>SJYF01000416.1:448280-473445 GCA_006410515.1 Procapra przewalskii
GAATCTCATCCAACCTCTGAGCTTCACATACAAGCTGTCCTCTGCCAACTCCCCACATCAATCACACATCCCCAGCCTCTGAGCCTCCAAGCCCAGACAGTCCTGTGGGGGACATCCTGGGTGTCTAACAGGAGTTCAACCTAAGGCGGCCATGCTACCTTCCCAACATCACACAGATGACACCTCTGTCCTTCCAGCTGCTCGGAGTCAATTTCATTGCTTCCTTTTCCTCACCGCCCACATATCATCTGTCAGGAAATACCGACCTTCTGAATAATCTAGAGTCCGATGGCTCCTTACAGCCTCCACTGTCATTATTCTGACCCAAGCCATCATGATATATACCCTGGATTATCTTGTCCTCATCTTTACTGAGGTCTCATTGACACAACATTGTATAAGGTTGCTGTGCACAGCATAATGATTTGAGATATATGGTGGAATGATTACCACAATAAGATGAGTTACCATTCATCACCTGAAATAGTGAAATATTCTTCCCTGGAGAAGAGAGCTTTGAGATTTTTAGCAACTTTCGGATGCAGTAGTTGCAGTATTGCAGCAGTAATACAGGGTTGCAGTAGTCTTGCCGTGGTCCTCCCTGCCCCTCTAGTCTGCTCTTCACACGGCAGCCAGAAGCAGCCTTTTAAAACAAAAGCTAATCCTGACTCTTCTGCCCTCAAAATTCTCCAGTGATTTCCTATCTCACTTGGAGTCAAAGTGGAAATTCTCATCAGTGACTACAAACCTCCTGTGTGATCTGGCCTCCTCCACGTCTCCTGTCCTTGGCCACTCCACCCCAGCACCTTCTTTCTTTTCTTGCACATCCGGGCACAGCCCAGACCCAGGGCCTTTGTATGTGACTCCCTGTTTCCTGGGATGTTCTTTCCCATGACACGTGCACAGCGCACTCTTTCACTTCCTTAAGTCTCTTCTCAGAGCTTATTTTATCAGAGAGATCTTCCCCGACTATCTAATGAAATACTGCCTCCATCCACACATACCCATACATCCATACCCTGCCACGAGAGGTAGGACTTGGTGGAAGATATTCCAGCTGCCTTGCCTCTGAGTGGGCACATATGAAGAGTGTTCTTTGTAGGACTGAACCCCAGTTGCTCGCAGCAAAACTTACTCAAGAACATGTTATTTATTGGGTTTCTTCCCTTCCTTGTCTCAATTTTCCCCTTCCTTGATGGTACTTTCTAGGACAACCTCCTAAATACATGACCTCCCCTTGAATCCCCTACTCAGACTTCTTTTAGGGGAAATCACACTGAAACACACTACTTGGCCACTTCCATTTATATGACGTGATATATATTTATCAATTTATTTTCTTTACTGTCTATTTCTTCCCACTAGAATATCAGCTCCAAGGGGGACATCAGCTCTCTTTAGGGTGGCTGATGGGCACTCAGCAAACGTTAGCCCAGTGGAAGGGTTTATTCATTTACTCAACAAGTAGTAATTAATGCCTGCTATTAAATGTCTACTCTGCACTAGGAACCCTTCCAGATGCTGAAGATACAGTGGTGAGCGGGACAGGTGACGCTCCTACTCACAAGGAGCTCACTTTCTGAGGGGCTAGATAGGTGGATGGATGGATGAATGAAGCGGTAGATGCATGGTGCTGGGGTGGATGGATGGATGGATGGACAAATGGATGGAAAGACGGATGGATGGATGGATAGATAAATGGATGGATGAATATGAATGGATGGGTAGACAAATGGATGGATGGGTGGATATGAATGGATGGGTAGACAGATGATGGATGGATGGATAGCAGAAATAGGGGGACCCACTGGGACCCACAGCAACCTTACAATACCCACCATTTGGATGCTAAGGCACCCTGCTTGTCCCAAGATTCAGTGTATACAGTGTCTCGTGACCTGCTCTTGCTTCATCCATTCTGTTGCCCCTGACTCAATTTCCTCAGAGATGCCTATGACCTTCCTCACTTCTGCAGCTGCAAACTGCCTGCTCACTGCCCTTTCAAACTCAATTTCATACCCTCTGAAATCTTTCCTGCTCCCTATGGCTCTGATTCCACCCTTTTTGTGGTCTAGGACATTCAAGGCAATTCTGCCCAAACCCTACACGGAAGGCAGCGATTTTCCCCCATTGACTGTTTGAGTGTATTATAGACTGGCCTTTGTGCTCATAAGAAAATCATCTTTGCTGTTTATGGAGAAGGAAGGCAGGGTGGGGAGTGGGTCAAGCCTTTCCATTCAGGAGTCAGATGGGGCTCAGATGGAATCCTGTTTCTTCCTAACTGCATCGTGTTGGGCTGGACAGTTCATCTTTCTGGGACTCAGTTTACTAATTTGTCAAACAGTTATAGGAACGCCCCTTCTCTCTCAGAAGTGTGCAACAATCAAGGAGACCCTGAGTATAAAGGAGATGAACTTGTTTGCCCCCATTCACTGTATGACCTTGAGCAAGTGGCTTCACCTCCCTGGCCCTCTGTGTAATTATAAAATGACGATAGACGTGCATTCCCCAGAAAGCTGTTGTGGGGATTACAGGAAATCACGCACACAGGATGCTTGGCTGAGAGCCTGGTGCTCAGCAAGGACTTAATTGACTATTGCCGTTATTATTTTTATAAAGCTTTTAAATTCAAAAGCCGTGGTGGACACACAGCCACCAAGCCTGCTGGGTGAACCCCTGAAATATCAGACTGCTCACACAATGTGATCATCGGTGATAAAATCTCAACCTGGAGATGTTGCTTTTTCCAGGGCTTAGAATCTTTTGTTCTTCCTCGGGCATTTTTGCTTCTCAAATAGCAACTTTAGAAGCAGGCCAAGATTCTTCAGTTCTGCGCTGAAGAGTGAGTGTTGAAAAGCACGGGGTAAAATATGAAAGCCTTCCTCTTCACGCTTATCCCGCCAGCAATCTTAAAGAGGGCAATGCACCACCCTTTTATCTTCATCTGCAGATGAATGTAAAACACACTGCTTGGAGGATGATGGATGGGGGAAGCTGCTGAACAGATCAGTTCCTTTCCAGAAGGTTGAGGCTTCCTTGGTGAAGGCGAATACATCACCCAGAGGCCCGCAGGAAAGGCCAGATTTCAGCTGGGAGCAGGAGGAGAAAGGTGCTGATCCTCTTCAATGATTAATTCCATTTAGTCTTTAAAAACTTCTCATTGTTAAACATACCGTACATGCCAAGCCGTGAGAATCTGTTAAAGCGTAGTAACTGTGTGATTCTCTGTGGCCTTATCGCTTGGCGCATGGGACAGAGCAGGATTAATAATTCAGCAGCTCCGGAAAGAAACCACTGCTCTGGATTTTGTGTTAATCGTTTCCTGGCTTTCTGCATTGTTCTGCCATCATGCGCATGTCCCTAAATGATGACGACAGTGACGGGGTAACGGCAAAGACAGAATATAATAGGAGCTACATTTACGGATGCTTGCCCCGCGGCAGGCGCTCTGCTAAGCACTTGATACAGATTAATTCCTTTCATCTTCACAAGGCCTGTGTGAGGTGGGGGCCTGTGCCGTCTTTCTCATTCTGTAGATGTAGAGAGGTGAGTTAATTCACGAGGGCCACACAGCTAGCTGAGAGAAGGGAACGTCTGCTCGTGACCCTGAGGCTGGCTCCAAAGTCCATAGTGGGCACGCTATTCTGTCTGTCCACGGGGTTTCGTTTTGCTGGGTTTTGAACTTTATATACATGGTCTCATGTGCTATAGATTTTTATGGGATTTATTTCTCTGGCTCAATACTAACTTTCTGTGTTTCACTGACATTAATTCATGTGGAGTTAAAGTGAAAGTGTGACTCGCTCAGTTGTGTCTGACGTTTGCAACCCCATGGACTGCAGCCCACCAGACTCCTCTGTCCCTGAGATTCTCCAGGCAAGAATACTGGGATGTTTAGCCATTCCTTTTTCCAGGGGATCTTCCTGACCCAGGGATTGAACCTGCGTCTGCCACATCACAGGTGGATTCTTTACCATCTGAGCCACCAGGGAAGCCCAATTAATTCATGTAGCTACAGTTTATTCATTTTCACAGCTGCATAATATTCCATTATATTCATTCTGTTGGTGGAAATGGGTTATTTCCATCTTCTTATTTAACCTCTGTAGTGATACAGCCATGTAGAATAAAATCCTTTTCGTTTTCTAGATGAGGAAACTGAAGTTAGGGAAGAGAAGAGATTTTTCCAGGGTAGAGCAGGGACATGTAGAGAAAGGCTGCAATCCTGAGACCACCTGACTTTTGAGCTCTAGCTCTTTCTGCTGTTCTGCGCTTAGACTTTAACTGCTGACCACAGACTTAACTTTGAATCTACAGGGCTATCTTTAGCCTTTTTTTTTCCCTTGAGGGAATTAGCTCTGAAGCCTCCATTCTCTTTCTTCTGGGAGAAGCCGCATTCATCCTTTCACATCCACAATGTAAATGGCAAGCCCTGAGTTAAGTTTTGTGGATAGAGAGATGAATGAGCCACCACTGGCCTTGAAATAGCACTGATAGCAGGGAGAAAAGACAGACATTCCTGACGATAGTTAAAATGCACCTTAGATCTTATAGGATAAAGAAGTACCAGTGGCCTAGAAGCACAGAGGAGAAAGGGAAATCAGGGAAGGCTTCCTGAGGTGGAAGCATTTAAGTAGGGTCTTGAAGACTGAATACAAGTTATCCTGTTAGGTGAGGGAGGGTGCTTTCCCCCAACAAGTCAAGACTTTGAGGCAGGCAAGTCCTGACACACTCAGAGAACCGGCAGAAGTGTGGTGTGGCCTGAGCGTCGGCTGTGGGAGAAAAGGGACAGTGAGACAGGAAAGCCTGACGGTGAGTGGGCTTTGACACCAAGCTCGCATGCTTGGGCACGGTCCTACAAGCAACGGGGATGCTGTCACTGAGGTTTCAAGGCACAGTGGCGCCGTAATGGGACCACTGTTTCAGATGGGCCCCCACTGTTTCAGAACCGTTTCTTTCTGTCCAGTAAGAAGCTGGTCTTGGGGGATAGCTGTGAAATTTCCCTTTTGAGGGAATGGAAGTCCAGACTCCATCCTGGGAAGTACTGAGGATCTCAAAGGAAACGCACGATCCATATTCATACCTTATTCTTTCCTTCACAGTAAGATGGATTTTCCATAAGTGTCTTAGTTTCCACTCCATTTAGCTGCGTGAGCTGGGATAAATGACTTAAACCCTATGTGTTGTGGGTTCCTTATCTACAAAATGAGCATAACAGTCTAATAATATGAGGGAATCTTATGACAATTAGAAGAACCCATATACATAAATTAGCACAATGTCAGTGGGGTAATCTTCAATTTTATTGCAAGGTTAATATAATTATCATCACTATTATCATCATCAAATTTTCAGGGCACAAAACCAGACTCTGAAATACACCGAATGATACTAAATCTTTTGAATATTTCTGTGAAGTGGCCAGCACAAGCATTTTCCTCCACAGGTTAGAGATCTGAGAGGTTGAGAGAATTGCCTGACATCTTGATGAAAGCGAAAGAGGAGAGTGAAAAAGTTAGCTTAAAACTCAACATTCAGAAAACTAATCATGGCATTGGGTCCCATCACTTCATGGCAAGTAGATGGGGAAACAATGGAAACAGTGACAGACTATATTTTGGGGGGCTGAAAAATCACTGTAGATGGTGACTGCAGTCATGAAATTAAAAGGAGCTTACTCCTTGGAAGGAAAGTTATGATCAAGCTAGACAGCATATTAAAAAGCAGAGACACTACTTTACCAACAAAGGTCCATCTAGTCAAGGCTGTGGTTTTTCCAGTGGTGTTGTAGGGATGTGAGAGTTGGACTATAAAGAAAGCTGAGTGCCACAGAATGATGCTTTTGAACTGTGATGTTAGAGAAGACTCTTGAGTCCCTTGGGCTGCAAGGAGATCCAACCAGTCAATCGTAAAGGAAATCAGTCCTGGGTGTTCTTTGGAAGTACCGATGCTGAATCTGAAACTCCAATACTTTGGCCACCAGATGCGGAGAACCAAATCTTTTGAAAAGACCCTGATGCTGGGAAAGACTGAAGGTGGGAGGAGAAGGGGAAGACAGAGGATGAGATGGTTGGATGGCATCAATGACTTGATGGACATGAATTTGAGCAGGCTCCAGGAGCTGGTGATGGACAGGGAAGCCTGGCGTGCTGCAGTCCTTGGGACTGCAAAGAGTCGGACTCGACTGAGCGACTGAACTGAACTGAACTGAACCAGAATCAGTAATAGGTTTGCAACCTTGAACTTTGTCTTCTTATGGGTTTTCAACCATGACCCCTTACATGTACTCTCAGATCAGGACAATGCTTCATGAGCAACCTAGAACAGAGATGTCCTTGGAAACGGCCAACCATCTGGACTCTATGACAGCCCTGTCAGGACCTTGGACAATGACAGGAATTTTTAAAGACCTGAGCACCTCTGTTCACAGCAACATTCTGCCAACTTCATTCTAGCATGACGGCCATCAGTCTTGCAGTGAATTAAACAGCATCTTCAGCGGAAGTCTGGATGCTTTCTTATTCACTTACAGTTCCCTAAGTCACCCCCCCAACCCCATACTCTCATTGTTTATCTTCAGGACTAATTCTTTGCTTTCATCACAATGGGAGGCATCTGTCCAGTTCCGAAACAGTTCATTAAGGTGAAAACTCATTTCCACAAGAAACAGCAGTGAGATTGAGGCTGCAGATTGTTCTGTACCCTTCATTACTCAGAAAGCGGGTCTTGTGTGAGAGGGACTGGGAAGGAGATAAGAGAGAGAGAGAAAGCAGAAATTACGGAGCACTTCGGCAGACTCATGGGTTAGACCATTAGAATTACAGCTCCAAGAGTTTTATGTCTGGGCCGAGAAGTGAGGACTGAGAACAGGTTCCAACTGTGACAAGTCATAGGACCACAATAAGTACCACTGATGGCTTAACCACTCTTCTACTGATGTCAGGCATGTAATCTTAAATACCCTTCTTTAAAACTAAGTATAAATGGAGTGATTTCTCCCCACTGAAGCTTTTCCTAATCCTCATCATTTGAACTAATTTTGGCCACCAGGAGCTTATTTGGAGGTTCCCTGTTGTCTCGTGGAGGAGCCTGAGCTGGATATTGTGGACTTGGGCAAGACACCAACTTGGTCTATTAGCCAAACCAGTCCTTTCTTGGCTTCAGCATCCACAGTTGTCAAAGGCAGATAATACCTATGCTGGGTCCAAGTAACAGCAGAGATAGAATGCTGTAAGCACTTTGAAAAAAAGTCACCCAACACAAGGGAACGTTTAGCCCCCATGTTTAGCTCTGGTCACAACTAATTATTAATAAATAATTTCATAAGTATCTGTTTCTATCCTTCCTTCCCACATGAAGGTAAGCTCCTTGAGGACAGGAGCTGTGTCTCAATCATCCGTGACTCTTTAGCATCTAACACAGTGCCTTGCACAAACTGGTCCCCACTCAGCGTCTGCAGAACAAGAGGCAGGATAGCCTAACATTTAGGAGCGTGAGCTGTGGTGTCAGAAAAACATGTCATGCAATCAGGATCCTGTCCTGGCTCTCTCGCATCTCAGCTGCGTTACCCTGGGCACGTCTCTCAACCTCTCTCATGATCAGTTTGTTCATCTGTAAAAGGGTGATGACACCCCTCTGGGTCACTGGGAATGGTGAGCAAGGCCACGAATAGAAAGCATTCGGGAAGGTTTCTGGTAGCTAGGCAACAAACCTTAGCTAACATACTTATCTCCCATGTTCTAATTTTTGCATCGTGGGCCACTGAAGGGTTTCACAAGGGAACCTACCATTGCTAAGTGGGAACACTGCCACGTTTTGTGTGGCTATTTCAAATCCATTGCAATCTGACCATCTCATCAGCCAGAAGATATCCAGAAATAGCTAGCAAGAATGTCCAGGTGCCATAGAAAGTGGACAGGTTCAAGATCGCCACTGAGTAACACCATTCCAATTACTCTCTGTCTCTCAGCTTTAGTTTTCCTACAGGTAAAGAGGTGGCCAGGATGGATCTCTAAGCCTACTCTGCTGTTCTAAGAGCCATGAATGATCTCTGTGCTAAAATGAGGTCACCCATTCAGAAGCCCCTGCAGCTGCTCCCAGGAAAGGGTGGAGCCTAACAGAACAAAGGACGCTTGCCTTGGACAGAGCCAAGGCGATCCCTTGGACCCGGTCCCGGGCTGGGCTGCCTGAAAGACAATTCACAGCGGAAGCCAGAGACAGCCGCATTTCACTCGGGGGAAATCTGAGCCCGGGGACTCTCCCGGATCCCACCTGTTTCCTCAGGGAGTCGTTTTACTCGGCAACGCATTCCCCTGCTCCTTCTCTTTAAAAGAAGTCATCAGTGACCAGGATTCAGCAAGGCGACCTTTGCTGCTATGCTGAAAAGGACACGGACCCAGTGTCTTTCAGGAAACGGAATACTTGCTTGAGGTTTTGAGCCAAAAACACACCAAACACAGAGTAAACTTTTCCTTATCCCTTTCAAAAATTAGAGGGAACATTCCAGTCTTGAGTCTTCAGGGGTCATGGGAGCTGGGGTCCTTCTGGATGGCCTGGGTAGTAATGGAAAATGTCCCAGGCAAGACTGGTGAGCCTTGAGCCAGTTCTGCCTTTGTCACTGACCAGCTGGGTGACTTTGGGCAAACACTGTTATCTCCTCCCTGAGTCCAGTACTCGGCACCTGCTCTGACGCTGGCTCTCTTTCCCCTCTTAACACAGAAGTCAGTAATGGAAATAGTTTTGGCTGGGTCAGAGGTGCTGACTCTGAGTCCAGCGTTGCCCTGGGTGCTGGGGAATGCCACAGGGTCCAGTTCCTGCCTGCCTGGAGCTGATGACTGCAGGAGGCGGAGGGATGGCAAGGTGAGTGGACTGTAGCCCGCCAGGCTCCTCTGTCCATGGGGTTTCCCCGGCAAGAACACTGGAGTGGGTGGCCATGCCCTTCTCCAGGGGATCTTCTCGACCCAGGATCGAGCCCCTATCTCTTGCACTGGCAGGCATGTTCTTCACCACTGAGCCACCAGAGAAGCCCAGATAATCGCTTTACCATGAGATAAATGCAGAGCTGGAGAAAGTATAGGCACCTTAGGGAGATGTAAGAAGGACTCTGTGTATATGTGTCTGTGTATATGTGTTGAGGAAAATCAGAGCTTTCCCAGAGGATCAGCCTCTAAATCGAAATTTGAAGGGAAAATAATCAGAACCACCACTTTTTGAGTACCTTACCATATGACACGTGAAAGTGAAGTCTCTCAGTCGTGTCTGACTCTTTGCGACCCCATGGACTGTAGCCAACCAGGCTCCTCCCTCCATGGGATTCTCCAAGCAAGAGTACTGGAGTGGGTTGCCATTTCCCTCTCCAGGGGATCTTCCCGACCCAGGGATTGAACCCAGGTCTCCAGCATTCCAGGCAGACACTTTAACCTCTGAGCCACCAGGGAGGTCCTCGTGCTTATTATTTCATTTAATGCTTAAAATATTTTTCGAGGCAAGGAGTCTTATTATCCTCATCTTAGGGATAAGGAAGCTGAGGCTCAGAGAGACTAAGTCATTTTCCCAAAGCGGCACAGCTAAGAAGTGACAAAGCTGGGTTTGGTCCCCATGCATCCACCAGCCACCACCCCACCTCTCACAGCAGAAGCTGGCCGAGCAATCAGATGGTGAGAGAGCTCTGGGTGAAATAGAACAAGGCAGAGTATGTGGGCAGCAGAGCAGTGAGTCTGGGAGCTCAATTTTGTGTACACTGGCCGGAATGCAGTGAGTGCTGTTGGGAGGGGCAAGGCAGTCGGTGCCACCCGAGGAGGCCAAAGAGAAAGGTAAGATCTGTGAGAAGAAATGCTGTCTTATTTTTCTTTCTTCATTCGGTCCTGTATTTGGTTTTGTCTTCCTTCATTATGCACTATTTCTAAAATAAAAATTAACATTATGAACAAAAAGAAACAGTCTTAACCTAAATGGGAAAAGGATTTGCAAAGCAATAGATTCAGGGATGTGTATAACTGAATCACTTTGCTGTACACCTGAAATTAACACAAGATTGCAAATCAATTATACTCCAGTACAAAATAAAACTCAAAAAAGAGAGAAAGAAATAGACTGTCTTGAAGCACAAAGAAGCCACTAGAGAGCTTCCAGCATCCGAGGGCTGCTTTCGGGCTTGCTTCTTATAAACCTGCTCTGGCCGTCCTGCCGAGAATGGGGCTCCCTGCCTGGTGCCTACGACCAGGGGACTCGGCCACAAGAGACCGTGAAAGGTCGCCCACAGGAGAGCGGTGCTCAACCAGCCTCTCCACCCCTCACCCCCTGTCATCTCCTCTCCCCCACGACCCCATGAGCTTCTTCGTGGCAACGACGTCTCACAACGGGTCAGACCCATCAGCTAGGGGCCCAGGGTTCCATGACAGCCACAGCCAGAGGCCCACTGGCTGTTCAGCAAAAAGGAGCCCCTACTACTTGCCATCCAATTCCCAGTCCCAGTCTTGGGGGAGACTCCCACCAAGAGAGAGCTGGCCATCCTGTGGAGAAAGAAGGCAACAAAGGGGGCAAGTTCAACACTTGCCTCCTTATACAGATTGTGCTCCCCGCTAGGCTGGTGGGTGACAGCTGCTTTGGAGCCTCAGTTTTCCCATCTGTAAAATGAACTGGTTCAAGAAGATCCACGTTTTCCAGAGTATATTTCAACAAAACGGATTTACGAGATGCTCCTTGGGGAAAAAGATCCGGTGACCAAATAATTCTGGGCAAACGTTCCTGCTATGATGCTCTTCAGGAGTCTCACACCATACGGGGGTATGTTAAAGGCTCAGACAAGTCCTACAGGAAAGATATTTGCTTAATCCATAAGCCCTTATACTTGATAATGGGCTTTTCTGAGATAACGTCTCTGAGCATCGTAGCAAAGCCAGTGTCCTTTGGCAGCCAGACAGGGAAATTTTGGAATGGATGCTAATTTCCATGGTCCAAGTGTTGCCAGTTTAAGTTACGAGTTCCTGGAGGTCAGAGGTGATACCACGCAGAGTAGGTGCCGATAGAGTAGATTCCACTCCACGCATCAGGTAACAGCTGGTGAAATACTTCATGATTACCTGGAGCCTACGCACCATCTGAAGATAATCCTTCATCACGCCCCACGCTTCCCCAGGTGCTATACGGCGCGGTAGGTGATTTCTAGGGCTAGTTTCGCCTACCGTGTGCCGGCGTTGGGGGCTGCAGCTATGATTGTCTGCTGGCAGTCTCCAGTCTCTGGGGGACCAGAAACACAGAGCCATGGAGAGGCCCACGCAAGGAGGGTGGGAGCGGGGCATTGTCTGTTTGGCCCCTACACTTCAGCCTGCTCTGCCTCCAGAGGCCGGCCCTTATGGACCACATCAGCAGGCCCCCTTGCCTCTTGCTCCAGCTGTGTTCTGCCAATGGAAGGCTTTGACAAGATATGGGACCGCAGGAGGAAAGTGAGGTTGGGGGTTCGTTCTCCAGGCTCCCCCTGATAGCGTCCCTGGGAGCTAAGCCTCTCAGGGAACCCGATATCGTCCTGTCCTCTGTGAGTGCTGGACCCGCTCCTTCCTTTGCAGTTTCAGAGCTCGGGGGTGACCGATCCCCAGTGCTGTTAGCCCAGTGTCCCCTGTATCTGGTGGGTTTCCAGAATCCCTGCCCACTGTAATGCATATTCCGTTGTAAATAGTCCCTTAATGAAAAGGCCCTCATTAATACACGAGATGAGAGTGGTTGGGATGCAGAGTTGCGGCAAGGAATTAAAATTCTTGGGAAAAGAGGGTGATAATCAGTAAAGGCCTCACATAGGAGTGGGCATTTGAGTTGGGTTTTGAAGGCTCAATAGGAGTTGTCCAGGTAGCTGTTATTTTGAGGAGGGACACACCTGAACAAAAGTAAAAGGGGATGAAAAGACACTGGATTTGGGGGAAATAATACTTAAAACTTCAATGATGCTGGCTTTTCTTCAGAATCATCCTCTCATGCTTCTGGAAATGATCATCTTAGAAGATGCAGGGGCAAACCATGGTCACAAATTCTTCAGGATTTAGTGACAAAGATGCGGCAAATGAGGCTTGCTCAGAGATTGCAAACAAATAGACTATGGGCCAGTTCAGCCACTTGAAGAGTTCTAATGCACTCACAGAGATCTTCAGGAAAATTCAAGCTAACACTTAAAATGAAAATATTTTACTTTAAATTCTGGCTTCTCTTAAAAAAGAGAGAGAGACCATCTGGCAGTACCATTCCTGCCTTCCCATCTGGCAGAAACAGTTGGAGCTGGGAGGCTGCCTCTCCAAGACTCGGCATGGGGTCTGAAGTTTGCCACAGTCCCCACCACTCCCTATTGCCTCCCGACGAGGCATTCTTCACTTTTGTCCTCCAAGCTCTATACAAATGGTCCACTGAGTTCTGTAAAAATACCCTGGTGACCCTGGCTGCAAAGAGTCCAACCCCATGCGTCAATCCTCTGCCCTCCCTTTCCCCTCTGCCCTTGCCTTCGTGAAACAAGGAACCTTCCGGCTCTCTGACCTGTCTTCCTCCAGGACCCCCGTCTGGGAGAGGCTGGAGAGTGTTTTCGCCTCACTGTCTTTGCACAACATGCATACAGCCTTGTTTCTAAGTGGTGGAGGTAGGTTTGATCTGCCACTTATGATCAGCACTGGTGGGATTTTAAAAGGCTGCTCATTCTTTGATATATGATGCCAGCCCCAGAAGGACTCTGACAGCTCTGAGATCGGCCCTGTCATTTTACAGAGGGGAAACAGGCAGAGACAGTGGTAGGATTCACACAGGGGAGTGAGGAAGAGAGGGGAACCGGCGACTGATGGCTTTCTACTAGGCACTTTAGGGCGGGTGCCTGTATTCCCCTTACAGTCAGTTAGATGCGTGTTAACGCCATTTTACAAATGAAGGGTTAGACGCTTGGAGCAAGGGAGTGGGATGTCGGAGGCCACGTGGCCAAGAAATGGCAACGTTCTGAACTCGGGGACTCCAGGGTCAAACGGGCACAGGTGCAAGTATCTACTGCGGACAAGAGGAGCTGAGTCACCCACTGGCTGGTCCCCCAGGAGCCGTCCCCCTTTCAAGGCTCAGAGTGAAGTGGTCCCGAGCACTAGAAGGCTACCGTCGCGGGGTAGCCCTCTTCCTCCCTGTAGGGGAGACGCTCTAGCGGGACTTTGGAGCAGGGCACACACACAGGTTCACACAACCATCCCTCCCTTTACTGGCTCTGCACCCTTGGCCAAAACCCATCCCCTCTCTGAGCTTTAGGGTCCTAATCGCTAAAGCAAGAGCATTACCTCCCTCACTCGACAGTTCAAAAGTTGAATGCAAGGGTGTTGTAAAAGTGCCGTGTTAATTGTGGGCCCTGCTTGAAAGGTCTGGTCCCATTTTGGGGGGTTCTTAAGACCATCCACACTCCCAGTGATTCGCTGGATGCCCTCACGGGACTCAGCACCTCACTGTTCCCATGGCTAATGTCCAACAGGGACACAGGATGTGTGGGCATCTCAGTAAGGGGAGGAGGCCCAGGAGGAATCCCTGCCCAGGCCCTATGCTCTCTCCCTCCGGGGGGGGCGGGGGGTCACACAGGGTGCTCTCTCCCTCCAGCAGCAAAAATGCAACCACACATTTGTAATACAGGCCCAGAGTAGCCTGTTTGAGACTCACAACTTAAGTCATTTATTGGGGGCTAGCCACATAGATTTCTCTGCCAGGAATTATCCAAACTTCCAGGCTTCTAGAAGGAAAGCAACCATAAATCACACCGGAACAATCTGAACAATCTGAACAATCCAGACCCAGAAAATCAGCCTTACCAAGGTGAAGCCTTCTGAAAGTCAAGTTCCCAGACACCAGCTTGGAGACCAGCCCGCCGCACAGACCTTTCTAAAGGCCACAGCCTCAGGCCTGTCAACTCCCGGCAGAGACCCTGTTTCATTCTATGAATCCTTATGGAGCTTCCATTAAGTTTCTGGGACGATGAGGCTGTGTGTGTCCTGGGGAATCAAAGGCGCTGATCTCAAGGGATTGGCAGTGTGGGCAGTGAGAGGCAAAAACAGGAAAACCACCACAAAACAGAAGAGAATGCTATACAGGCCTGCGCAGGACACCAGTCGCCTTGGTCTGCCGGCATCCCATCCTTGCTTCCTGAGGTGACAGCACCTTCTCTTTCTTTTTGGACAACTTCTTCCCTCCAACCACGCCCCTCTTGCCCTGGCTCTTCTCGGGTGAGGCTGCCAATCACAGGTGCCACATATTTGCGGCCAGTCTCAACCGCTGCTCACGAATTTGAAGTCTGATCAGAGTCACGCAGAGACAGAAAGTTGCTGGGACTGTGTCACACAGGGCAAGGCCTTAAGAGAGGCCACTCTCCAACTCCTGCTTTTAGGATCCCTGAGGTCTGTCTGCATGACCCAGGACCTTCCCATAACCCCTTGTCTTAGTCCAAATGAGCCAGGGCTGGTGTCTGTTTGTTTTCAGGGTTGGTCTTTGATGGGCGGGATAAATATCATGTCAGAGAAGGACAGTGAGGAGTGACCGATAGCAGGGACAGCTATGTCCTAATGGAGTGTGGGGAGAAGGAGGTGGAAATCAAGCCACAATCACCGAGAGGGGCAGGGAGCATGCCCCAGGCACAGGAAGGCAGGGTGAGTCTGAGGGCCTGGAAAGTCCAGGGTCTGCAGCACTGCACAGAAGGCAATAGGAGGAGACGGATTTGAAGGCCTCCCACCCCTGCGGGTGAGCCAACCTCTGAGCCTTGCAGGCCGTGGGCGGACGTTGGCGGTGCATCTTGCGGGAAACTATGGAGAGATGTATACTTTGGGAAGATCCTCTGATGGCAGGGTGAAGGGTGATCAGTCACTTCCTCTCACAGAGAACTTTCAGGCTCACACTTTCTTCCCACCTTTATCCCATTCCAGAACGAGGGAGGGCCGGATTTATCTCCGCTTTCTAGATGGGAAGGTGAAGACCTGGGTGGCGGGAGAGTGGTGCGCACCCTGCCAAAGCTGCACCTCAGATCCGCGACTCCAGGCTCTCATTCGGAAGACCGAGTCAACTGCAGTGGGTGAACCAGGGTTTCTCTGGTCTTAAACGCCAATGATACAAAGACCAGCCAAAGAGCAAACTGGGGCCAGGTAGACAGGCGGGAGTAAGGGTGGTGGTGAACCAGTGGCCCGGGGGGAGGTGTGGCCTGACCTATGACTTCTCAAGAGAAGGTGGAAGTTGGGGTTTTATGTGAAACATCTTTTTTCTTCCCTGCGCAGTACAGGGGATCTCAGTTCCCCAAGCAGGGGAACCGGGGGAGAGCCCATGCCCTTTGCAGTGGAAGAATGGCGTGCTACCCACTGGACCGCCAGCGTATTCCTGAAACATCCTTAGTTTGAAGCACTGTGCTGGCCAAACCAAAACACTTTACCCTGAAGGTCACAAGACTTCAGTCCCATCCCTATTTTAAATTTCCACCAAGCTCCCAAATAGGATTGCCAGATTTAGCAAATAAAAGATGCCCAGGTCGATTTTAATTTCAGATAAACAGTGCCATCTTTTTTAGTGTAAGTATATCCTAAATATTGGATGGGATATACTTATGCTAAAAATTGTGGCTTAAAAAAAAAAATTCTGAAATTCAAATTTAGCTGGAATTAGGGTGAGGATTCGGGTTAGGTGAGGGTTAGGGTTAAGGATAGAGTGTGGTTAGTAACCTTATCCCCCAGATGACCCAACACAGGGGAAGTAAACTGGCTCCGTAGCTCATCCTGTCTCACCTGGCTCATCTGGGGCCCAGGCTAATTGTGCATCTCCGTCAGTAATCCTTGGTGCTCAGCCCACACTTGCCCTGGAGACCGTCTCTCACTGCCCTTGATGACGGGGACCCTCGGAGTCTCCTCTGGAGCAGCCGGAACAGCCCTGCCCCGTGATCCCCACTCCCAAACTCCACAGCGCGTGCCGACGCGGCAGGTATCATCTGTCTCCTGATCCGCTGGGAGGAGAGGAAATCCTCCTGCCCCTCACAAAGCTGGGGGCTCCGGTTCTCCGGCGCCAAGTAGCAATTCCGGAGCAGTCTCTCTGGGATCCGGCTCCCCCAGGCAGTGGACGAGACGATACCGTGTCATCTACCCGGGGTGCCTGCTTCGGGAGTGTGCAGACAGCTGAATGCTACGTTTTCTTCCTCTGCCCTCCAGGTACATGCACAGCCCTGGCGGCACAGCGTCTTTTGTGGATGACTGCGTGATTGGGGTGTCCTGTTTCATGCTTCTAAAGGTCCTCCATGGATGCCCTGGATGCCCTGGATGCCCGGCCAGTGAATGGCCTCACTGTCTAGGCAGAGATGAGCCGATAGTGGGTAGTGACTCCTCCATTCAATTCCCTTCCTTTGCCAGTCTGGGAGGCTTGGTTATCACCTGTTCTCCCTACACCTCCAGGGAGAAACTCAAATGCCCCTTTGCACTCAGGGAAAAAAAGCCCAGAGCTTCCGTTTCTTTTGCTATTGGACATCTGTGTGCTTCCTCCCCCATCCCCTCACGCCCCAGGCCTGCTTTGACCCTGCTGCTTTTTTCCCTGAACTGTTTCGCCAGCCCCTAATGCACCTTCCTGACGCTCTCCCGGACTTGTTCACAGACCCTGAGGTGGGAAGAAGCAACTTGTCCCTAAACCCCATTTATAGTCAGCAGCCAAGCCAAGCTCAAACTCAGGCTCAGCTGACCCCAGAGCCTCTAGGGCTCCAGGGCTCCAGTGGAGTCCAGCAGAAACCGTCGGCTTATCCACACACCAGCTCCCAGAACCACGATTTAATTACAGCACCAAGCAAGGGCTTTGAACGTCCGGGGCTAGGAATTCAGAACACAGGGAGAGGGATTTTCTGCACCTCGTCTTTCCCTTCAAGGATTGTTCCCGGAGGCACATCAAACCCCCAGCCCCTTTCATCCTCCCTTTTGCTTTTCCAGCTCTTGAGCTGTGAGCTGTTTTTTTTTTTTCCTCTCCCCTTCCAGATAATTATTTACACAGAAGGAGAATAATTAGCAGCCCAGGAAATGCTTCTTTGTTCTCAGCTCGCTGCCCCTGCCTGCCTCTCTTTTCTGAAGTGGTGCCGCTTGGAAGAGGGACATCAAAGCAGCCAGCGAGGCTTCGCACTGAAAAGGATTTGCTTTGTCTGAGAGGCAAAGACAGACCATCTCAGCTTGTTCGTCTCTGCCCCCTGACTGCTGCCGTTTCTCTGGGCCTGAGGATCCTCCAAGGGACCCTGGAGAGGTTAGAACAGCTGATGGCTTCCCGTCCTAGGGGTGTTTCCCTACTTGGTTTCCATCTCTTTCGCTTGACCACAAAGGGTATGTTCTGCCCTCTCAGAAAATGCTAAAACTGAAAGAGAATGGTCTGGACAGGACAAGGTCACGTGCTTCTTGGGCCAGCAGGCCGCAAGCTGAGTGGGGCAGACAAGCGTAAGATGATGAGGCGGTGGGACCTGCGGTACCGTAGACGTGTCCCTCTTAAAATCCGTCTACCGTTGTTGTGTGGCAACGAGGGGGTTGGTGTGCACTGATTCCTGATTTTTCTAGAGAAGCTGGATATTTGAGTTTGTATGAAATTAAATTAAATTATGAAACACTGTGGAGGCCAAATGAAACATCGAAAGAAGGGTTGTGTCTAGCCCACAACCTCCAATTTGCGATGTCTGATCGGTTCCAACCCCAGGCTGTTCCGAACTGAGGCTCAGACAATAGAAGTAATGGGTCCAAAAGTCATACGAAAGGGATGAAGATGCAGCCAGGACTGGCATCCAAGCCTTCAAGTACACGCTGGCCCTTTCCAGGACTTAGGATGCGAGCTGTGTGCCTGCTCAGCTGAGTCTGCCTTGGCAGCCCCAGGGACTGCAGCTCCCCAGGCTCCTCTGTGGGCGGGATTTCCCAGGCAAGGAGACTGGAGCAGGCTGCGGCTCCCTCTTCCAGGGGACCTTCCCGACCCAGGATCGCGCCTGTGTCTCCAGTGGCTTCCTCACTGGCAAGCGGATTCGTTACCACTGCGCC
Organism: Procapra przewalskii; assembly: GCA_006410515.1. NCBI lineage: Eukaryota > Metazoa > Chordata > Mammalia > Artiodactyla > Bovidae > Procapra > Procapra przewalskii. The sequence continues at coordinate 466,292 of SJYF01000416.1, forward strand.
ACCCCAGGAAGCCCTGCGGAGTGGGCACCAGCTATCAACAGTATCAGTGGTCCCCAACCTTTTCACCACCAGGGACCAATTTCATGAAAGACAATTTTTCTTATGGACTGGGGGTGGGCGGGATGGTTTCAGGATGATTCAAGCACATTGCATTTATTGGGCACCTTATTTCTTATCTAACGCTCACTAGACAGGAGGTGCTGGTCTGGGTCCTGGAGGTTGGGGACCCCAGAACCAGATGCTTAATGACAGTTAGTCAGCACTGAACACCTATTATGCTTTAGTGCTATGCTAGATGTTACAGGTCTAAGATATACTCCTCAAGACCCTTCTAGTTGCAAATGACAGGTACCCAAATCGAACTAGTTTAAACAACTAAATGTCCTGGTTGCTACGCATAAAGGTGGGTGATCTTCAGGTGTGTCTGTATCTAGACATCCACACTAACTGCCCGTTGATTTTGCTTTCCCAACATTCTCTTTTTCTCACTTCTGCTCTCCTGAAGCCAAAGTATTGTCTTCATTCCTAAATGCAAGCAAGATGGTAAAACTGGCTGCAGACAGCTGGAAGTTTGCCATTTCCAGCTAAAGACCCCAGTAGGCGAAAGAACTCCCTGTCCCAAGACTAGGGCAAACATCCCAGGGCTGACTCACTGGACCAACCGAGGTCATCGCTCATCCCTAAACCCATCCTTTTGGCCAAGAGAATGAAATGCTCTGATTGGCCACTTCTGGGTCACGTGACCACACTCAGCCCTTGAGTGGAGCTGGTCTGCGTTTTACGTTTTTAGGTCTCTGACTCACTTTGAGTTAGTTGTTGTACGTGGTCTTAGGCGAAGGTCTAGTTTCATTCTTTCGCATGTGAATACCCAATTTTATCAGCACTGTGTGTGTTGATAAAGTCAACTTTATCAACTCCGTCATGTCCGACTCTTTGCGACCCCGTGGACTGTAGCCCACCAGGCTCCTCGGTCCATGGGATTCTCCAAGCAAGAATACTGGAGTGGGTTGCCGTTTCCTTCTCCAGGGGATCTTCCTGACCCAGGGATCGAACCCAGGTCTCCTGCATCGGAGACAGATGCTTTACCCTCTGAGCCACCATATCAGCACCATTTCTTAAAAACTACTGCAGTTTCCTACTGAATGGTCTTGGCCTCCTTACTAGAAGCCACTGAACCATAAATGTCAGGGTTTACCTCTGGACTCTATTCTATTCCATTGGTCTCTCTGTCATTGACCCGGTAACACACTGTGTTGATTAGTATAGATCTGTTGTAAAATTTGAAACCAGAAAGTATGAATCCTGGAGCTTTGTTCTTTTATAGGATTGTTTCAGCTACTTGGGGTCCTTTTGAGATTCCGTATAAATTTTAATATGAGTTTTTCTTTTTGTGCAAAAAACACCAGTGGGATTTTGATAAAGATTGCATTAACACTGTAGATGGCTTTGAGTAGCACTGACATCTTAACAAAATCAAGATTTTAAAAAATATAGTTCATATGTATGTACACAGATATATATGTGTTTGTGTGTGTGTGTGTGTTTACATGTTTGAATGTCTGTGTTTGCACTTGATCCATTCTAAAAAGAATATGAAGTGGCTCCAAATCTGAGACATTCCTGGCCCACAGTAAGACAATAGCAGCTACGTGGCTGAATGGCGGGCGGTGAATAGTACTGACTGAACAGAGAACTTGTGACTGGCCGCAATGTTTAGTAGCTGATGTTTATCTAGGATCAGCCAGTGAGTAAGCTGTTTGTGCTGATTTAATTATCTAATCTTAATGCTTCACTAAAGTGAAAAAGAACCTGGGTTCAATCCCTGGGTTAGGAAGATTCCCCTGGAGAAGGAAATGGCAGCCCACTCCAGTATTCTTGCCTGGAGAATTCCGTGGACACAGAAGCCTGGTGGCCTACAGTCCATGGGGTCACAAACAGTCAGACATGAGTGAGTGACTTTTCACTTTCACTTTCACTGGGGGCTCAGATGGTAAAGAACCTGCCTGCCAGTGCAGGAGACCCAGGTTCGATCCCTGGGCCCGGAAGATCCCTTAGAGTAAGCAACAGCAACCCACTCCAGTATTCTTGCCCGAGAAATCCCAGGAACAGAGGAGCCTGGCGGGCTACAGTCCATAGGGCCGCAAAGAGTCAGACCCGGCTGAGCACCCAACACTTTCACTTTTTTGTCTTAATGATTTGTTCATTCATCCAATCATTGTGTTTTTTCCTAATATAAGTATTTACGATGTGCTCAACCATTTACTACTGCTGAGGAGTAGAAGCGATGGCCAGGACAGGCACAATTTCTCCTGGAGCTTATGACTGAGCTGGGGAGAAAGACATTAAAGGAAGGATAATTAATGCTTTAACTAATAATTAATGATGGCATTGAGTTCTGTTTACTCATCTCAATGGAGTTGGTTGAGTCTCTTAAGAATGATGAAATTTACTCAGGTCCATCGTGATATCAAGGATTATCTTCAAAAGATTTTACTGTCCTTAAAAAAAAATTATTCGATTTGCTAAGATGCCCTAAGAAGCTAGAAGCCACTGAATCCAGACAGGAATGATCGGGGAAAAGCCTAAATTGCAGTCACAGTGTTCTCAGACTCAGACCCTTTGTGGTTGGAGTTGGCATCTACAGTCCCACTGGTGGCAACTGGAAAGGCTGGAGGGGGGAAGAAAACGCAGACACTGTAGCAAAATGATGTTCACCACTGGGGGGTAAATTTACACCTTGGGGTAAGGCCCGAGGGCAGAGTCACTGTACGCACTGGCGGGGAACATGGGAGATGAGAGTCCCACCCTGACCAGAGACGGGAAGCAGCCAGCACCGCCTGCAGGGTGGCGCGTGAAGAGAACTGGACCAGGGCCGGAGAGCCCGCATCAAGGCCTGCCTGCCTCCCTCTGGCCTTGCGATCTTGGGCAGGTCACTTCATACTTTTGGCTCCCTCAGTCACGCCTGCAAAGCAAAATGCCGCATCCTTGCCAGCTCGGAGGGCGGCCGGCGTCACCAGCCAGAGTGAGGAAGCTCCCATCCACACGCGTGGCGCTGCGCATGGTGGTGCTTCCACTGTGCTCTTCACACCTCGGATTTCCCGCATTGCTGCCGCTGTCTACACCTGAATCCTTGCCACTTCTGCCATTCCACGTGTGAGTCCTTTCCAAATTAGATGGGAGGCCTCAGCCTCTTCTATGCATCTGAATATCATTCAAGTCAACATATGTTGTTTTCTAGCTGCACCAAGGAAATTAATTATTCCAGAATCAATGATCTGGAATCAATGATCTTTGGTGTCAGAACACTGTAACTGCAGAGAATGTAGACAGTTAGAGCAAACAGAGAATCATGGCGTAAACGTAGGGAAGGCCCAGGGTTGGGTCACCGTTTCCCCAAGAGCCTACCAAGTGGGTTTGCACGTGACCAGTCCCCAGGAAGCTGAGACTGACCTGACGAGTTACGCTCGGAGGCTATACGCTGGGCTCCTGTCTCGTTCCATCTGTCAGCTCCATATCCAGCTACTTACCTCCACACAACCTACCTCTCTTTGGGGACCCTGGAATGGGCAGACCAGAACACCAGGCTTGGAGCTGAATCTTGGGGACAGAACTCTGAGGAGTCAGGGCCAGCAGGGGGTTTCTGACCGAAGGTGGCATGGTACGTAAATTGAACCAGAGGAGGCTAGGGTTGTCTTCATCAATAAGTCAGATGCATTCCATTTGTGAGAGAGGAAAAAGTGAACTCAAACGAGCTTAAGCAAAAATGCAATTTAAGAAGGGATGATGGAGTTCATTAACTCATCTAATTAAGAGGTCAGAGGAGTGGAACACACTTTGGACCTGACTGAGCACAGAGGTTCAGGAGGTCTTTTCAGGGCTCTGCTCTCCATCTCGGTTCTGCTCTCTTTCGTGGCTTGGGTTTCTACTCGAGCAGGTTCTCGCCACCTGACAGTCACTTGACTTGCTGGCCTACTAGTAATATCCTAGCAACTCAACAACCCCAGTGGAAGAAAAAAAAGTCTTTCCTGAAACTCTTGCCAGAAAGGACCTAGCAATGACTGATTGGTCTAGCTCAGACCCCAAATTATCATTCTCAGCAAGCCCTGCAAACAGGATGGGTTACATTCCCAAGCTCACTGGTGGAGATGGTGGCAAAGGTGTCCATCCCACCCACACCAGATGGAAAAGGTCTCTGGGGAGATGTAGCCATCACCCAAAGAAGGCGGGTGGGCAGAGGATGGAATTACACAGACAAAAATGACAGAATTTCATAATATCAAATAATACTTCATGGATCCCAAGTCCTGTAAGGCCATCCGCACAGAAGGAAGAGCTCCATGTTTGAATTAGCTTTGAAAACACTACAGGCTCAACTGCTTTGTATTTTAAAAGTTCTGAGGTATCCTGCAGTAAAGAAATCTCTTTAAAAATCAGCATTTCCTAAAATGTTTGACCATGGATTTTTTTTTTTTTTTGATGTGGACCATTTTTGAAGTCTTTATTGCATTTGTTAAAATATTGCTTCTGTTTTATGGTTTTCTTTTTGGCCATGAGCATGGGGGATCTGAGCTCCTCAACCAGGGATTAAACCCACAACCCCCTCACTCTGCATGGGAAGAACTTTTAACCCCTGGACCGTCAGGGAAGTTCCCCACGGATTAAATTTTTTTCAGAATCAATTTTAAAATCTAAAAAACCACCCCAAACAAAACAGATGGGCTAGAGAGGGCTAAGAGTCAAATGCCAAGAACTCCATGGCCAAACAGTCTGCAGTTGATGTTAACTGGACTGAGAGGCTGGAGCTGGGCAGAGGGGAGTTAAGACCGTGAATGATGCAGGAGCAAGCTAAGAGCCTCGGAGGGATGGCCCTTCCTGGATGACGGGCCCTTCCTGGATGACGGGGTGTACCTTTTGTGGCTAGAAAAGTCAGAAACTGGGAACTCTAACTGCCACGCATTCGGGGGTCCGTCTCACTGTGGGATAGGGAAGGGCATTTACCTGGGGAGGTGAGGGCAGCCCGGCGTCCTAGCCAGGGCTCCCTGGCTGATGCGGCGTCTGCTCCCAACACGTGGCAGAACAGAAGCCCCGAGAATTCAGAGCCAAACTCTAACAGCTCAACCAAGTAGAAAACCTAAAGCCGAGTTTCTCCGAACTTTCAGATTCCGGCCTGAGATTCAGTGTCAGGATCGAACAAGGAAAACATAGGCAGTGCGTGGATGCAGAATAAGGAATTCAGGACAGGGAGCTGGTTATCCACCGGATGGGAGGGCTGACACCCGAAGGGACCCAGGGAGGAATCCGCCTGGAAGGCCCTGCCCACTCTTGGCTGGAGGTGAAGGAGGAAGGCAGGGTTACCCAGGCCTGAGGCCCCCCAGCAGAAGCTGGCACCGCAGTGGGTGAGTCCACCAGAATCTGAGGTCAGAACAGGGGCCACACCAGGCACTGTGCTGAGGCTGATCAGTGTGTGTGTGTGCGCACACGCATATGAGATTAACCCTCTTCTCGCGCATATGAGATTAACCCTCTTCTTCCTCTCTAGTCTCCGGCCTGAACCAGCCAGCGCTGGACCAAGACAGAAGCCAGCGGCCTGCAAGCCTCGGGTGCACTGACAGGAGTCCGCTCCTTCGGCAATTCCTTGAGCAGGAAAAAACAGGCGAGAGAGGTCCTGGACTGGCTCAGACTCTCAGCTTCAATACAAGATTCTGTGGCTTCCTAGAGGTCCCCCTGGATCAGGGATCAGCAAACTTTTCCTGTGAAGGGAGTCAATATTTGAGGTTCTGCAGGCCATTCAGTCTCTGTTGCAATGAGTCAACTTTGCTATTGTTTTGTGAAGTAGCCACAGACCAGATTTGTATACAGACAAATTTTCTGAGTTCTCTTAAATCCCCTGGAGGAGGGCATGGTGACCCACTCCAGTATTCTTGCCTGGAGAATCCCATGGACAGAGGAGTCTGGCTGGCCACAGTCCGGGATCACAGAGTCAGACATGACTGAGCGACTAACACACACAAAAAAACTTTATTTGCACGAACAACAAGGGTCAGATTTGGCCCGCCAGGATGTAGGAACCTGGCAATGTAGGCAAGGCAGTTACCATCTTTGCACCTGACACCCAGGAGGTAGACTCTTAGCTTCTCTCCACAGAAAAAACATCTTGGGTTGTACAGATGGCAAAGCTCGTTAAAAGAAATATAAAAATATGCTTGAAATTGTTCCCCTAGATTCTGATGTGCAAAACCTTTCTCAGGCTGTCAAAAGAATCTACTCTACCGTCAACACGTGTCAGATGCTCCAAGACCCGGTAACCTGGACCTGCTGCCACCTCCAACCTTCTCTAGGACGACGTGCAATTTCTTCTTCCGAGAGCTCCCGGCATGGGGGGGAAGCTTGAACGACGGGGGGTTGATTTTGAATCGAACAGAATGAATCACCAGGCAGGGGCTGCTTTCTCGTTGGTTTGAAGAGGCTGATTCTGTCTTTGGAATTGTGAGAATAATTCTCCAAGACGCCCTCTGGGGGCTTAGGGGTGGATTTAGGCAGGTGGTGGCGATGTAGTCTAAAAAGAATGGGTCTGGAATGGTGCAGACAGCAGCAGCTGCTGAGCCCCGAGGGGTGAATGCTGGTCCCTTCCCCAACCCCCGAGGGCAGACAATTCCTGAGCTCCTCTTGCCTGGGAGAGGGGCTTGACACATCCATGACAAAGAATCCCTTTCTGGAAGACACAGATCTTTAGAAAGCCCTCATGTTTTGGTATCTCAAATGAAATGGTGTGATTCATTCCGTACATTTCTGCCCTCCTCCTCTGATCTGGTCACCCCTTCATTAACGCCCCCACCACCCATCACCCCAGCAGCCATGGCCCTCGGGCAGGTACAGGGCAACCTATATGATGTAGCCTTATTTGGCTGAAAGAATCTTGACCCCCGAAATGGTTGGCCACATGGCATTCACACTCAGGAAACGTCCTTGTCCAGGGCTACTTCAGAGAGGTCCCAAAGATACTGTGAAGGTCAGTGTTCTAGGACCCTTCTCTCTGAATTCTATTACCTTCCCTGTTATATAGCCACCACATAAAACAGGAGGAAGGGAAAAGAGCTCTGTTGTCTGGAAATCCTGAATGTAGACGCTATTGCAGCTGTCAGAATCAGCTTTCT
>SJYF01000416.1:474075-497044 GCA_006410515.1 Procapra przewalskii
GAGACTGAACCCCGGCGCGCCGGCCTAATAAATCCTCTTGCTTATTGCATCAAATTCGAGCCATTGTGGTCTTTGGAGCGACGGGTCCTGAGAAAAGGCCGCGAGGTCTTACATGTTCAACCGGTACTTGCTGATGCTGAGTAGAATAGGAAGAGCTCAGGACTGAGTTAGAAAGGATAGGATTTAAAATGGGCAATGCTGCTAACTAGCTGGGTTGGGCTTCCCTGGTGGCTCAGTGGGTAAAGAATCCCCCTGCAAAGCAAGAAACCACTCGCAATGCAGGAGACCTGAGTCCAGTCCCTCGGTTGTGACGATCCCCTGGAGGAGGAAATGGCAAGCCACTCTGGTTTCTTGCCTGGGAAATCCCGTGGGCAGAGGAGCCTGGCGGGCTACAGTCCATGGGGTTGCAAGAGTCGGACAGGACTTAGTGACCACCACCACCATACTCAACAGACTCCTAATCCTCTCTGGGCCGCCACTGCCTCAACCATTAAGGGAAAAGTTGAGATCCAAACAAAAATGTTTACCCTGGAACCTCCAGTCTTGCAGAAGCTTATGAAGAAACTAGTGAATAGCCCCCAAATGACTGTCCATGCTGCAAAAAGACTCACGAAAATGCTGCAGCATGTAATGGTTATGAGCGACTTTACGGTCAGATCAACCCAAGTTCTATAGCATATTAAAAAGCAGAGACATCACTTTGCTGACATAGGTCTGTATAGTCAAAGCTATGGTTTTTCTAGTAGTCATGTATGGATGTGAGAGTTGGACCACAAAGAAGGCTGAGCGCCGAAGAACTGATGCTTTTGAACTGTGGTGCTGGAGGAGACTCTTGAGAGTCCCTTGCACAGCAAGGAGATCCAACCAGTCAATCCTAAAGGAAATCAGTTCTGAATAATCATTAAAAGGACTGATGCTGAAGCTCCAATACTTTGACCACCTGATGCAAAGAGCTGACTCATTGGAAAAGACCCTGATTCTGGGAAAGATTGAAGGCAGAAGGAGATGGGGGTGGCAGAGGATGACATGGTTAGATAGCGTCAATGACTCAATGCACATGAATTTGAGCAAACTCGGGGGGCGGGGGGCGGTGGTGAAGGACAGAGGAGCTTGGTGTGCTGCAGCCCATGGGGTCCCAAAGTCAGACAGGACGTTGCGATGGAACAACAGCCCAAGTTTGGATCCTTACGGCTGTTAGAGAATTCCTTAGTTTCCGCAGTTCTTCAGCTGTGAGGACCACTCCCACAGTCTCCTCAACTGTGAAATGACCACTCGTGACCATCTCGTAAAAATGAAGTATGATAAGGCTTGTCCAGACCTGGGCAGGGCCCCAAGAGGCACCTAAAAAGTCTTGTCATTACTGGTTTTGTAACTGTTTTAGACGGGGTAGACTACTTCTTTTTTAGAAGCATCCTGTTGACTGACTGATTGTTAGTTGCATAGACCTCCAGGTATTCTGCGGGGAAACACACCCTTTTCCTGAAGATCAGAGCGGTTTCGTTTCCTGGCTGGATCCTTTAGAACAGGAGGCCCAGGGGAAGTGGGGTGGGGGTGGGGGACATATCAAAGAACCCTCTGATGTGGAAAAGGCCAGGGACCCCAGGGATGGTCTTCTACAGCTCTCTCTTCTGCTGAATGTCTGGGCTCCTCTGAATGCCAGCCTCGTGTCTCTACAGCGCTCGGCACGCAGGCGGCTCTCCTGGTGGGAGGCGATGCCATTCTGCGATTTCCCTGTGCTATTCTCTGAGTCGGTGTTCAGTCCGAGTCCCCTGTTGGGCCAATTACCGACTTAAAGTGTTGTTAGGAAAAGGCAAGCACATTCATTATGTGGCGGTGAGCACTCGGGCTCTGTGATTTTCTATTTATGTGTTTGAAAAAGGCATTCTTTCTTGGTCGCTCTGTGTGTGCGTGTCACCAGAAGGCCTCCACACCTCAGATTCTTTCCCGGTAGCTGCTGATCTTCTCTGCCCCCGCCCATCTGTCACCCTGGGCTGCTCGGCAGGGACAGAACAAGTCAGGAAACACGGGCAGCAAAGAGCTGAGCAGGGACGGGAGCTGCTGGGAGCAGAGATGTTAAGTACTCAGGGGATGAAGAAAATGGAGGCAGGAGTTGATTTATCTGGTCCAGCATTCTTGTGACACAGATGGAGATGAGATCGCGTGATGCCAGGAAGAGTGAAGGTGTTAGTCATGTCTGACTCTTTGCAACCCCATAGACTGCAGCCCACCAGGCTCCTCTGTCCATGGGAGTCTCCAGGAGAGAATACTGGAGTGGGGAGCCATTCCCTTCTCCGGGGGATCTTCCCAACCCAGGGACTGAACCTGGGTCTCCTGCCTTGGCAGACGGATTCTTTACCATCTGAGCCACCAGGGATGCCGTAACTTAATGGAGTAAATTCCACAAAGACACTTGAAACCGTGAAAACACCCAACACTCTCTTGGGATGAAAGACAAGACTGGGAGTGAGGAGACCTGGGTTCTAGTCTGACCTTGAATACGGAAGCAGATCTTTCTGGCTCCCAGCCCTCCCTTCTGCGAAATTTCTGACATCATCATGTTTCCATCCAGCCCCTGCAATACGTGGATTTATGACTCCATGAACCAAAAGCCTGTGGATTCACTGAGTTCTTTGGTAGACCCCTACTTCGGTTTCACAGAGTCTCCATATTTTGCAACAGACTCTCAACTGACTTCAGAGGAGGGTTCCCAGACCTGGATACACCGCGGAACCATCCGTATCCATCAGAGCACAGAACTCAAATCTCCAGGGAGCTGGAGTACTATCTACTCATCTGATCAATCATTTTCATCCTGCGATAAGCACTTTAATGCAAGGCACGCATACGCAGGCACTTTTTACTAATCCAAGTCTGCCGTCAATCTGGGAACAGATGAACCCTTTCACTTTACTTTGCCTAAGCAAGCAACATGAGCTCATCTCAGGCACAGGGCTAGTTCCTCTGGTAGGGTGGGATCTTTTCTGCATCTTCAAGCCAGCCTGACATCCGCTTGCTTCTCCAGCCCAGGTACCAGGGGGCATACACGTTCTCCCAAAGTGATGCTCCTGATGGCGTTTTCTTTATTTGCTCCCACCTTAAAAAAAAAAAAATAGCTTGCTCCTATTGCTCCTAGCAATAGGCACAGGGTTCTGTAGGCAACCTTAGGGAGTCTAGAGTTCTTCATTAGCTGAAAGATTACAATGGAGTTCCTCCATCTCCCCCGCAGCCTCCTATAGCCTCCTGACAAACAGAAAGATAAAGAGTTGCAAGCTGATTTGATCTCCTTTTGCCAACATGATGGCAACAATCTCCATGAGAGCTTTCCCCCTTCATCTAAAGGGAGAGCTTTTTCCTTTCTTAAAAGAGAAAGCCTCTCCTCACTAGAGTCATCAGCATCTCAGTGTTTACTGAGTTAACATGACAGTGGTCTCCTTAGCAACCTCTGCTCTCACAGGATTAGAGGAGACAAGTCCTTCTTTAATGCTCCGGGTTACAAAAACCCCAGCCTAGACCAGAACACGGCTCTCCCCAACAAAGGCAAACAGAATGTAATGAGGTTACAAAAAAAAAAAGAGAGAGAGAGAGTGATACAAGATAGCTTTTCCGCGAGTAGCTTAGCAGGCAGGGCTGTTCTGTTACACATGGGTACACTGTGACTAAGGACCTCGGGCACAGTGGGATGGAGCCTCGTGTCAGCCTCATCCCTAAATGAACTTAGTGTTCTGCAGAGAGAAGAGGTTACACGATGCTCAGAGCTTACACAATGCTCAGCCCTTAGCTTCTGACCGAGGCGCAGAGATTGTAAACGAGGGCTCCTAGCGGAGAAGGCAACGGCATCCCACTCCAGTGCTCTTGCCTGGAAAATCCCATGGATGGAGGAGCCTGGTGGGCTGCAGTCCATGGGGTCGCAAAGAGTCAGACACGACTGAGAGACTTCACTTTCACTTTTCACTTTCATACACTGGAGAAGGAAATGGCAACCCACTCCAGTGTTCTCGCCAGGAGAATCCCAGGGACAGGGGAGCCTGGTGGGCTGCCGTCTATGGGGTCACACAGAGTCAGACACGACTGAAGTGACTTAGCAGCAGCAGCAGCATAGAATCTGACATGCACCAGCTCAGGAAGCCTGCTGGAGCTGATGAGCTTATGATCCACTAGACTGTCCACTTCATGAAGACAGGGCACACGTCTGCCCTCTTTGAGACTGATACTTAGTGGCGCCTGGCACTAACTGGTGCTCAAAATTTGTGGTACTTGAATGCATCTTCTCTGTGTTATTTCATTGTCAGATCCTCAAGATACCAGAGGATGTGGGTAACATCATCAGTTTATATTTTACAGATGAGAAAAATAAGACCCTGAGGTCAAGTCTCTGGACTCAGGTCCCACCGTAAGCAGTAGAGCTGGGCTCTGTCAACTGTGCACTTGGCTCTGGTGCCCAAGCCTTCACTATGCTGCGTCAACAAAGACACACTCTCTGTCTGGGCTCTGCGAAGAACAGAGTGTGGCTCAGTGTCTCTCTAGGGCTCTCAGCCCTCTTTGCCTTCCAGCTTGGAAAAAGAGAGTGTGATGTGGATGTTCCCCTCAAGGAATTTTAAGCATCCTTGTGAAGTGAAGTCGCTCAGTCGTGTCCGACTCTTTGCGACCCCAGGGACTGCAGCCCATCAGGGTCCTCAGTCCATGGGACTTTCCAGGCAAGAGTGCTGGAGTGGGGTGCCATCCTTGGTGCTTTGAAATTTCATAACTCTGCCTGCCCACTCTCTCCTTCACCCCATGGCCCCTTGGAAGTTGTCTCCAGATTTGAAGCTTGAGTGATCCAGTTTCAACGTGGCTCATTCTAACTCATCAAGGAGAGCTCACTTTCTGTTGCTTCTCTGACTTATGTTTACCCAAATTCATCACAGGAACAGGGCCTGCGCGTCCCTGGCAGGAGATTTTCCGTGAGTAGGAACACCTGCCGCACAGGTAGATTTTCCCAGCAGGGACACCCGAGCACCCAGGACGCGGGGGTGGGGTGGACACATAGCCAATCTCATTGAGCCCCAGTAAGGTTCTGATAGCCCCCTTCCCGAGGCTAGAACTGTAATGGAGGAGGTAGAAAGGCGTTGTCAACATCTGGGTGAGGCAATGTGGTTTATGACGCAGGTTCGCCAGGGGGAGCCCCAGGGAGTAGGCGCGTCACAGAACTGTCTCTGGGGACTCCCTGCTCTGGGCTGATGCTCATCACTGGCCTGGGGAAGAGCGGTGAAACCCTCAGAGGCATCTTGGGATCCTCCCCTTTTCTCCACTCCCACATTCATTCAGGTTTTGATATCACCTTCCGTCTCGCCTCCTCTCTGAGTTCACCCAGCATCGTCTCTCACCTGGATGTTTGCAAGAGCATCTCCACTGTCCCCACCCGCTGCTTGTGCCCCTCCCTAAAGTGCATTTTATAAACTTTTCTCAGTTTGAAAATCTACTCAAAACCCTTCAAAGACTTCTCATGTTTTTTACCATAAAGCCAAACCCGTTAGCCTGGCATTCAGAGCCTTCATGAACTTGACCCTGTCCAAGTCTGTGGTCTCACCTCTTAGCACCTGGACTCAGCCTTTCTAAGCGGCGGTCGACTCCTTACCGCCGCATGGCTGCACATGTGATTTCTATTAACCCCAAGTGCACTTCTGTCCCTTACGGAGGCAGGAGTCTCTTGTGCCGTTGTCCCTGCCATCCCTGAGGCAGTTCTTAAGCGCTGATGCTTCACTGTCTCCCCCAGGGAGCTCTCCAGCTCCCCAGGAAAAATTCCAGAAACCCATGAGTTTTGGGTTCACTCGCAAGAGACTGAAAGGCATATTGAACAGACTGAGCCGTCTGTCCCCATATTTACACAGCGTACACCAGAGCAAGACGCTACTCAGGATGCCACAGGAGATCGGACCTGGGCTGCCGATGTGACACACAGGCGTGCCAATTCCAGTCCTGGCCAGCCAGCCCGGCTGTGGGCAAAACGCGGGACCACGTGCACCCTGGGTGTCCTTCTCTAAAATACGGGCAGCGGTATTACCTAACTTACTGTTTAAAAAGAAAACTATAGAAAAGACTAATGCTGTATCTTGTACAAATTGTGTTTAATAGGTGGCAGTCGTGGGGAGGAGAGTAACTGAGAATGTTGGCAGCAATAACAGCGCGACCCAAGTAAATCCTGGCTGCCACGTGGCCTGGGGGTAGTCTGGCGTTCAGAGAAGCAGAGTCAGCAACCAGAAAGTACAGAAAAGCAATTATTTAGTTTTCTCTCTAAACGAGACACCCAGTTCACAAATCACAGCATCATGTTTAAAACTCCCTTCCCCAGTTTCTCTTATCCTCCCACCTGGCAGCTGCCCCGACATGACTTCCTTACCACAAGCCTCAGCTCTCGATCAACACTCAGCACCCAGCCTGTCGATTCTTCCTGTTCTCTTTTCGTCTCCGGCTCACTTTTGTTTTTCCTCCTAAATAAATTTTTCCAGCCCCACCTCCTGGCTCTCCCCTGACTGAGTTCTCCTTCCTTCTGCGTAATAAATGTCTGAGGGCCGGGGGAGAGAGGGTGAGAATGCTGGACAAGCAACAGCGAGACTGGGGCTTGCCTGGTGGGCCAGGGGTTAAGAATCCACCTTGCAGTGGGGGGGCCACGGGTTTGCTCCCCGCTCTGGGAATGAAGGTCTCACATGCTGTGGGGGAACGAAGCCCTCACGCCTCAACCCCTGAGCCTGCATGCCCCCAAGACCATGCTCCACACCGAGAGAAGCCGTGCTCTCTCCCCAGAGAGCAGACCCTGCTGGCGGCATCTCAAGAAAGCCTGTGTGCAGCTGCCCAGAGCCCACGCACTGCAGCAAAGGCCCAGGGCAGCCGCAAATGGAAAGAAATTAATTTTTAAAAATAGCGAAATTGTCCTTGGTCTGTGAGTGGGGGGGGGAATGAGGCTGATAATGTAAACCCACGCGCCCCATTTTCCTGTTAAACCAGCATCAGGGCAACACAGGACATGACAGACAATGAATGAGTCAACTGCCACCTCTCTCCTTTGTAAGTAGCTGCATCAATGGAGAAATCAATCATTTCTTATTCTGTAAGAAGATAATGTGTGAAATGATCAAAACCATCTCAAAATACCCTGCAGCCTCGCTGGAAGGATTCCTATCTCCCAAATGTATGCCTTTAACCCCTAACAAGCCTGCAGTGCAGAAGACAAGGGCTTAATCCTCAGGTCAGGAAGATCCCCTGGAGAAGGAAATGGCAACCCACTCCAGTATCCTTGCCTGGAAAATCACGTGGACAGAGGAGCCTGATGGGCTGCAGTCCATGGGTTCAAAGAGTCAGGCACGACTGAGCAACTAACAAGCCCGACTCCTGCTCAACCAGCCACAGAGGAGGTGGACCTCCAGAACACTGGGAAACCACGCCAATTTTAGATTTTACCAAAACCTACTAAGATAGACCCCAAATACACTTAATCTTTTGATTTAACCTGTAAGTATGTATCCTATAAATGACTGCAAACATATATTCAGAGACATTTTTCAAGGATATTCATTACAGAATTATAGAAGCAAAGACTGGAAAAGGTATAAATGTTCACCAGGCAGGACTGGCTACAAATTATGTTTGGTTCACGGAATGACGAAGTCTGAGGGTCCTCTTTATGCTGCGTCAGGACAGTCTCCAAGGCATAAGAATAAAGCAGGGAAGTGTCTGTTTAATATAGACTCTAGCTGGGTTTTAAAATCACTTTAAAATCTGTATACTTTAGGACTTCCCTTGGTGGTACCGTGGCTAAGAATCTGCCTGCCAATGCGGGTGACGTGGCGTCGATCCCCGGTCTAGGAAGATTCCAGATGCTGCGG
Source organism: Procapra przewalskii (assembly GCA_006410515.1). Lineage (NCBI taxonomy): Eukaryota > Metazoa > Chordata > Mammalia > Artiodactyla > Bovidae > Procapra > Procapra przewalskii. The sequence goes on from SJYF01000416.1 coordinate 481,935, forward strand.
AGCAGCTGAGCCCGGGCACTGCGACCGCTGAGCCTGCACACTCCAGTGCCTTTGAGCCTCAGCTACTGAGCCCGTGAGCTGTGTCTCCCACAGCCCGTGCACCCAGAGCCTGGCAGGAGAAGCCACCGCAGTGAGAATTCTGCACACCACAATGACAAGTACCCCCGGCTCACTGCAACGAAAGCAGCAAAGACCCAATGCAACCAAAAAAAAAAACACAAAATTTTTTTTGCTTGGTGTACTTTACCTTTATGCTCGTCAGTGCATAAAAACATCTCAGGAAAGGTTAACATAGATCACAAGGAGTTTTAACCCCGGGGAATGGGCTCAGGGTGGAAGTAGGAAAGGATACATTTTTTTATTGCATATTTTTGGGTAGTTACTCTTTTCCATAGGCAGGTCTTACTTTATAATGAAACATTTTAGGAAGAAAATAGACTTGGATTCAAACCACATCTCTTCACTCATGAGCTTTATGAATTTGGCAAAACATTTCACCTCTCAGCCCTCTGCATCTTCCCTTTAAGATGGGAATGGTGATCTGTATCTTACCTGCTGTGGGAACTGGTACCATTATGTACACAAACTACCCAGCATGCATTTGGAAGATAGAAGATGCTGAGTAGATGGGAGACCTTGGCTGCGGTCCGTCTCCAAGCCTTGCTATGATACACTAGTCTAGAACACTCTGTTTCTGGGCTTCATCTTCACCTTGTACCTGCCCTGAACACTCTCTCCTCAACACAGCTTGTAACTATTTCTGGTAACCTTTCTACCCAAACATCCAAGCTTGGAGGCTGCCATGGAGCCCATTAACAGCTGGACCTTCCCAGAGTCCCCTTTTTATTGCCTGTGAGTGCACTTTCTATGAGCCTAGCACTGTTCTAATACTTCATTCATGCGATTACACAGGAGACTAAGGCTCATTATTATCACCCTCGTTTTAGCGACAAGGAAACTCAAGAGGAGCAGTGAGAAACTTGCCAAGAGCTGCAGGGAGCCCAAATCCCACTGTCCCTCTGTCTGCTGGATTCATCCTTACTGTACCCTGTCCAGCGAATTCAGATACAGTAAGGCCTGCAGTTCTTCCTCCCATGACCACTCGGTAATAGCCCTCATCCATTCAAACAGGCCTGACGCCTGCAGGAGAAGGAGCAGGAGGGGAGCCTCGGGAGCTTCTCCTGATGAACTGCGCCTATCTGAACACTGAGAACTCGCTACGTGCTGAAACTCCCCAGGAGGCTGCCCTGCCTGGTTAGGCCGGGTTCCGCTGGGACCCTGGAGCTGCGCGCCCTGCGTACCTGTGGCGCATAGTGGTGACCCACCTCCAGCCTCAGATACATAGCTCGTACTCCCCACGCTGCCCACCGTATTTCTACAGCAGTTCTGTAGGAGGGACTGTGAGTTTAACGTCAGCTTGTCAATTTCCATGCACTCACTGAGGTGACCAGATGGGTGTGTTCGCCCTTGTTTATCCGTTTTGTAATTTAATTTCCCATCAGAGATTAAGAGGGTTGTTTCTGAGGCCATTTCTTGTAAGAACTGATGTCAGCTCAAGTACTGATTCAGAATGACTGCAAGAACAGCTGCCCTTTCAGTTTCGAAGCTCCAGCGGGTTAAGTCTGAATGGTGGCTTTCAAATGCGGAAGGGGGTCTGCCGTTCCTTTGCGCTTGCTGCACACCAGGCGCAGAGACTGGCACTTAACGTGTGTTTTCCCACTGCAGCTTCATGAAGCCGCTTTTCGGTTATCAGACAGCGGAAGTGACTTGCTTCAGGCTGCCTGGAGGGTGGTCAGAACACAGACGCAAATCTTGTGCTACACGTGTGCGTCACTGTCTCCCTGAGCTGGGCACACGGGATTCAGCTTTGACCAGAACGGTCACAACTCTGCATTTATTACATCGTGTCAGGAGCACATTATGCTTGCTAAATAACCCCTGCCTTGTATTTGCCAAGTGTTTTAAAGTTTATAAAATGCACTTGCACTCAGTATCTCTCTGTGAATAAATGCACTGTACTGCCCCATGCTTCAGTAAACGGTAAATGAGACCTGTGACTCTGGAGTGGCCTATTTGGAAAGTGCGTCCTCTCCATTCAATCTTTGTGAATCCAGAGGCTGTGTTTACTATCCTCAGAGCAATTGCATGGAGATTAAATTACGTCCCTCTTTCCCTCACTTCGCTCTCTCCTGCTGCTCTTAAAATGCTTCTTGGGTCTCCAGGTCGGTGATTTCTGCTTTGCAAGGCCACTGCATCTGGATGAAAATGTAGTTCTCTGGACTGGGAGCAGGGTGCCACCTTGGAGACCTGCAGGGTGTGACTGACAGCTGGGGACAGCCCCTGAGCAGTCAGCTCCCTCCTGGCGTCTGCTCTTCTTCCCTTATACCATTGTTTCCTTCTTCACAATGTGGAACAACAAGGAAACACTACCAAACAATTGCACATCAACTCTGTGTGACAGCCCTAGAGCGCATGATGAAGAATTCAATTTCTTCTGCCCCCGGGGTGACAGGGAGCCCCTGAATGATATGTCGCAACTATGTGAGAAGCCTGTCAGTTTCTGCATTGCCTTCCTTTCTGCTGATGGAGAAAATTGCTGTAGGCAGATGACAGGGGCCCTCCTTTGTCTCTGAGAATTCTCTGTGTCTTTAACCCTCAGCTACTAACAATGATAATAGCACTAATATCACTACATCGAAATCTAAGCCTTAATTTTAGGATTCAGGGCAGCTGGGGGGCATCATACACTTATCTCATTGGTCTAGAATTTGGGGATTCTTCAACCTGTGTTCCAAGTCCTTCCAGGGCATTCTTTTTAACAATTACTTTTTTGTTTCTGTTTCGTGCCAGGAAAAACTTCCTCTCCTCAAGGATTTTATTGCCTAGTGGGCAAAACGGGCAACGCACTGCAGACTAATGACTAAAGCACATGTTGTGATTCAGATCATGAAGAAAACAAACAGGCAGCAAGGTTCAAAGTAACCAAAAGACACCTAGGTAGACTCCGCGAGGAGAGGCCATTCAAGCGGAGGTCCCTTGTGCCTGGACACCCTCAAAGGCTTTGAAATGCAAAAGGGGGTTTGCCAGGGTCCAGCTCCCACACAGTTCCAGAACCCCCTGCACCCAGAGCCCTGGTCCTCCACAATCCCAGAATCAACTGTACTCAGGGCCCTTGTTCCCCACAGTTCCAGAACCCCTGCACCCAGGAAACCTGGTCCCCCACAATCCCAGAATCCCCTGCACTCAGGGCCCTTGTTCCCCATAGCCCCAGAATCCCCTGAACCCAGAGCCCTGGTCCCCCACAATCCCAGAATCCCCTGCACCCAGGGCCCTGGTCCCCCACAGTCCCAGAATCCCCTGTGCCCGGCCCTGCCCCCAGGGAACCGCTGGCCCAGTCCCACCCACCTGGGCTGACACCAGAAGCAAGAAAACCACTGTCTCCAATCTTGTGGACCCACAAGCCACCACAAGCCACACTCTGCCCTGGACTAACTGGACCCTGGAGGGACTGTCAGTTTCTGCATTACCTTCCACTGTCCACGGTCCACTGTCCAGTGTGCCTGTCCACTCGCAGTACAACACGAGCTTTGAGACACCCTGGACCCAAGTGTGTCACCTGTGAGCTGACACTCGCCCTGGGATCCCTGGGCCCTGCAACCAGACTCCAGGACCTGGCTCTGCCTGCCAGCACCTGGCACAAGCCCCCAGGACTTGGCTTCACCCACCAGTGGGCAGGCAGCAGCCCCGGAGTCTACTGGACCCTGACTCTGCCCACCAGTGAGGCAGGACTAGCCCCAAGGCCCCCGGGTTCCACAGCCAGTTGCTTCATGATCCAATCCCACCAGCCAGTGGCAGCAGCCACCACACAGGCAGGGCCTGGAAACCAAGTGGACTGAGGGCCAACGTGGCCTACGAGACGGCCCGCACAGCCACGGCCCGCGCAGCCACAGCCCGCAGTCACGGCGTGCAGCCACGGCCCGCACAGTCACGGCGTGGGGCCGCTAGAGGATCCACGCGGCTCTCAGGGGGAGGCGCTAGAGCGTACAGCTTGCGTGTAGGGGGCGGTGGGGAGTGCCGCTGTGATCCACAGGACATCTCCTACAGAAGGCCACTTCTCCCAGGCCAGGAAATGGAACTCACCTACCAGATACGTGGAAGCACCAACAGCAATTTCGGCAAAATGAAGTGACCGACGCAGACTATAGTAACTGACATGAAAGGTTCACTGGAAGGAATCAGCAGTGGACTAGATGATACAGAGAAAAGGGCCAGTCAGCAAGAAGACAAGAGACGTGGGAAGCATCGACGCGGAACAGAAAAAAAAGAAAAAAGAAAGAATGAAAAGAAACGAGGACAGAGACCTCTGGGAGAACATCCAGGACACTAATTTTGCAACAGAGAGTTCCCAGAAGGAAAAAGAGAGAAAGGGCCTGAGAACATATTTTCAGACATAAGAGCTAAAAACCTTCCTAACTGGGGAAGGAAATAGTCACCCAAGTCCAGAAAGCTCAGAGAGTCCCATATAGGATGAACTCAGAGAGGAACATGCCAAGACACATTGAAAATTAGACAATGTTAACAGCAGCAAGGGCAAAACAGCCAATAACATACAGGAGAACTTCCATAGGACCATCCGCTGAATTTTGAGCAGAAAATCTTCAGAGCAGAAGGAAGTGGCACAGTAAATTTAAGGTGATGAAAGGGGAAAAAATCTACAGCCAAGAATACCTAACAAGACTCTCCTTCAGATCTGACCGCCAGATGAAAAGTGTAATGGACCAGAAATAGGCATGAGGGAACTTTCTGGGGTGACTTTCAGTTCAGTTGCTCAGTCGTGTCCAACTCTTTTCAACCCCATGGACTGTAGCACACCAGGCCTCCCTGTCCATCACCAATCCTGGAGTTCACTCAGACTCATGTCCATTGAGTCGGTGATGGCATCCAACCATCTCATCTTCTGTTGTCCCCTTCTCCTCCCGCCTTCAATCTTTCCCAGCTTTCCCAGCATCAGGGTCTTTTCCAACGAGTCAGTTCTTCTTCTTATCAGGTGGCCAAAGTATTGGAGTTTCAGCCTCAGCATCAGTCCTTCCGATGAACATGCAGGACAGTTTGACCTCTGTCACATAGAGTCAACGGCACACTTGATATCTGAGCATTTCATGGCGTGTAAAGTTGACATCAGTTTAAAAAGGGATCTGCGCTGTCGTCATCATTTTGTCTTTTCTTTTGTTTGTTTGTTTGATGCGCGTAGCTCTGTGGTTGGCGCTTGAGAGTCTCGTCTTGTAGTCACTGCTCTGTAAGTGCTGCGGGGGCAGGACTTGGTCCCTTCTGCTCCGGCCTGGTTTCTCAGTGCTCAGCACAGTACCTGGCACATAACAGGTGCTCAGCAAATGATTGCTGATTGAATTCATGAATGAAGAAATGAGTGAGTGTTTGACGATGGAGACGGCAGGGGTGAAATTTCTGACTGGGAGTAATGCGGTCCTGATGTTTGCAGCCCTCGAGCATCCCTGTTCTGGTATGCTGGACAAATAGGGGCTCCGTTAATAGTCACTCAGATCTGTGTATTTACAAGACAGCCTGGAGGCTGCTTGGGAACTAATTCAGCAAGGAAATTATTTGCTTTTAGAAAAGACGACATAAATAATTCCCTACTCAGCTGAACAGAATGGCTCTGCTGGGCTCCCGGGAAACAGTCCTTAAGAACATTCTTTACTTCACTCAGGAAGGCTTTGTAGGGGGAGGCTGGCAGAAGGATCCGGGGAAAGAAAGAGGAACTGACCTTACGGAGGGTCCACTACAGGCCAGGCCTTGCGCCAAGAGCTTTCACACACAGCGTCTCCGTTACTTATTGTGGTGATGAGCTTGACGAGAGCCACTGAGCCCATTTCACAGACGAGAAAATGGAGGCTCAGAAGCACCCAGGCTGAGTTCCACTTGGAAAGGGTTGGCCCTGAAACCCAGGCCTGCCTGATACCGGGAGGTTGTTATCCCCTGAGCTTCAGTCTCCTCATCTGTGAAAGGGGTCCACGCCTTGTCTGCATCCTCAGCGCACAGCCATGGTGACTGCTCCCTGAAAGACGCTCGGAAGGCAAGGTAGTCACTAGCTCTTGCTTCCTTCCAGACAGGAAGAGGAGAGGCGGAGAGGAAGCCCAGGGAAGGCAGAAATGCACCTACTTCTCCTTACCCAGGGCAGTCGGGCATGTCAGCTGCCAGGCGGCCACCGGCCAGGCTCACCTTATGAATCGCCTTTCCTCCTGCACTTCTCAGCCATCCCTAACTCCCAGGCAGGGTTGCAGGCTCGCCAGAGTCTCCTCTCCCCACCCCCGTGTCTCTCTCTGTGGAAAGCACGAGCCTCAGGTCTGCTTCCAACCTGCTGTGTTACTTTGAGCAACAGATGCTCCCTCTCTGGTCCTTTTTCTGCTCATGAAAAATAGTGGGCCAGTCCAATGCACTGGTATCAGTGAGGTCTTGGCAGCAGCGTCTGCCCTTGGCCAGAGAGCACGCCTGCGTGTCCCTCCCTGCTTGTCCCCGCCTTCCACGCCCACCTTTGGGATTTCCATGCACGGGTTCAGTGGGCAACAGCCCATGGCCCCTAAGCCATGTCATCCCCCCAGCTCTGACAGGGACACTCAATGAGCCAGCAGCGGTAAGAATAAATCCAGTTACTGCTCTTTCCAGGAGAGGACACTTAAATCTATGTGATGGCTTATTGGGTCATGACAATTAGGTGTAAGTCACTCAGCTCATTAGGAATGAAACTGGGTTCCTTCAAAGACAGGAGAGGCTGGGCACCCCGGAGTCAGCCTGCTTTACCCACCCTGGAGGGAGGTGGCCTGAGATTGGCGCTGACCATACAGGTGAACGACTGCTGGGTGGGGGGACCTTGCTTAGGGTGTCCCTCCCTGTGACACAGCCAGAACCCCCTTTTAGACTCTCCCCAAATTGGCCAGATGACCAGGCTACGAGACTGGCAGGAGCCAGAGAACCCTGAACCGGAGTTGGATGCTCTGAACTCTGATCCCAGCTCTTTCACTGCCAACCTAGCCAGTCACTTGGTTTTGCAGAGCCTCAGTTTTCCCATCTGTAAAATGGGCATAATAGCTCTCATCTTTGTGCTTCTGTGGGCAAGATAAGCTCTAAAAGTCAGGCCTAAAGGAGTTCAGCAAACTGCTTGAGATCACAGATTAAAAAGTGGTGAGGATGGGAGTAAACGGAAGCCTGTTCCTAGAGTCTGGACCCTATTGTCTTCTAGGTGGAGCAGACAGGGCTGGCTTGGTTTGGCCAGAGGGAGATGGTGAAGGTGAAGCCGTGACCTCAGACCTGTTCTACCAGCTGACTCGTAGGAAAGTGCTGTCTGCACTGCCAAGCTCAGCCCATGGGTTAGTACCAAGGATGCCTAGGTCTGGAGTCAGAGCCCTGCTTTCAAATCCCAGCTCCCCTTGTCACCCCTCACATCCTCTCTGAACCTCAACACCTGATTCAAGGGGAACCCCCCCACCCTCTGCTCTCATTTCAACCTTCTCCATGATCCCTTGTTTCTCTCTCTCCACTTGCTGAGTGACAAGGAACCGCTGTTTATTGGGTTCAGTTCAGAGACAGCTGCAGTCACTGACCGGGGACTCGGATACTATGCCTTAAAGGATGGCACCCCCCTGCCTCCATCCCCCTCGGGCTGCGGACTCCTCTGCAGGATCACCTGGGGGCCGGGCCAGATAAGGGCTGTGGGCAAACGCAGCGCGGTTTCCCCCTCCTCTCTGGGCAAGCCTGAGCGGGAAGACCGCAGACTAGGTGGCAGTGAATGGGAGACGAGAGGCTTAGATAAGCCACTGCTCTGAGCTCCACACGCAGAAGGCCCGGCTCTGAGCAGGATTTTGCCGTGGGCTACCGAGTCTTCGTGCAGCTAGTTACAAAGCAGCGTTTTGAGTCATTTAAGATGTTTTCTTGCAGGTGCAGAAGGCGCGGGGTGATGGACAGGGCAGCAGGCCCTCAACACCCGCTGCTCAGCAGTGATGTCTGAGTACTGCCCAGCGTAGCTGCTGGCTCCTTGCAGATATACAGGGAGTGGGGGGCGGCGATGGTTCTTAACAAAGGGCGACAAGGTTACCGCCTCACCTTGTCACCAGGCCTGCTGCCGACTCCGTGCTCTCAAGGTGGCTGACAGGTAAACAAGCTGTCGGGTCTGGAGGTGGGAACCCAGCTGAGGTGGCCCACCACTCCCAGGAGACAACAGCAGGAGCTCCCAGGCCGTTAGTCACATCCAGAGCCTCCCACCTACACCTGCCTTCAGCACCTGCCTCCCCCCGGCTGCCACAAGTGGTCCCTCGCCTGTTCTTCCCCTACAATCTTTGGAACTGGGAAAGAATGCAAACCTCAGTTCCTCAAACCTGAACTGTGCAGACATCCAGGGCAGTTGGGACAGGGGCTGGGTCTCTGCTGGCTTGAGCGGGGTGGGGTAGGCCCCGGGCTGGGATGGAGCAGGCGCAGGAGGCAGGATGACCTGGAGCAGGTAGGCCTCAGGTGAGTACGCCCAGTTTATTGGCTTATCTCCCAGGATCACCTGGGGGCCAGGTCAGATAAGGGCTGTGGGCAAACGCAGCGCGGTTTCCCCCTCCTCTCTGGGCGAGCCTGAGCGGGAAGACTAGGTGGCGGGGGATGGGAGATGAGAGGCTTAGATAAGCCACTGCTCTGAGCTCCACAGGCAGAAGGCCCGGCTCTGAGCAGGATTTTGCCTAGGGCTAGTTACGAAGCAGCGTTTTGAGTCATTTGAGATGTCTTCTTGCAGGTGCAGAAGGCGCAAGATGGCTTACCTCCCAGTTTACTACCTGCCTTCTCCAGCAAACCGCAGACTTCACGGCTTACTCCACGGCAGGCCCTCTACCCATCCCAGTCCCAGCTTTATCTTCGGTGCTCTGGACATAGGGTGGCAGAAAGGTCAATACATTTTTTATTAAATCAGAAAATGTTGATTGAGTTCCGAACTCGGATCTGCCTTTGTCTTGGGACAAATCCTTTCCCTCTCTGAGCCTGCATTTCCTCACCTGTAAAATTACCTCCAGACCTTCTGGTCCCGAGAGTCCAGGCATTAAAAATGGCCTTGGTGCCTGGAAACAAGAGGAAACGTTTGGGGCGGCCGCTCAAGTCACCTGGATGTGGGGCCTCCAACACCCTCAGCTTCGAAATGACCTTGGTGGTGGCAGGAAAGCCAGGCGGGGCCCGGCCGTGCAGCTGGCGCCTCTGAGTTGGGCACCGGTGGGGAAGCGGTTCTGAGCCCAGCGATCAGCCTGGCTACTGTGGACTGCAGGCTGTGTGCCAGGCTCTGTGCTGGGTGCTCCCTGAGTGTGTGATTCTCCACAGGAGGCTGGAGGCTGAGACCCATTACACAGATGAGTAAAGGAGGGCCCAGAAGGAGGTGGACTGGCCGAGGTCAGCCAGGGAGGCGGCAGAGCCCAGGGTGTGAGCCATTCGGTCACCCTGGGAGCAGAGGGCAGAGAGGTGAAGGCTGGCCCTGTGCTTACTGCGCGGGGTCCTGGGCTGAGCTTGACGGCACACTGGGAAGCCCACGCTGGAATTGCTGGAGCCAGTTTGCAGCGGGGAGGACCCAGCTGGCTCAGAATCTCCTGTTTCAGGCTGTGCCGGGCTGGGGCACTCAAGGCAGGGCGGGCAGGGTGATCCTCCAGGATGCGGAGCTGACTTCTGACTAGTTTCTTCGGGATTTCTATTTCCTGCTGCATGCGGAGAAAACCTTGGCTGTTGTGACTTGGGTTTAACATTTTTGAATGCACCACTCACACATCACTGAAGAAAAATGATGGCTTTCTTCCTTTACAAAAAGGTACTTTGTGAAAGCATTCAGTGGACGTGAATTTGAGCAAACTCTCTGGGAGATAGTGGAGGACAGAGGAGCTTGGAGGGCTGTAGTCCATGGGGTCACAGAGTCGGACTTGACTTATCGACTGAACAACTTTGTAAAATCAACACCCAGAACATTCTGTGACAGGAAACGCACGAGATAATTTCATCTTTATTTTCCTTTACGGCGTTTCTCGCTTTCTGACAACATATTTATTTTCTCACTCATTGTCTGTCTCCCCAGTGAGGATGTTAACCCCAGAAAAGCAGGGGGGCTCCACCTGCTCCCCACGGATCCCGTGTGGGGAACGGTGCCCGGCGCCGAGCAGCAGGTGCTTGGCAGATACTGGCTGGATAAGCAATCCTGCTGGCATGGGAGGAGCAGCGCTCACAGGTTCCAGGCCTTAAAGTGTCTGTAAGACTCCAATGCCAGGAAGGCTGGGTGAACCTTTATTCCGGATTTCCACAGTTGCTTTTGTCTGGGCACCAAGCTGGGTGCTTGGGACGTATTTATGCAGTTGATACATGAGTAATAATGGTCATTATTAATAAACTAACTCGCCACCTTCTTTGGCATAGCACACACCATGGGCTCAGTTGTGACCCCTACACAATTCATATGTTGAAGCCCTAATACCCATGGCCTCAGAAGGCGGCTGCATTTGGAGAAGGGGCCTTTAAAGCCGTGACTAAGTTCATGTGAGGCCGGGAGGTTGGCCCCTGATCCACTCTGACTGGGGTCCTTTTTGAAGTGAGGGGAAGTCCAAGTTGCTCAGTCATGTCTGACTTTTTGCAACCCCATGGACTATACAGTCTGTGGAATTCTGCAGGCCAGAATACTGGAGTGGGTAGCCTTTCCCTTCTCCGGGCGATCTTCGCAACCCAGGGATGGAACCCAGGTCTCCCACACTGCAGGTGGAGTCTTCACCAGCTGAGCCGCCAGGGAAACTGGGGTCCTTTATAAGCGGAGGAAATTTGGACACACAGAGAGGTCCCAGGGATGTGTGGGCACAGAGGAGAGGGCCATGTCAGGACACGGGGAGGCAGTGGCCATTTGTAAGCAGGAGCAAGGCCGCAGAAGCCAGACCTGCTGACACCTTGACCTTGGAGGCCAGCCTCCAGAACTTCGAGAAGATGAATTCCTGTTGCTCACATCCCGCTCCCCCGACACCAGCCTGTGGTGCTTTGTTATAGCAGCTGTAGCAAACTGGTACAGCCTGCTACACTTGTCTGTCTCTAAACTCCAGTAGATTCTGCTAACTATCATTCCCACTGTAGAGATGCGGAAACAGGCCCCCTGAGGGGAGTGGCTTTCCCAAGGCTCCATGGGTTCTACTGGAGGAAGATATGGGTCCGTGCCTGCTCCCATTCGGATGAGCTTTGGGGTGGCACCCTCTTCCTGGCCAGGGCCTCTGATTCCCTGCAGAAATCTTGGGCATCCCCTCCACTTGCCCCTAGCTGTCTCCGGAGAGCTGGGGCCTCTCCTGTGAGGCAGGCTGGTGGGGGATGCTCCTTAAATATATATATATGATGTATTAATATTTATGGGCTCGCCAAGCAGGCGAAGTGGGGCATCCAAGAAAGCGCAGTCCACTCTTCCACTGAAAGCTCCGCCAGACCGATGGGGAGATGGCGAGGTCTCCCAGAGGGTGTCTGTTCAGTCTCCCTCCTGCCCCTTCCCCTCTCTTTCCTGCGTCTACCCAGAGCCCCCGACGAGGATGGGCAGAGGCCTCCCCTCCTTGGACTGAGTGCTGACTGGTAAGCTGTTAGGGCTTGAATTGTGTCTCCCGCCCCTCACCTCCATCTGAGACCCTAACCCCCAGCAGCTCAGAATGTGACTTTATGTGGGGATGAGGTCTCCGCACAAGTCATCAGAAGTCAGCGTGAGGCCTACTGTGTATGACTGGTGTCCTCATAAACGGAAGACATTGAGACACAGAGATGGACACATACCGGAGGAAGACGGCCACGTACAAGCCAAGAGAGAGTTCTCTAAGATACTCTGAAGGAGCCAGCCCTGCCAGCACCTTGGTTCTGGCCTCTAGAACTTCAAGACAGTGAGTCACTGTTGTCTGGACCACCCAGTTGAGGGGCTTTGTTATAGCAGACTAGTATGCAGGGGATCCTCAGAGGACTTTCCTTCCGGATAGGAGCTGTGACATGCTGCACCAGAGTCATCCCAGGAATAGGGGCACACGTAGGGTAGGGCGTGGAGTATATGCCAGTGATAACTTTCGGAGCAGTGGCACTGGCTACCTGAAGGCAGGCAAAAGCTAGTCCTGCCTTTGTGAATAGGAAAAAAAAAAAAGGTTGCTTTTTCTGTTAGGACTTTTTATAAAGCAGAAGGGAGAGTCACCGGGTAAAAGGCTCAGCACAGGGGCCAGCACGCAGCATATGGTCAATAAGCACCAGCCTACAGCGTTAGTGTTATTGATACTGTGAGGATGCGTGGAAAAGCAGGTGTCCAGGCGGTAAGCGTGCCTGTGTGAGTGTAGTTTCTGGTCCAAGGGCAGAGCTGTGTGTGGGCGGCAGGAGGAGCAGGTGAGGAGGTGCACCGGGCTGTGCGAGCAGATGCCACAGTCTGTGAGTGTGCTACGGGCGGACATTCGTAGGGATGCATATATGTCAGTGTGCCACGGGTACTCAGGCTGTCTGAGCTACTGACTAGCTGTGGCTCATCTGTTTGTTCATTTATTCACTCGTCAGAATTTCCTGAATGCCCATACACACAATGGAGACACATAAACAGACCAGGGAAATAGGACAGAGGTAACCAAGGGAATTAGAGAAGAATGAAGAAAGAGCATTTGTTTCAGTTTGATGAGTCTGATGTATCAGGGAAGACTTCCTGGAGGAGGTGACACCTGAGAGCTGAACTTGGCCAAGTGAAGAGCATCAAGGCCACTGTGTGTAGATATGGAGGGAGAGAAACGCTAGTGCACACCCAAAACTATAAACAGTTTGTGTTGGTTCCCTACTACCTCAAGCTGCATCCCATCAACCCCCCAGAGTTCCAGGTAATGTGATCACAGAACAGAGAGACAGCACAGAAGCCAAGGAGCCAACGCTTTATTTGGTACAGACCTAGCAGGCTGGGAGCCCATCGCCCTCGGGATGTGCTGCGGCTGGGCCCCCCGGCCTCTCGAGGGCAGCCACGCTGGTTGTGGACTCGGGGCCCCCAGGGAGGCCTGGCCGGTCTTTGTCTCTCTCCGGACAGTTGTGGAATCGGGAAGTCTTCAAGGGCAGCGTGTCCCAGGAGGCTGGAAACAAATGCAGGTCAGAGCTGAGAACTGCGGCCCAAGGAGTGTGTTTTGTTGGGTGGAGCCCTGGAGCCCACATTCCCAGATGGCGTTACAGAAGCACTGGTGCCAGGAGGCATGAGCATGGAGGGGCAGAAGGGAAACAAGGGGAGGCCACCTGAAACGCAGATGCCCGACACGCACCTCGGCCGCCGGTGCTGGCTCTGGGCTGGGGCCTTTCATTCACATCCCACTGACAGTGCTACTGTGCGTAGCTGGGATCACTACTCCCACTTCTCAGCTGAGAACACAGATGCTCAGCAAGGTCTCAGCACATGGCTGTTACAGGGAAGACCTGAGCTCTGCGGGCCAAGTGGTTCCGAATCCCACAACACACTTGAGTCTCAGGCAACAGGGCTATGCTGTCAGCTCCCAACACCCGCGTGCAAGTCAAAGGTGGAGGAGGGTTTTAGGCAGGCGCTCCTGTTAACGCAGAGAGCATTGCTGGGAGGGGGGAAGGGGAGCTGAGTTTTAAAAAGAAAAAAAAAATGGCAGAGTCAAGATGTTCTGTGAGGACGTCTGCTAAGGGCTGCTCTGCTTCTGGACGTATGCCCTTTACTTGGCCTTTGAAACCGAGTTCTGTGTCCCCGAGAGCATAATAATGTAAATGAACATCAGATCTTTCCTCGGTAATTGAGAGCAGAGAGAGAGGCCATGTTAAGTCAAATTAATTTGCTCTGATACCATTCAAAGCCCATCTCCATGATGGCTTTTTGATGGGCTGAGGGTGACTCCCGAAGTGGCAGGACGTGTGGCTCGTTTGGGGTCCAGGAAGGGGGCAGGTGTGGGTTGAACACCACGTGAACCACCCGACCACCTGAGCCTCCGGCTGCTGCAGTTCCGACGTTCAGTGACTCGGAGATGGCAACCCAGCTGTAGGTTGGCATCGTGTCTGACCCCGGAGGGAGGTGCTTACTTCTGGCGGGCCTGATGGGGCTTCCCACTGCAGTCGGGAGCCATGAATTCTGAAACACTCCCTGAGAGGGGCAGTGAGGGGCCAGCCCGGCCTCGGGGCAAAGAACACTGGACTGGAGTCAGGGTGGCTGGGCTGGTGGCAGACTCACTGGATGACCTTGATCTTGAGGTCTTCTCCCCCTTTTCCAAGAGTGAGGCTGCAGTCCACGAGTTCCAACCCCCAGTGAGATGTATGATTCTAAGGTCTGCCTCAGTTTGCCCTTGATAGAGGCGGCCCCTTTAAACACCCAGCTGCTTAGCATGCCTGAGCTGACTCACAAAGAGGCCCGGGGCATGTGCCTGAGCAAAAACGACACCCACAGAAATGTGGAACTCTGTGGAGCTCCGCATCCCAGTTCTGCCTGGGCGAGTCTGCACAAGTGCCTTAGCCTGTGTGAGTCTGTCTGCCACCTGCAGGACAGGGATAAATCATACTCACACTCTCGGGGTTACCGAAGGCACCAAATAACTACCTGATAGACCAACTCAACGAGCGTGAGCCGCCGCCAGCAGTGAGGACGCCTCCCTGCCGGGCTGGCCCCTCACTGCCCCTCTCAGGGCGTGTTTCAGAATTCATGAGTGCCCGGATCAGGTGCAGACCGCGACCTCTGCACTTGTCCCCCTGCCCCCTCTCGGGCCCAGTTTCTCTTTACACACTTAGTGCGAGAGCTGGACTTGGCTTGTGTCAAGGCCTCTTCCCTCCCCCCACTCTGTGCACAGACGCCTTCACGCCTCCCGCAGCGCCAGGTGACCGGGGCGCTGGGGAGAGAACAAGTCAAGGGTGGGGAGGCTTTAAGAGCCCGGGCCACCTTACAGCATCCACCCGCCCCGCCCCGCCTGACCCCCAGGCTTCCTATCTGCATTTTAAAGAGCAGAGAACCCAGAGGCTCCTAGAGAAGGCTTCTAAGTGTGCCTTCATCAGTAACACATTATTTGCATAAACAGTAACACAGTACTTCCCTGAAAATCCCTAAAACCCCTCTAGAGAGAGGAGTCACACCATTA
>SJYF01000416.1:501258-539533 GCA_006410515.1 Procapra przewalskii
GAGGGAGGAGGGCTGGGGGGAGATGGGGAGGGGCGGCAGAAGAAGGAGAGAAAGACGCCTGGTCTCGACTGAGCGCTGCTCCTGGGTCTGCCGTGCGGAAATCCTCCCCGTCTCTGCCGCTCGACTCCTGCCTGCGCTGCCAATCAAGGGAGCAGTGTGCTGTGTCCCCTCCTTTCTGGGTGGGGGGCTGCAGATCTGAATTCCGACGCCCTCTCCAGATGCCAGGGTGAAAGGCCTAGCTCTGCTGCCCAGGGCGGGCTGATACTCTCCGTTCCTGCCCTGGCTCTGGACGCTTCGGACACACCCTGGGAAGACTTATTTTCCCCCAGCTGCCCTCCTGGGATGGAACTCCCTTCCACTGGCATAGTGTGATGGATGGATGGCGGCTAATCAAGATGTCACTGTGCCTGCCTCCCAGCTTTGGCCAGGGCGAGAGGTGATGGATGGGAGGTGCTCTGAGCTGCTGGGAGACGGGTGTGGACACGAGCTAGGCCGGGCACTATGATCTCTAAGAAGGGAGTCCAGAAACATGGTGGGAACTTCTGCACCTGCCCCTCTTGTCTGTCCAAAGAGGAAGAGGCTTCTCACATACCTGGGTGATAAGGAGCCAGCAGGCAGGTTCCTGGGCATCCAGCCGCACGGGGGCCAGGCTGGGCCAGTAACAGTTGCCCCTGACCAAGCACCTACTGTGTACCAGGTGCTGTGCACATGGATACAGGTCAGAACAAGCAGATGGGCCACCTGCCTGCACAGAGCTGACCGCCATGCCCATGATAACCTCGAGAGCCGCCCTGGGGGTAAGGGCTGTGGCTCTGGGCACAGTGAGGCAGAGTGGCCATGGCAAGCACACACCATTGGGAGTGGCAGAGATGGGGTCCAGCCCCACGCCAGGCAGCGCCCTTCTCTGGGAACTTCCTCTGGACTCTACTATGACACAGGCCTGACACTGTCTCTCTGACATCGCCTTGCCCGGGCAACAGCTGTCCCTTGAGTCTAGTTTGGTCTGCCACCGCTGGCCTGGGGACAGTTGCCTAGCTTCCCTAAGCCTCCGTCTCCTCAGCCGTGCGATGGGAGGAAACCAGACCAGCCTGGCAACGATGCAGAAATAAGAACTACCGGGGGCTATGTGTCTGTCTGTTGCGTTCACTACCAGAATCCCAGCACCCAGCAGGTGTTCAGAAAACATATGCTGAGTGAATGAGTGATGTGGCGGTGCTCAGGCCCATAGGAGGTGCTAAGTATGGGCGCCCAGTAGGTGTCTTATGAATGTCAATTAAGTGCACTGATGAACAAAACCATATATGTGGACACTGGAGCTTTGTAGTATCATCTGAGGTCGGAGTCTGATTCATCCAATTCCATCTGTCTTTCTCAAGACTTCTTTGGTTGGTTGAGGTCTTTCTGTGTTTCCATATGAATTTAGATGGTTTTGCTCTTGTTCTGTGACAAATGCCATTGGTAGTCGAGAGGGACTGCAGTGAATCCGTAGGCTGCCTTGGGCCGCGCAGTCATTCTGACAGTATTGGCTCTTCCAGTCCAAGAGCATGGGCCATCTTCCCATCTGTTTGGGTCTTCTTCGACTTCTTTCATCAGCAGGTCCT
This sequence comes from Procapra przewalskii, assembly GCA_006410515.1. NCBI lineage: Eukaryota > Metazoa > Chordata > Mammalia > Artiodactyla > Bovidae > Procapra > Procapra przewalskii. The sequence goes on from SJYF01000416.1 coordinate 502,860, forward strand.
AGTTTTCAGAGCAGAGGCTTCTGTCTCCTTAGGCAGGCTCATTGTAGGTATTCCATTCTTTTTGATGTGATGGTAAATGGGACTGTTCCCTTAATTTCTCTTTCTGATCTTTCGTTGTTAGTGTATAGGAATGCAAGAGATTTCTGGGTGTTAGTTTTGTACCCTGCAGTTTACTGAATTCACTGATAGAGTCTAGTAGCTTTCTGGTAGTGTCTGTAGGATTTTTCGCATATAGTATCATACCATCTGCAAACACTGGCAGTTTCATTTCTTCTTTTCCAGTTTTGATTCCTTTTTATTGCTTTTCCTGTAAGTATTGGTGACTCAAATTTATGAAGGCTTATTAGAAAAATCAGGATATGATCATGCAAAAATGCTGGAATTTCTATATTTTGTAACCTGGGAGGCTAAGAATCCAGGCTTTGGGAAGCAAACACACGGGTTCAGATCTTGGCTCTTTCTCTCCCTTGCCACGTACCCTGTGAAGCCTGGCTGTAAGGTTGGGCACCGTGACCCTGCTGAACCTCAGAGATGATGGACACCATCGAGACAGTCCGTACCACTGGGCAAGGCCCACAGATGACTCTGCCTGTCCCCAGCTCTTCATGGGAGGTGGGCCCTGGTGCAACTGAACTTGCATACATTTCTTATTCATTTCAAAACATGACTACTCGTGAATACATGCCTAAGATCCTCATGATTGCTTTTCAGTTAATGGCCCCTCCCATGAGGGCTATAGAAGGCCCTGGATTGAGGGCAGATGTTCAAGAATAAGCAATTCCTGGGACTTCCCTGGTGGTCCAGCAGCTAAGAATCCACCCTGCAATGCAGGAGATGGGGTTCGATCCCTGGGTGGGGAATGAAGATTCCACATGCTGTGAAGCTTTGAAGCCCGTGCATTACAACAAAAGATCCAGCACGACCCAACCCATGAGCTGCAACTCAGACCTGACACAGCCACATAAATAGATGTATTTATTTTAAAAAAGAATAGCAATTCCTATGTCTGAGCCCGCTCTGAGCAGCACAGGAAAGGTGTGAGGCTACTCAGGTCTGTTCAGCCTCAGAGCAAGCCAGCTGCTGAGACATGGGCCTGGTTCAGGCCACACCTTCCCCTGCCAGGCCGTCCTGTGACCGCAGCTCCCTCGTTTCTCCTCTGGTGCCAACCACGGAGGAGATGCGCCAAGAACACTGGGTGAAGAATAAACAGGCATGTCCTTTCATCTCATCAGGGTCTGCAGATGAGGAAACTGAGGCTAACCGGGGAGAAGCCGCCTGTCCGAGGCTCACGCTGCTCAGTGGCAGAGCTGGGGTCTGAAGCAGGGTTGGTCAGATCTGACACCCTTGCTCTGCCCTTCACAACATCACACACCCTGGGCGTAGAAAGCCAGGAGGAAACTGCAAGCAGCTGAACTCATATCTACACATGTGCACTGTTCAAAATCCACTGAGACAGAGTGACTAAAACATCATGAGGCCCAAGCCAGGGAGATGCTGGCTTCCCCGGTGCTAGAACAATCACACAGCAAAAACCAGACTCTCCAGGTCTGAGGCGGAGCAGAGCCTGGGCCAGCAGCAGCTACAGGAAACTCGATGCAGATTTAATGACCCCATGAATCATCCCCAGAGACATACTGTCACCCCCATTCTTCATTCACACCCTGAAATTAAAGAGGAAATTAAAAATGTATTGATGTTCTTTAACAGTGAGGCCTGGATGGGAAACCAGATGTCCTTTGAAGAGGGCCTGAAGGTTCCATGATCGAGTCCCACATAGAAACTGATGGTCTGTGAGAGAAGCTGGCACGGTGCTCAGACTGTGCCTGACTTGGCAGGAAACTCGGCACATTTATTAGGCCCCTACAGTGTGCATGGGAATTCTGCATCACAGGAGTATGTTGTGCCTTTAGGCTTTGCAGACATTATTCGATTTTCTCTCCATGACAGCCCTGTAAGTCAGCTGCTAATAACCTTCCATTTCACAAATGGGCTCAGGAAGGATGAGCAAGTTGTCACAGAGTAAATGGGAGAATGTGGATTTGAATCCAGCTTTGGGAACACGGGTTCTGACTGCTCTGCCCTACTGTCTGTTACTGCCGACTGTTCCGTTTCACAGAGCGGGACACTGAGGGTCAGAGAGGCAGATGGAGAGGAAGGAGCAGAGCTGAGGCTCCCACCTCTACCTGACTGACCCTATATGACATTCAGCTAAGCTCCTCACAGGAGAAGATGGGCTGCCTTAGCCTTTCAGAGGCACACTGAATGGTGGATGCTGCATCAACCCACGAAGAAGGGTCAGCAGTGCAGGAAGCTCCAAGAACAACGTGAACCATGGACTGGAAATGCTACAGGAGGCTGGCAAGCAACAGGGAGGGCCCGGGGCCGGAGAGCACAGCCTTTCTGGAGGTGCAGTCAGACTTTCAGAAGAGGGTAGGATCTGGGGGTGGGGGTGACGCTGAGGAAGACACTCCAAGGAGAAGAAAGTCCTTCCTACCAGCTAGTAGCTTGTTCACTGGTTTCTGCAAAACCCTGGACCAGCAAGGGCTGGTGTCTGCATTTCATAGGCAGAGGCACCAAGGCTTAGAAAGCCCCTCGGATGAAGGGGAAGACTGAAAAAAAAAAAAAAAGGCTGAGCCTGAAGAACTGATGCCTTTGAACTGTGGTGCTGGAGAAGACTCTTGAGAGTCCCCTGGACAGCACTGAGATCGAACCAGTCCATCCTAAAGGAAAGCAACCCTGAATATTCATTGGAAGGACTGATGCTGAAGCTGAAGCTCCAATACTTTGGCTACCTAATGTGAAAAGCCGACTCATTTGAAAAGACCCTGATGCTGGGAAAGACTGAGGGCAAGAGGAGAAGGAGACGACAGAGGATGAGATGGTTGGATGGCATCACTGAGTTGATGGACATGAATCTGAGCAAGCTCTAGGAGATGGTGAAGGACAGGGAAGCCTGACGTGCTACAGTCCACGGGGTCGTAAAGAGTCGGACACGACTGAGTGGCTGAACAAGAAGCAAGGAGGATGCCATGGGTGTGGAACACTGAAGGAGACTTCGACAGCAAGCAGAAGAGATGCGGAATCAGCCGCGCCGGAATCAGCCGCAGAGAGGCCTGAAGGTGGGGAGACTTGAGTCAGGAAGTAGATTCTGTAAATACACTATATTCCTTATGTAAAATGTTTTTATGAGACAAGACAGTGCTTAAGCTGTGCTTGCTGTTTTCTCTGATCTTAAGGAGGTGCTGATCTTAAGGGGGCCCGGGCTTGATCCCTCATCAGGAAACTAGATCCCACATGCTCCAACCAAGGGTTCACACTTAAAAAAACCGAGCTGGTGAACTGCCCTCAGTGGATACCTGCCTGTGTATCTCCTGCTGGTGGACAGAATCTCACCCGCATGTTCTTACTGGCCAACCAGGTACTGGAACCTGGGAGTTTTGAACTGAGCTGCCATCAGAATCAGGCTTGACTCTCTACAAAAAAATAGTCTGTTTCAGTGGGAGTGGGGCAGTAGGGGAATCATTCTGGTTTAAAAGAGACTAAAGGCTGGGACTTCCCTGGTGGTTAAGACTCTGTGTGTCCACTGTAGGGGACGTAGGTTCAATTCCTGGTCAAGGAACTAAGATCCCACGTGCCACGTGGTGCCACCAAAAAAAAAAAAAAAAGACTAATGGAAGATGTTAACAAGAGGGGAAATTGAGGGTAGAAGGACAGGGAAGGGGTAGATACGGGTGCTCTGTTCTTTCAGCTCAATTTTTCTTTAAGTCTAAACCTTCTCTAAAATATAAAATCTGTTTTTCATTTTTGTTAAAAAAAAAAAGAGAGACACCCGAAGAAACAAAACAACATAATACAATGAGTGTCCTTAACAGGAGCCGTCTTTTTAAAAAACGACAGTGAGGGGACTTCCCTGGCGGTGCAGCGGCTAAGACTCCATGCTCCCTCTGCAGGGGGCCCGGGCTTGATCCCTCATCAGGAAACTAGATCCCACATGCTCCAACCAAGGGTTCACATGTGGCCACTAAAGCCCGGTGCAGCCAAATAAATAAATTAAAAAAAATTAAACTACAGTGATACAACTTCAGAACAACTGGGTAATATAAATGTTGGGATCTTGGAGGATATTGTGGGTCTGTTCATTTTCTTAGCAGTGAAAATGGTACGGCAGTTTGGAAAGCCCTTCTCTGGTGAGACAAAGATGGGAAATTATTTCAAGGAGAACTGGCATGATGTTTGCAACTTACTTTCATAGTGCTGGGATAAAATATGTGTTTCTATATAGACAGAAATAGAGAGGAAGGTAAAGACAGAAATAAAGTCAATATTTAAAAAATCATCAAATTAAGGTAGAGGCTACCAGAGTTGACAGTGCCCAGTCACCTTCACTGTTTAAAAGAGAAGAAAGACAGAAAGGAGGGAGGGGGAGGGGAATGGAAAGGGATACTTTACTGGTGACTCTATTATCAATTAAAAAGAAAAAAAAGCAAATATCTCTGCCTGACTGTCAATGTTCAGCCCAAGTACAGTCACCTCCAGAAATCTACGCCCACCTCCCAGGCTGGGCTGGGGTCGCCTCTGATCCTCAGAGCCCCTGTGTTTTCCTGTCCTCCGTCCAGTAATCACTTACTTGTTTACAACTCTCAACAAGACTGTTAATTCTGAACTCGACTCTGTTTTTCTTCTGTGAATTCCCAGGATCTAGAACAGTCCATGAAGGGAAGTTCGTGGAATGGGAAGAATGAAAGACTGGAGGAATAGAGGATGAGAATGAAGAAGCAAGGGAAAAAAGGCCTCATCTGGCAGGTTCATTCAGACCCCGGTAGCCCCACTTACGGGTCAGTAAAAGCCGCTTCTCTGGGCTTAAAACCAAGAGACTCAAAACCAACTTCCAGTGTACAGTCTAGAGGGAACTCTTCCTATGCTGAAACCCAACCCAAAGCCTGGTCTTGTTTCTCCAGAATTTCATCCCCTTCAGAATTGAGAGGGAGCTGGAACCATGATCCCTTCCTGGAGAGACGGAGACACAGAGAGCCTCCTGGGTCACAGTCTGACACGGGAGAGCACTGGCTCTCAAACCTCAGCCTGCCCTTCAGACACAACCTCTGCGACGTCCTGAAAGAACACACGGGGTGTGAAAAGTCATCAAGTTGGATCAGAGAGTCAACCTGGGTTCGACACAGTTAAGTAAATTCGCAATGCTTTCTTTTGGTTTCCAGGCACAGGCACCACCTCTGCTGAGCACTATACGATGGCAGTAACCACAGTCTCTGGCTTTTCACAGCACCCAGTTCATCATAAATGCGGCTTTAAGTGAATGGAAGTTCCCTGTCCATCCCCCCCCTCCTCCTTGCATTCAGAACCTTCTGTAGAGTGCCACGATGCCAGCTCCTTCTGACACTGAGGTGAAGGACCCTTCTGTTCAAGAAGCTGATACTCTAGAGGGGAAGGAGTTGGCCAGCCTATGAGTAGAGGGAAGTATGAATGACCCTTCATGTTCTCCTGGGCTCAGACACCAAGGAAGAAATATTTACTGAGTAAAAGGAGTAGAAAAGTCTGATTTTAGCAGATCACATCTGATTCCAGATGTGATCGTCCAGCTTCTATGAGAGAAAAACCTCCTCAGAAAAAACAGAAAAGCTACATTTAAACATAAAGGCATCAGAGGGTTCAAACAATAGCCCTATCTAACACAGACTCTAACACAGAGCAGAAGTGAGGGTGGCGGTTGTCCTTGAGTAAGGAGGAGGTCGTGACTGCAGTGGATACCGGAAGGGGTTGGGCATTGGCCGTGGGCTGGTTTTGATGTGGGTAGTGATTATTAAGGTGACCAAGTTTTGAAAATTTCATACAGACACAGTTTTCAGTATGTATGTCTGCATAAGCTGACTTAATGAAAGTTTAGCTCAGAGAACCACAGATTCGACAAGAACGTTCTGAACAGTCAATGATCAAGCCAAATGGTTTTACACCTACTTGCATCTAACTTAGGTGAGCCTCAAAATTCCTGGAGGATTCGCAGATCTACCAAAGACCTAGAGCTTTAGACAGAAAACACCCCTCCTTCCCACAGAAGCCTGTCCAAGACTGATGCTGGCGCCAAGCAGGAACCCCGGACAGACACAGACTTCTCCTGCTCCTCACTTGCTCAGGCCTTGGGTCCACACTTAGTATGTTCGCATTGAACATTTCCACATCTTACCCGCTAATCTGCCTAATACTGATAAAACTGAAAAGCACTCTTTTGTCCCAGAAAGACATAAAACCATTTTCATGAGAGACTCATTCATTAAGTACATTCAGGATGGATTAAAGTGATCCTGAGCTCTGGTTCTAAGAATGCAGAGACCAGTAAATAAAGGTGCTATTGAAATAAGATTAGCAGTCAGTGCTTAACCTACTTTGAGAACAAGCTGTTTTCAATGCCAAGTATCCTCCATTCACATTTACATAATTAATGAACTAATTACAAACGAGTCTTATCTAATCATTTAAGCAGGTCTCACATGACCCAGCCTTGGCCCCCCTTCTGCACTTCCTTGAGAGTAATACAACTTTATTTTAAAACAATACCCTATAATTTAGACCTTTTAACTAATTCAAGCCAGCCTTATCCTACATAAAAATCAATGGGGGCTGATCAAAGGAGGATGGTGGTGTCTAAATTTATTGCTTTTAAGGGAAGAATCACAAGCCAAGAGTATGGGACTGCAAATGTTTACAGAAAGCACATTTTTTCCCTGAAAAAGGAAAAGTTGTAATGCTGCCTTTTAGCCAAGCGAAAAGCAGTTGTGTTAAATCGGTACCAAAGCAAATGATACATACAACAGTAATTAGCTAAGATTACACAGTAATTAAAATCACGATGATTATGTGAGTGAGAATAATTTATACAATAATCTCCACGCTCACACTGCAATATGGTACTAGTCCAATAGCAACATAGCAGAGCCATGTTTGGTGATAAATTCAGATCACAGCATCTCTAATTACGTGGTAATAGATCGCGGTCACTGAGATTTAGGGATAAACAAAATCTCTGACCAGGATGCACACAATTCTGTTTGGACTTCCCAAGGCTACCAAATGGGGATCCCAAACGCTTCCCCACTTCCCCCCATAGGGAGCCGCAGACCTTCAGGTTGCCCCACTATATTCCACTAATCCTGGTTCCACGCTGCTGACAACTTGCTCTGTTGCTCTGTGACACAAGACAGTTAACTCATCCGGCAGAGCCACCCTTGGCCAAAGACAGTCATGAACAATATGCAAAATTTCTTTTAAAAGGGCATGGCTGTAATCCAACAAAACTTTCACAAAAGCAGCTCAGGGTCTTTTTTTTTTTTTTTTTTTTTTACTGTGTGCAGTCATTGGCTGACTCCTGCTGTAGGTGACAGGAAGACACTGAAACCAGATTTTCATTTGAGAGAGATTTGAGAGGCTGGAGTGCAGAGGAGGGACTAAGGTGGGTGGGGTTAGAAGGGCTTTACCAGAGTCTAGGACAGAAATGATGGTGGCCTGGCTTCAAGGTGTTGACAGTGAGGATGGAGAGAAGTAAGAAGGTCAAGAGTATTTGCCCGAAGCACGGAGGTGCAGAATAAACAAGATTTAGTGATCAGTGGATGATAGGGATGAGCGAGAGGGAAGAGAGCCTCAGAACGGTGCAGGGCTCCAGCTTGGGTGACTGATGACAGGACCTCCACGTGATTCAGATCACACTGGTGGGGGAGGGAGGAAGCTCCCCTCGGAAAGCTCCCCTTGGACACACTGGGTTCAGATACCACAGAGAGAGCCAGGTGGCCAGCTTCTAAACTGCAGGCAGTTACATATGATATACATGTTTGCGACTTGGAAGACACGAGTTGGAGGGCTAGATTTGGGGATTGCCTGTTTATAATCATGTTCAAGCTGGTTTTAGAAAAGGCAGAGGAACCAGAGATTAAATTGCCAATATCCACTGGATCATGGAAAAAGCAAGAGAGTTCCAGAAAAACATCTATTTCTGCTTTATTGACTATGTCAAACCCTTTGTGTGGATCACAATAAACTGTGGAAAATTCTGAAAGAAATGGGAATACCAGACCACCTGACCTGCCTCTTGAGAAACCTATATGTAGGTCAGGAAGCAACAGTTAGAACTGGACATGGAACAAAAGACTGGCTCCAAATAGGAAAAGGAGTCCGTCAGGGCTGTATATTGTCATCCTGCTTATTTAACTTATATGCAGAGTACATTATGAGAAATGCTGGGCTGGAAGAAGCACAAACTGGAATCAAGATTGCTGGGAGAGATATCAATAACCTCAGACATGCAGATGACACCACCCTTATGGCAGAGAGTGAAGTGGAACTAAAAAGCCTCCTGATGAAAGTGAAAGAGGAGAGTGAAAAAGTTGGCTTGAAGCTCGACATTCAGAAAATGAAGATCACGGCATCTGGTCCCATCACTTCATGGGAAATAGATGGGGAAACAGTGGAAACAGTGTCAGACTTTATTTTTTGGGCTCCAAAATCACTGCAGATGGTGACTGCAGCCATGAAATTAAAAGACGCTTACTCCTTAGAAAGAAAGTCATGACCAACCTAGACAGCATATTAAAAAGCAGAGACATTCTTTGCCAACAAAGGTCTGTCTAGTCAAGGCTATAGTTTTTCCAGTGCTCATGTATGGATGTGAGAGTTGGACTGTGAAGCAAGCTGAGCGCTGAAGAATTGATGCCTTTGAACTGTGGTGTTGGAGAAGACTCTTGAGAGTCCCTTGGACTGCAAGGAGATCCAACTAGTCCATTCTAAAGGAGATCAGTCCTGGGTGTTCTTTGGGAGGAATGATGCTAAAGCTGAAACTCCAATATTCGGCCACCTCATGCGAAGAGTTGAGTCATCGTTAAAGTCTCTGATTCTGGGAGGACTGGGGGCAGGAGGAGAAGGGGACAACAGAGGATGAGATGGCTGGATGGCATCATGGACTCGATGGACATGAGTCTGAGTGAACTCTGGGAGTTGGTGATGGACAGGGAGGCCTGGCGTGCTGCGATTCATGGGGTCGCAAAGAGTTAGAGACGACTGAGTGACTGAACTGAACTGCTTACAGTGAGGGGGGTTAAAATCACAGGAGGATTACCTGGGACCCAGTGGACAGAAACAGGTGAGAGAGCATCCCAGGGTCCCTGGCAGATGGGGGGGAGGGGCTGGGGTGGGAAGGAGAAAACCAGAAAAGGGAAGCTTGGGTAGCGCCAAGGAGCAGAAACACTTCCCTCGTGGCTCAGCAGGAAACGATCTGCCTTCAGTGCAGGAGATGCAGGTTGGATCCCCGGGTCGGGAAGATCCCCAGAGAAGGGAAAGGCAACCCACTCCAGTATTCTTGCCTGGGTAACCCCATGGACAGAGGAGCCTGGGGGGCTACAGTCCATGAGGTCGCAAAGAGTGGGACACGACTGAGTGACTGAACAGTAACAAGAGGAGCAGGAACAGCTGAAAGGCCAGTGGGACAGGGTGCTTCAAGAAATGTCTAACGGGCCAGTGCAGCAGAGAAGTCCAGAAACAGATCAAGACTGAGAACATCCCCTGGTTTGCCCCGTAGGAAGCTGCTGACACGCTGAGAAACGTTTCAGTGGTGGCACCGGGCTCTGGGCTGGAGGAAACGGAGGCAGAAATGGGAGGGGAGTGAAGGCGCTGCGCGGGGACCCCACTCTGGCGAAGCCTGGCTCCAAAGGGAGGAAATGGACTGCAGGGTGATGGGTGAGGATATAGTTAGGACGGAAGGACCCCAAGGTGTTTATAATCCGCGGAGGAAGGACAGCTGGAAATGCTGCTGCCAAGACTGCAGGAGCTAGCGGGCGGCGGGGAACGGATGCCACTCGACCAAGACAGGATCTCATTTTTTGAGACCAGAGGGAAGCTGGGGCAGATGGTGATCAACTTATAGGTACCATTCTGAGGCCGCTGTTTTTCCTTTGAATGAACAGGAGTGTAGGGTGTCTGCTCAGAGTAAGGAGTTGGGGACAGAGGAAAGTCAGGATGGTTTGGAATAACTGTCCAGTAAAATGAAAGAAAATAGGCCAGTGACAAGGCATCAGCGTCGAGACAGCTGGTTCAGCTAGTGCCCGTCTGTGCCTGGACCCTGCAGAGCCGTGTGAGTGGCCAAGGCTGAGGCCCTGAGGGACGTGGGCACGGGGCTCTGGATGAAAATGGGGCTTGGCCCCCTTTGGATAGCCCAAGGTGCTGTGAGGACTGGAAGGGAGAGGAGAGAACCCTTTACTGGAACACTCTGCTGGCAGGCTGGTGGCCCAGAGGGCAGGAAGGAGAGGCAGGCACCCTGTAGGGCCGAGCACACCAAGGGATGGGCGCCCTGGGACCAGCTGCAGCCGGCCGTCAAGAGAGGCTCTGGAGCCAAGCCGGCTGCCACCACCCAGCCCATAAACTCCCTCCCCAGGGGCACGGAGGTAATTTAGTGTCTCCATCTCCAGAAGCTCTTGCATTTATCAGCAGCTTCATGACTCCTAGGCTGTAAATCATCAAGCTTTAGGCGTATTTCTCTTGAGTTGACGTCCTCTTATAAATAATACAAGGAATGCTTTTATTTTTTTTTTGGCAAAAGACTGCTTTCTCCCTCTCTTCTTTTTTTAGAGTGACCTTCTTTTTCAGTCAAATTTGGAAATGTCCAAGAGACTCATCTGTTGAGCCTGTGACGGGCCAGTCATACGGAGGTGCGTCCCGTAGAGTTCCCCTTGTACCCAAACCTGCCTCCACCTCTCAGCCCAAGAGCGCCCGGGTAACCTGGTAGCATCCGGTCAAGGTTAAAATGCAAGTTCCCTGTGACGCAGAGACTCATTTGCCCTGTGCCCAAGAGTGTGTGTGTATGTGTTTACAGGCTAACGGGCTAACAGGGCTTCCCACGTGGCTCAGTGACAGAGAGTCTGCCTGTCAATTCAGGAGATGAAAGAAAGGAGGGCGCCATCCCTGGGCCAGGAAGATCCCCTGGAGGAGGAAACAGCAACCCTCTCCAGTATTACTGCCTGGAAAATTCCATGGACAGAGGAGACTGGCAGGCTGCAGTTCATGGGGTCACAAAGAGTTGGACGTGACTATGTACACACACACAACAGGTTAATAGCAAATATCCTGAAATCAACTAAAAGTGAAGCGGGAGCACAGTTTAATAAGTCTTTGGCATCATTTTAAGATTTTCTGCAGGAATTTAAAAGGATGAGAGGGACTTATGTGAACAGACAGGGCACAATCTCTATATTATTGAGGGAAAGAAAGAAGCACTTTGAGAATTTAGATGCATACATTTAGGACATGGCAACCCGCTCCAGTATTCTTGCCTAGAGAATCCTATGGACACAGGAGCCTGGTGGGCTACGGTTCAAAGGGTCACACACAGTTGGACACAACTGAAACAATTTCACACACACAGACAGAGGCACACACACACAGTGGAGCAGCACATCACTTACGCGTTTTAAAAGCCCACAGATATGCTATGTATTTGCTACAAGTACATGTGTATTTATAGAAACATAGAGAAGACGTGGAAGGATACACACCAAACTGAAGACAGTGGATGCCTTTTGGAAGGGAGCTGAGGTTGGCGTGGTGGCCAAGAGGACTGTAGCCTTCTCAGTCATATTCTAATAAAAGGGAGAACTATTTAGATATTATAAAGCTGGATGTCAAGGCACCTGAACTCTGGGTCAGTCTTTACTATAAGCTTAGGTGAGACAGTTCCCTCTGCAGACCTCACTTTCTCCCATTTATATAATGGGAGGATTGGACTAATAATAAATAATCTAATGGTCCCTTCTAACTCAGAAGTTCTAGAATAGAGTATGTTTACAGGTTAATAGGTTAATAAGGGCTCCAAATTTTCAAGGCTTTACGCCATGGAATCTGGCACTCAGTAGGCACTTAATAAATATCATTTGGATGGATGTTGAATACTGACCCTTATACAGTTTAAATATTAATAACGGGCCAGCTCTTTGCCAGTAAACTTTGCCAGGTGAGGGATTCACCTCCTAGATAAAAGTCAGAGTCACGGCAGCATGGCAAGCACAATTCAGGCTTCGGAAGGATTTAAACCAGAGTTCAAATCCTGGCTCTTTTGCTTCCCTGCTGATGACATGGAGCAAATTACTGACCCTCTCTGAATCACAAAGCTGAGCTGTGACCAAGCACAGCTGGCATTTCTGCTCAAGTGTTGCTGTCATTGTCAGTTATTCATTCAACAAACATTTATGGAGCACCATCTGTGTGCCAGCCAGAGGGACACCAACATGAAGAATATTGACAAGGGGCCTCTGGTCCCTTCTTGCCTCCTGCTCCACCACAGTCCTTGGTGCAGGACCCTCTGCTCTGAGCTGCAGCTGGACAAGACTGAGGACTTGGAGGGGAGTGGACAGGGAAGGGGGTGCTGGGCTGTGGTGAGGGCTGCCTAGAGGTGCTGCCCGGGGTGAAGCTACAGGAGCTGGGGGGTGGCTGAGTTTGCCTCAATCGGTTGTTCCTGATCCTCTGGGCCTCGGATCCCTCTTGTGCAGCATGGAGGTGATGGCATCAGTTCCCTGGGGTTACTCTGGGCATCAAATACCAACACCAGGAAAGCAGCTGGTTTTCTTGAGCTCTTTCTAGGAGCTGGGCTCTGAGTGCATCTTCTAGTTAATCCTGACAATGGTTTACTCACAAGAAAACATGGAAAGTTAAGCAACTTGCCCCAAATTTATGGTTACTACTGGGGAAGGGAGAAAGGAGTAGACTGGGGAACTGGAACTGACATATACTCAGTCGTTGTTTAGTCACTCAGTGGGGTCCGACTCTTCTGCCACCCTGCAGCCTGTAACCCTCGGGGGTCCCCTGTCCATGGGACTTCCCAGGCAAGAATACTGGAGTGGGCTGCGATGTCTTTCTCCAGGGGATCTGCCCAACCCAGGGATCGAATCCAATTCTCTTGCATCAGCAGGCGGATTCTTTACCACTGAGCCAGCAAGGAAGCCCCATATACACACTACTATATATAAAGTAGACAAGTAACAAGGACCTACTGTATAGCTCAGGGAACTCTAATCAATACTCTGTAATGATCTATACAGGAAAATAATCTAAAAGAGAGTGGATACATGTCTATGTATAACTGATTCACTTTGCTGTACAGCAGAAACTAACACAACGCTGTAAATCAACTACACTCCATTAAAAATTATCAGACAAACAAAACCTCTGCCCCAAGTCTCACAGCTGCAGAGGAGCAGCCGTGGGATTGGAAGCCAGATGCTCTGACTTCAGTCCACGCACGGAAACCACTGCAGCCTCTCATCTCCCATTCAGCTCAGGGTGTAATTCCTTATCACGCACCTAATATAATTATGAAACTTTTGGATATTATGTTAAAGCGCCAGCACATTCAGCTCTGGCCTCTGCTGCCTGATACACTGGCTGATCGGGGAGACCAGAAGTTATTTAGTTATCAGGAGAGAAAAAGTCCTCAGCATTCGGAGTTCGCCGAGGACATGGCTCTTTCTCCACGCAGGTCTTTCTTTTTAATTAAGAGTGGTAATCAGATAATCTTGCTTTAATTAACTCCCCCGATGCGCCCCATTCTCAGGGCCTCCCTTTGATATTTTCAACATCAAATCTTTCAGCCTCAGATTATCAGCAGACATTTGCCATTTGCTGAACATGCCTGAAAGCCTGGCAAGAACTCCCACCCACTTTAAGACAGCCTCCTGCTTCAGAGCAAACCCGTTTCAAGTCAGCAAGGGCTCGTCTGGGTCTGCTCCATTAGTATGTGATTTTTCTATCTTATCACATCGGCTCTTCTGTTATCACACAAGCAGTGTGCATTTCATCTTAATTACGCATCTGTTTAATCCATAATTTCCGATTTATGGCCATTGGCTCCTCATTACAAGAGGGCCGCCCTTGAAAAGGAAAACCAAATGAGCTGAGAGGAATGGAGCTGGAAAGCAAAAGGGAAGACAGATTTAAGTCCTGCAGCTGAGGCTGAGGCCCATTTGTTGGAGCAAATTATTACTGGCAATCCTACAGACTTGTGAGGGTCCCATCTCAAGGCATGACTGAATTTGTCTCCTTCCATGGTAGGAAACAAAATATAAAATTCTGACAATCAAAGAAAGCTGAGATTTCCAAGGAAGACATCATCCTGTCTTTATATAGACTTCCCATTAAAGGAAACAAACAAAATCAAAAACTTCAGTAAACATGTTTATAAAGAAAATTTAAATACAAAACTATCTATAGATGGAAAATTAGTAGGACTTGCCTTAGATGGAAAACAAACATACTAAATCTACAGCTATTTTTAAAAATGCTCACCCCATGCTGTTTGAAATCATCTGGAAAATCATGCATTAGATGGGCTGTATTAGATCCTCTTCATTTTGACTGTTTGGGGCAGTAAATACAATCATATTTCCTGTTTTACAGATGAGGAAGTGAAGGCTCAGAGAGGGTAACTGACTTGCCTTAAATCACACAGCTAAGAAGTGGCAGGGTCATACCTCAAACTGGACCATGCGTGTCCTTGTCTAGGACACAGGAAATCAAAGACTTGAACAGCTTCATGGGAAGCCGTGATTCTCTGAACTACTGGTCACCCAGAGGCAGCAGGGAATACTCTTACCTGGGGCTGAGGGTACGGCTGCTGATGGCTGACTGTCGCGAGGGGGTCCTTGCGGTGTCTGTGGCCAGGGACAGAGTACAACTCAACCAAGACTGCAGACTGCCCTCCGGCTGGGAGCTGAGGGTGGAGACGTTATCTCTAGAACCAGAAAGCAAGATGCTGTCAGCACGGCGACAACCGCAGTCGCAGCAATAGCCAGGCATTCGCCCCTTAGCGTGAGCCAGGCGTGGGGCTAAGTGCTTACACGCATCACTGTAGCCAGAGCTCACAACAGCATCCCCGAGAGGTGGGAGTCGGCCCTGTACCTGTTACACAGACGAGAGTGATGGGATCTGAGGAGGCCAGTGTGGGTCTTAACCAAGGTCACCTAGTCAGTCAGTGATGAAGCTGGGGTGCAAACCCTGGTCCCTCCAATTCCAATGCTCAAGTTAAAAATCATCGCTATTACTTGGGAAGATAAATAATACAGATGCCAAGGTATTTTCCAATTTTGGAGTACAATTTGGCATTGGGTTTCAGACCAGATGATATGTTCATGGAATCTATCAGTTGTGAAGGTCTTAACTGCTTGCCTGCCTTAGCTGGAATGTCTTTGTGGACAGAGACTTAACTGTACACCCGCTATTTCTGAAAGCAGCTCAGGGAGAGGCCTGTGGGAGCCTGTCACTGATGTGGATGTTGAATGATTATTTCACTTTCTGGTTGATACAGTCACTCATTTATGATATATAATAAATATATACATTCACAAATTTTGTTTGCTTATAGAACACCCTGTGCCATGGGAAGGAGCTATAAACATGAACTCAGCATTGACTCTGTCCTCAAGACCCCATTGAGCACAGTAGACATCTATATAAATAACCATAAAATCAAAAAGAAAACTATCAGGGCCATGGATAAAGACAGACGATGGGTTCTAAGGAGGACAGACAGGGAGCCCCGATTTGTTTCTTGGGGGCGCAAGGGAAGGAATGCAGTAGTGGCTGCTGGGCCACATCCTCTTTGAAGGGTCGAGCTCGGCCACACAGGCCCGGAGAAGGGAGCGTCAGGTGGAGGGAACGGCACCCACACAGGCACGGGGGGCGCGAGAGATACAGGAAGAGGGGCCCCAAGTGGAGGGTGAGTCAGGACCAGAGTGTGCAGGGCTCAAACGCCAGTCCAGAAACTCTTCCCAGGCAACTGACATCTGTCCTTCTGACGGTGTCTAAGGACAGCGGCGCGGTAAGTCGGAGGCTGCTCTTTGTCTACGAGAAGCCTATGGTTCAGCAGTAGGTCCCCAGTGCTGTGTGCTGTGACTGTGGAGTCAGAGCTCCCGTGGACCCTGCGGTGACTGTGCAGGTGGGTGTTCCTTCTGCACCCTGGACACAGCCAGGGGCTTGTCTCTGGCTTCGGTGTCACCAGCTCGGTTCTATCAGAGCTCACTTACATCTCTTTTCTGCCAGTGCTGCCGCCGCAGTTCACTGCTGTCTGGACGCTAGGAGGAGGCACAAGAAAGAGTCTGTTATTCTTGGGCTGCCAGGGCCTGCGGAAGCACACAGTCTTTGACGTCAGATAAACTTGGGTTTGAGTCCCGCCTCTGACCTTTGCTGCTGTGTGATCTTAGGCAAGTCCCTCATCTTCTCTGAGCCGCCTCAGCTCCCTTGTAAAATGTAGCTAATCATGGGCCTCTGCCCAAGCTCTGTGGAACTGACCAAGTGAGATCGCCCTTATGAACATCTCAGCATGGCTCCTGGCAAATGAGCAGTGTTAATTAAAGGCTGGCAACCATTACCCTTGCTCCTGTTTTAACACGACTAGTACCGCTATTAACAGCATCATGATCGTCAGTGGGCAAGGCAGTGGCTTTATATCCTTCGCGACTGCTTGCAAATCAGACAGGGGGCTGCGGCAGTCAGCTTTCTCAGTGTGCTCTGGGAAACTCAGAAGCTAATTACAATCGTGGTTCTTCCTTAGGGAGAACTTAATTCAACAAACATGCTTTACACATGATCCCACTGATCACCTTGCTAGCCTCCGTCGTGGAGCTGAGGAAGCTGACACCCCTGTTCAAGGCCACAGAGCTTGGAATCCCAGGTCTGTAAGAGCCACTCGGCTCAAGCCCCTAACCAGAGTGCAGTCGCCCAGGGTACAGACAGCCAAACCACAAACTTCAAACGTGCGCCTGGCTCCTCAGGCCGGGGCCTCCCAGCTTTGTTCTTCAGTGGGATCTGGGCAAGTCCTCCCCAGAAGCCCTGGTCACTTCTTCTGAGAGGCACCTGTAGACCTGGTCCCTTCCTTCAAGGACCAGTCACTCTCCCGACTTCTATTAACATTGCTGCCTCCCCATCAGACTGCAAGGGCCCTTCCCAGGCCAAGAGCATAGCTTATTTGTCCCTTTGGCCCCTCGGCTCAGGCCAGACTGGAAGTTCTCTTGGATGGTGTCTGGTGAATCCAATAGAAGAGGGGTCTGTAAATGACAGCCATGGCCTGAATCTACATATCTGTTCTTACTAATAAAGCTTTATTGGGACATAGCCACCGCCACTCATCTGCATTTTATCTGTGACTGCTTTTGCTCCTCAGTAGCAGAGCAGAGCAGCTACAACAGACACCACACTGCCTGAGAAGCTGTAATATTTACTGTCTGGCCTTTTAAAGAAAAATCTGCTGGCTTCTTCAGTATCACGAAAAGCACCTTTTGTGAACCACACTTTGAGAGGCAGAATAATGACCCCAAAGATGTCAACATCTCGATCTTCACCTCAGGAATCTGTGACTGTGTTTCCTGAGGTGTTAAAAGGGGCGTGCAGATGTGGTTAAGATCAAGGATCTTGAGACAGCAGGCCGTCCTGCATTATCGGGGTGGCCCCCTCTAATGACTCTGGTCCTGAAAAGCAGAGGCCGTTCTCCAGGTTCGGTCAGAGGGACTTGTGACTGTGGAACAACAGCCAGAGACGCAACTCTTCTGGCTTTGAGGATGGAAGGGGCCATGAGCCAAGGGGTATGGGTGTCTTCTGGAAGCTGGTGAGGAAATAGACTCTCCTCCAGAGACTCCAGAGGAGCGGAGCCCTGCTGACACTTAGACTCTAGCCCAGGGAGACTCAGATTCAAGCCCCTGGTCTTGTCAAGGTCTGTTCTCGGCCAAGTCACTGGCCTGTCATGCCGGTGAACTCGCGTCTGTCACTTTGACGTGAGGCGGGGGCATTCCTTTGCTATGACAGCAAGAGATAGAATGAAAGTATCTTTGCTAATGACCCTAAATCTTCTTGAGGGTAATTTTTTTGATGCAACTTTTTAACAAACTATTTAAAAATACTTCAAACCTTTCACTGAAGTAGCCTAAGTGCGTAGCAGCAGCTCCGCCCCCACTGGGTCTGAGCCGCTTCTAAGGCTCTGCGCGCTGGGGCTGCGGAAGGAACGCCAGACTGTGAAGCAGTGACTGAGTCTTTGTGCCCTCTGTGTGGCCTCGGCCTTCTGTCCCTGTCTGGGGTGGCAGAATCCCCGTATGTGAAGGGAGCCTTCTGGACCAAGATGCTGAGGCCCTGCCTAGCTTGGATGCTTAGAGACCATGCACAACGGAGAGGACGCACCGAGGTCCTAGAGCCCGAGTCCTGGGCCTTTACAGGCATCTTTTATGAAGACTGTGGGACTTCCACCTCCCCAGATGCACAAACACAGACTCGAGTTTTAGTGCAGCATCTGTGGGTTCATGGTATAATCTCTAGGACTCATGCATGGACACCCCTCACTTGATCTACCAGTTCACAGACCCCAGATAAGGACGCTGGTTCCAGCTGACCAAAGAAGCTAGAATGTGGTAGGCGAGGGCCCTGGAAAGCAGAGGGAAGGGTTTGCATGAATAGGGCTGCATCTTCTGAAATGCTCATAGAAAGAAAAAGAAGAACTGAAGAGTCTTGCAGCCCAACCCGTACAGTTCAAAATGGTGTGGCACTCCCCTTAGAAACAGAAGAACAAGGTTTCTCTTGCCCAGGAGCAGGGAGGAAGGGAAAAAACTGGCCACCATGGGGCTGGAGGCCTGATGACTGAGAGCTTCGGGCCCATTGTCCACCCGGGAGTCTGTGAGTCTGAGTAAGAGAGGCTGGGCCCAGAGATCCCAGTCGGTCGGTGCCTGGACAAGCGAACTTCCCCATAACCCTGAGGGTGACTGGCCTTGAACTCTGCAGCAGACAAGGTCTGGGCAACCAGGTGTACTTCCTCACCCACTTCAAGGGACTGAATAATGGTCTTTAACTGGATCCTGCAAGGGAACATCTTTAGAGCATGATATAACTAACCAAGGCACAGCACAACTGGACATCTCAAAGCGAACATGTCTCTAGTCCAGGGGAAGAGCCCTTTCAGAAGGAGGGCAGATTTAAACACTGAGTCCATCCACAGGGAACCCTCCTCTCTCACTCCAATCTGAGGATGGCTACACTCCATCCTAAGGTGGAATTTTCTATAGGCGTTTCCTTTGGTATAATAGGGGGTTCTTCCTAACCAGAGTTTAAAACGCACTGACCTTCCACGACATGAAGAAAAAGTCTGACCTCAAGCTCATGAGGCAGATCCATGTTTCCTGACAGTACCTTCCGCCCCAACACAGGAGGGGCTCAGTGCTGATGAGGCGATGACTGTAGTGTGCTGGGCAGGCAAGCAGAGCAGGAAGGGCGGCCGACCTGCCCCTGGCCCCGACCTCCCTGGCAGTGCAGCCAGCACTGGTACCCTGGTTTCTCCCTCATCTCCTGACATGTGTCACTGGTTCTTTCTCTTGCCTGGGTTCCTGTGACTTTTCAAGAGGAACATGGGCCAGGCACTTGTGGACAGGTGGACTGCTGTGAGAACAGAAGTAATTAGATGTCTCCCGTTGTGTTCCTTTCCATGGAGCCCTTGCCAGACAACTCTGGTCTGAATACAAACACTGCCTGGGAAGTGACACACAGATGCACTGGCCCCATATCACAGCGACAGACACAAGTTCACCAGGATGACAGGCTAGTAAACTTGGCAGAGGACCAAGACTTTGACAAGAGACAGGGGAAAGGTGGGGTATGTCTGACATGACAGCAGGGCCCGCTCATTGGAAGTGTGGGTGAAGGGGTCAGCCTGGAATCAGATTACAGCCCCATCACTTGCTGTGTGCACTGGGGCCAGTCTCCTGACTTGTCTAAGCGGCAGTTTCTTCGTCTGTAAACCGGGGGTGAGAATGGTTGCCACCCTCAGAGGGGTGCTGTGAGAACGAGGCAAGGGAGGCTGTGCAGCCTGGCACAGTCAGTCCTCAGGAAAGAGATGGCAGCAGCACGAGGGTCAGCGTGTCCTGGGATGCCAGGGCGGATAACGTGGTTTGGAGCCCTCATTCACCAAGAAGCAAGCTGGGTGTCTAGGCCTTCCTAGAAAGCCAGGCATCTGGGCCTCCCCAGCGGCCCAGTGGCTAAGAATCTGCCTGCCAGTGAAGGGGACACGGGCTCCATCCCTGTCCAGGAAGGTCCACACTCTGTGGGGCAACGAAGCACCACAACCCCTGAGCCCACGCGCCTAGGCCCACGCTGCACAGCGAGAGAGCCGGATGCGCCCAGAAGCCCGCACACCAGCGGCCCCACTCGCCGCAGCTAGAGAGAGCCTGCGCGCAGCAACCGAGGCCCAGCACAGCCAAAAACGAACCTAATAGAGAGAGAAGGAGCGGTGTCCTCCGTGGTGTCGCATGAGCCCGTGGCCCTGCACCGAGGGCCCTGGGATGTAGCTGAGAATGTCTCAGAATAACACAGAAATGTTGCGAGCCACTTCTAAGCAACATCAGGAGGTTAAGAGCTTTGTGGGAAGAGAGGGGAGGGCGGGCCTCGAAGCTGCCCTACTTCACAGCAGGAACTCTTGCAGTCTGGCTCGAGCCTGGCCCCACTACTGAGTAAGCTAAAGCGGGATGACGCCCTCCGTGGCAGCCGCAATCTTTGCTTAGGCCCAGATCTTCCTACTTCTCTCACCGCAGCTCAAATCTGTCAAGTTAGCAAGCACAGATGTTGGAAAATGTACAACTTACACTCAACACAGCACCAGAGGACGCCTTTCTACAGCCTTCGTCTCAGATGGAGCCAGCTGGCCTGGATACTCTTGGATGACCTGGGGGTCAGGGGTCATCCACTGACCTTTCTGAACTCTCCACCAACCCCACCCCAAACACCCAGTTGAGGGGATGACAGAGCAGCCGCAGACCCTGGGCGAAAACAGATGAGGCTGTCGGCTTGGTGCGTGAGTCACGAGTGTTCTCCGAGCCTAGGGGAACAGCCCCCACTAAACCAAGGAAGCTGAGGCCCTAGCCTAAGCCACACCGCAACGGCACCCGTGCTGGCGAGCATGCGCTGAAACGCTGCCACACTGGCCTCCTGGCTTTCTGAGCACGTTTCCAGCCTGGAAGGCCTGTTACACTCGGATCTAATTCCCAACATGGGGAAATGTGACTTTTCATAATTTGAACAAGTCTCTCAAAGAGCCTCACCTCCAGCTGAAGCACCGCTCTGTCTCTCTCTCCCAGAGTGGGTTTGAATCCTAATTGAGAGCTCAGTTCAGAGACGTACCTGGACCAGTCCCTCAGGCTCCAATCAACACTGCCGTCCCCAGGCGATGAGGCAATTATGAGGGGCGTGTGGGGCGGAGCTGCTGGTGAAGAGCGCCTGCAGTATCCCGGCAGGAGCGGGGCCCTGCTCTGGACGGCAGCTCTCCACCGCGGGGACCCGCACATTTCTCTTGCTCGTTGATAACCAATTTAACTGTGCAGTGACCACACAGCATGGCTTGGATGGTACGAATTCTCTGAAACTGAGACCTAAGAAGTGTTGAGCCTTCTTTCTAGGCAATTTTTCTTGTTTCCTCCCACGTCTATGCCATTACTGAAATCCACGCTCCGTGGGAGTCATAAGACAGAGAGGCCCAAGGCAGCTGGGAATTAGGAGATGCTTCCCAGGAAGCATCCTGGGCTCAGGGCTGCCTTCACAGGCTCCCAGTCCATGCCCAGAGGGGCCTGCGTGTGGTGCAGCTTTGCTGTGACTGCCGTGAAATTCCGAATCTATTCTGAACAAATGGGTATGTCTTTCCTTTTCTCCTTTGCTTTTTGCTTCTCTTCTTTCCACAGCTATTTGTAAGGCCTCCTAAGACAAACATTTTGCCTTTTGCATTTCTTTTTCTTGTGGATGGTCTTGATCCCTGCCTCCTGTACAATGTCACGAACCTCTGTCCATAGTTCTTCAGGCACCCTATCAGATCAAATCCCTTGAATTTATTTCTCACTAGCACTGTATAATAGTAAGGGATTTGATTTAGGTCATACCTGAATGGTCTAGCGGTTTTCCCTACTTTCTTCAGTTTAAGTCTGATTTTGGCAATAAGGAGTTCATGATCTGAGCCACAGCCAGCTCCTGGTCTTGTTTTTGCAGACTGTATAGAGCTTCTCCATCTTTGGCCGCAAAGAATGTAATCAATCTGATTTCGGTATTGATAATCTGGCGATGGAAGAGGGTGTTTGCTATGACCAGTGCATTCTCTTGGCAAAACTCTATTAGCCTTTGCCCTGCTGCAGTCTGTACTCCAAGGCCAAATCTGTCTATTAATCCAGGTGTTTCTTATCTTCCTACTTTTGCATTCCAGTCCCCTATAATGAAAAGGACATCTTTTTGGGGTGTTAGTTCTAGAAAGTCTTGTAGGTCTTCATAAAGCCGTTCAACTTCAGCTTCTCCAGCATTACTGGTCAGGGCATAGATTTGGATTACTGTGATACAGAACAATTTGCCTTGGAAATGAATATTCTGTAGTTTTTGTGACTATCCAAGTACTGCATTTCGGACTCTTTTGTTGACTATGATGGCTATTCCATGTCTTCTAAGGGATTCTTGCCCACAGCAGTAGATATAATGGTCATCTGAGTCAAAAGATATACCCGTGTGAATGCAGAGTTCCAAAGAATAACAAGGACAGATAAGAAAGCCTTCCTCAGCGATCAGTGCAAAGAAATAGAGGAAAACAACAGAATGGGAAAGACTAGAGATCTCTTCAAGAAAATTAGAGATACCAAGGGAACATTTCAAGCAAAGATGGGCAAAATAAAGGAAATAAACGGCATGGACCTAACAGAAGCAGAATATATTAAGAAGAGGTGGCAAGAATACACAGAAGAACTATACAAAAAAGATCTTCACAACCCAGATAATCACGATGGTGTGATCATTCACCTAGAGCCAGACATTCTGGAACGCGAAGTCAAGTGGGCCTTAGGAAGCATCACTACGAACAAAGCTAGTGGAGCTGATGGAATTCCAGTTGAGCTATTTCAAATCCTGAAAGATGATGCTGCGAAAGTGTTGCACTCAATATGCCAGCAAATTTGGAAAACTCAGCAGTGGCCACAGAACTAGAAAAGGTCAGTTTTCATTCTAATCCCAATGGAAGGCAATGCCAAAGAATGCTCAAACTACCGCCCAACTGCACTCATCTCACATGCTAGCAAAGTGATGCTCAAAATCCTCCAAGCCAGCCTTCAACAGTATGTGAACTGTGAACTTCTAAATGTTCGAGATGGATTTAGAAAATGAACCACAGATCAAATTGCCAACATCTGCTGGATCATCAAACAAGCAAGAGAGTTCTAGAAAAAAATCTACTTCTGCTTTATTGATTATGCCAAAGCCTTTGACTGTGTGGATCACAATAAACTATGGAAAATTCTTAAAGAGATGGAAATACCAGACCACCTGACCTACCTCTTGAGAAACCTGTATGCGGGTCAGGAAGCAACAGAACTGGACATGGAACAACAGCTGCTGCTGCTGCTGCTAAGTTGCTTCAGTCGTGTCCGACTCTGTGCGACCCCATAGACAGCCCACCAGGCTCCCCCATCCCTGGGATTCTCCAGGCAAGAACACTGGAGTGGGTTGCCATTTCCTTCTCCAATGCATGAAAATGAAAAGTGAAAGTGAGGTCGCTGAGTCATGTCCAACTCTTTGTGACCCCATGGACTGTAGCCTATCAGGCTTTTCCGTCCATGGGATTTTCCAGGCAAGAGTACTAGAGTGGGATGCCATTGCCTTCTCCATGGAACAAAAGATTGGCTCCAAATTAGGAAAGGGGTAAATCAAGGCTGCATATTGTCACCCTGATTATTTAACTTATATACAGAGTATATCATGAGAAATGCCGGGCTGGATGAAGCACAAGCTGGGATCAAGATTGGCAGGAGAAATATCAATAACCTCAGATATGCAGATGACACTACTCTTACAGCAGAAAGCGAAGAAGAAGTAAAGAGCTTCTTAATGAAAGTGAAAGAGGAGAGTGAAAACGTTGGCTTAAAATTCAACAATCAGAACACTAAGATCATGGCATCTGGTCCCAAGACTTCATGGCAAGTAGATGGGGAAACAATGGAAATAGTGAAAGATTTTATTTTGGGGGGCTCTAAAATCAGATGGTGACTGCAGTCATGAAATTAAAAGATGCTTGCTCCTTGGAAGAAAAGTTATGACCAACCTAGACAGCATATTAAAAAGCAGAGACATTACTGTGCCAACAAAGGTCCATCTAGTCAAAGCTGTTTCTTTCCAGTTGTCACATCAACGATGTTAAGAGTTGGACTATAAAGAAAGCTGAGTGCCAGCACTGAAGAATTGATGCTTTTGAACTGTGGTGTTGGAGAAGACTCTTAAGAGTCCCTTGGCCTGCTAGGAGGTCCAACCAGTCCATCCTAAAGGAAATCAGTCCTGAATATTCACTGGAAGGACTGATGCTCAAGCTGAAATTCCAATACTTTGGCCACCTGATGTGAAGAGCTGACTCATTTGAAAAGACCCTGATGCTGGAAAAGACTGAAGGCGGGAGAAGAAGGGGACAACAGAGGATGAGAAGGTTGGATGGCATCACCAACTCAATGGACATGAGTTTGAGCAAGGTCTGGGAGTTGGTGATGGAGGAAAGCCTGGCATGCTGCAGTCCATGGGGTCGCAAAGAGCTGGACACGACTGAGCGACTGAACTGAACGGAACTGATTCTGAACAAAAAGCCCCAGGTTCTCATTCCTCCGTGGACTCATGGGTCATGCTGCTGATCCTGCCGGGGGTCCTGGGGCGCATCATGAGGACACAGTGGGCCACTTCAAAAGGCGAAGAAAGGTGGGAGAGAGGGAAGGAAGAAGAGCAGGAGATTCTCGCTCTTTCCCATTCATCTCACTTGGGCAGGCTGGTCAGAACACTCCTCGTCGGCCCTGACTCACTTTGCTCCGAGGCTCCTGCCTCTGGCTCCTTCTTCCAACCCAGGCTTCAGTTCAGCTCTCCCTCTCAGAGGCCAGGTGTGCCCCCCTGCTATTCGCCACAGCGTCATGTTCTCCGTCTTTGTAGCACCCACTGTAGTCTAGTGCTTCATTCGCCAGTCTGCCCCCTGCATTCACGGGCAGGGACACACACACACACACACACACATGGAATGCAGGCTCCACGGAGGCAGAGACCTGCGCTCTCCTTCCTCTCTACTCCTCAGGAATTTAACTCCCGCCTGCCCCGGGCAAGTTATTCAATCTCCCTGTGTCTCTAAGACAGAGACACAGGATGACAAGAAGCAAGTTGCCTGAGACAAAAACCCAGCTCAGTGTGGCACGGAACAGGCAGAATCGATCACAGGGATGAGTGAATGAAACTGACAATGGCTGAGCCCCGCCAAGTGCACGGGTCTGTGCCAGGGCGGGATGTTTTCACTTATTCTTATTATCAACCCATCTTATAGGTGAAGAGACTGAGACTCAGAGAGGTTGAATAACTGGAGGAAAGTGAAAGTGCTCGGTCGCTCAGTCATGCCTGATTCTTCGCGACCCCAGTGACTGCAGCCCACCAGGCCCCTTTGTCCAGGGATTTTCCAGGTAAGAACACAGGTGGTAGTTCAGCTGGTAAGTTGTGTCGGACTCTTCTAACCCCCGTGGACTGCAGCCCGCCAGGCTCCTCCGTCCATGGGATTCTCTAGGCAAGAATACTAGACTGGGTTGCCATTTCCTTCTCCAGGGGATCTTTCCCATCCAGGAATCGAATGCATGTCTCCTGCACCGCAGGCAGATTCTTTGTCATCTGAGCCAGCTACCTGACAAACTTGAACCCCTGGATCCCAGACTGGAAAGCGGGCTGGATGAAAGGCAGTACCGGCGCCCTCCCCAAGCCACCCCCTCTTCCAGCTGCATGAATCCCACCCACGGCCTGGGCTCGTCCAGTTCCAAGATGCCATTTTTGCACACCGGGGGTCCTGTGACCATCACACCCCGCACACTATCCTGAACACAGGCTGTTTCACAGGTTGTTGCCCCTGCTTCCCTGTCACACCTGCCCAGCCTGTCCCTGTACCTCCAAGAACAGACTCTGCCTCTTTCCAGTCTTGTTACTTTTAGAACTTTTACTGTTTATTAGAAAAGCAATCTACTTTTGTGCAAGTAAAAATGGCTTAAAAGTTTTGCTCATTTGTAAAATCCTCCAATACTTGTATATATGGTCATCAATTCCCTTTATAATTAATGCAAAAGCTCCAGCATTTCTATCAGCGGAGAAGCCAGCCCAAGCACGGAGCAGGTAGTATTGGCGCCAGGGGTTCGTAATTACAGACGCTGGTCGTATCATGACTCTAGTAACACTGGTGGGTGGGTGGGAAGGACGGGGACCCTGAACGTGAGCATGAGCTGGGAAGCGGCTGCAGGATCAGGATTTGCCATTTTACCAGCAATTTCGTAGCTGTGCACATTAGTGGGGCATCGTAGAAATCTTCAGGCTATTGGCATGGAAGCGATTTTTGCACCGAGGATTTTTTAGATAAAGCCCTTCATTTAGAGGCCAGAACATGGTGAGTGCACTGGGTCTGTACCACACTGATGTTGAAATGAACACCTTCACGGGGGAGTCGGCAGCTACACGCCTCTGAGCAGCGGTCACCAGCCCAGGACCACAGCAAGGGCGGTACCACCAGCGGGGAGCATCCTGCCTCTGTTCGCCTGAGCCGGCCAGTTACCCTCCCACCCCCAGCGCGCCTGGAGAGGGGAGCCCTGTCCCCTGAACACCTCAGCAGCCCCAGGGCGCAGCCCTGCCTGCCCCTCACAGGGTACCTCTCTGTGTCGCTGTCGCTGGAGGCCACCTCCTCCAAGGCTGCTTGCAGGTCGGCGATCCGGCGGATGGATGTCTCCAGGTCAGTCTGCAGTGTCTGGCGTATCGCGGCGAGCTCCTCCACGTACTTCTCCTGGGGACAGAGACCACCGCACACGTTGGCCCTGGCTGAGACCCCCGCTCACGAGAGCTCTGGGGAGGAGCCTGGTGTTCACCGGGACCCTGTGACATGGTGGGTACCCACGAGGGGCTCTCCCTAAGGAAGGGCTTATGGAGCCTCAGACAGATGCCGCAGATTTCAGAGGAGGAAAGAGATGCCTCAGGAGCTCACACACACCAGAAATGCTGGACCCAGCCTGTGCGACCCCACACAGAACGCCCTGCATGGATGGCGGAAGTAAGACTCAGTGATGTTTCCCAGGAGAGCCGCTGAGGCCGGTTCTGGAGGCTGAGTCCTGCCCCGGGATGGATGTGGAGCGGGAGGTTGCGGGGAGGGCAGAAGAGCGGGTTCCTCTCAACTCTGCCACCCAGGCTCCCTCAGCCCTCCCGCCACCCTCAAAGGCAGCACGGACAAAGACAGAAACCCCAGCTCCCTCTGGAGCTGGCCAGCACTGCTGACGTGTACTGAGACCTTTCCACGCCCAGCACTTCATTCAGCGTTTTGGGCTCCTGCCCTCACTCTCTGCTTGTGAGCCTGGCACGCAGCTCTATCCCTGTCCCCATTTCACAGATGAAGAGCTGAGGCCTGCGGGAGGCTTGAATGGAACTCGAGCTGGAACTGAAGCGGGAGCAGCAGACTCCACCTGTGCTCATCTGGTTACTTTCAGCCCTAATTGGATTTCATCCAGACTCTCTGGAAAGTCTCTGAGTGCCATGTGTGACGTTTTCCACACACTGCTCCCCGTTCGCACAATGACTGTCGGCTGAGGGTGAGTCTGCCCTCTAGGGGATGCTGTGTAGAGGAGTTGCTGGTTGTCACACGGGGGTCTCATGGCCTCTTGCAGAGCAGAGACCAAAGGTGCTGTCCAGCATCCTCAGTTCACAGAGCAGCCCCCACCACTGAGGACCAATTGCTTCACACAAGTGTCACCGGCGTTCAGCCTGAGAAACCCTGGGTTCAACCCAGAGACCCACCTTCTGGGAGCTAATCCTAGCGGGGGATGGAGTCAAAAGGCAGAGTAGGGCTTCCCTGCTGGTCCGGAGGTTAAGCATCTGCCTGCCAATGCAGGAGACACGAGTTCGACTCCTGGTCTGGGTAAATCGCACACGCCGCCGGGCAACTAAGCCCGTGTGTCACAACTCGTGAGCCTGCGAGTCGCAAGTACTGAAGTCCGTGCACCTGGAGACTGTGCTCTGCAACCAGGGAGGCCACCGCAACTAGAGGCTCATGCGCTGCAACTAGAGGAAGCCAGGATGCAGCAATGAAGACCCAGTGCAACCAACAATAAAATAAACAATAAACATTAAAAAGGGGGGCGTGCAGAGCAAGGCCCTGGACCCGAGGACGCTGGGAATGGAGCTACTGATGGCACCGAGAGCCCGAGAGCCGCCCCGCCGCCCAGCCACGGGGACTGGTAGGGAAGCTGCGGTGTGGTGCATCACTCTGATGCTCAGACAGAAGCCAACACTAGCAATCAGGGTGGCGCCAGCGGGGAGCCCTTCGCAAAATAATGTCAAGCAGGCAGTAAAGAACAGAGAATATGATGCCCAGGTCTCCATGCAAGCAGCACACGTGCAGCTGGGAAAGCACGTGGAGAGCTGAGGATATTTACAGGCAGGAGCAAAGGGGGGTGAGGGGTAGGGTTTTTCCTTCGAGCTGCTCTTAGGTCAAGTTTCTTTTTGACTGTTGTCTTAGGCAACAGGTATATACCAGCTGATGAGAGCACGAAGGGTGAAAACGTAAGGACTGTGGGTCCATTTAAGTGCGGCTCTCAGCTCCCCTGAGACTCACCAGCAGTAGAGCCCTTCTCTGGGCCCAGGATGGCTCTTCTTTATCTTGCAGATGAGGGAACTAAGCAAGGGGCAGGCCTCTGGTTGGCCTCGCTCACCAGCCAGTGATCTTTCTGGGGCTCTGTCTGCCCCTGGGAAAGCTAGCGAGGCCCAGGGCTCCCTCTGCAGGGACACATTCAGATCCCTGCAGCAGGCCAGCTGGTCCATCCACGGTATTGTAAGTCTGTGCCTTTTCCCTGATTGTGTGTCTTTTTCAATTTGAGAGAGAGAGTGAG
The DNA here is from genome assembly GCA_006410515.1 of Procapra przewalskii. Lineage (NCBI taxonomy): Eukaryota > Metazoa > Chordata > Mammalia > Artiodactyla > Bovidae > Procapra > Procapra przewalskii. The sequence goes on from SJYF01000416.1 coordinate 531,809, forward strand.
CAAAGACCGAGGAAGCCGAAGGGTCAAGCCCGGCTGACGAGGGAAGGGGCAGCGTGGAGAGGCGGGGGGTGCGCACAGGGGCTGGTGGAACATCGCGGCTGATTGAAACTGCCAGCTGTGAAATCCCCATCTCAGTGCTGATGAGGTGAGAGGCGGTCCGAGGCAGGGGCCCCCAGGCAGGAGGCTGGTGGACTGTCAGAGGAAATAACACACACTGTGTGATGGCGAGGGGGTGTCAGTCAGCTCATCGAGACACCAGGAAGACGGCTGGGTGCACAATCCCAGGAGACGGCAGGAGCATCGCCCAAGCTCAGCTCCTTGCTAGTGGGCCTGGATGATAGTGTCCCTGGGAGGCGAGGGGACGAGGCATTGGTGTGTTTCTAAGACACAGAGATGCTACCCAATGGCCCCTTCAGGGCCATGCCAGGCATGTCAGGCATGCCAGGCACGTCAGGGCCACGCCAGGCACGCCAGGCACGTCAGGGCCACGCCAGGCACGCCAGGCACGCCAGGCACGTCAGGGCCACGCCAGGCACATCAGGGCCACTCCAGGCACGCCAGGCACGTGGTGAACATTCCTTTTAGAGATGAGGAGCCTGAGCACCAGAGCAGCAAGAAGACCCGCCCACGGTCACACGGTCGAGAGACCGCAGTCAGGCAGCCAGGTCTTGGGTTCTCAGGTGAGGCCCTTGTGCCACGTGAGCCAAGCAAGAGAAGCCCCATGTCCCCTCCCAGCTGTGCCTGGGTGACCCTGGCCCATGTCAACATCATGCAGAGGAGTCCCTCCAACCTTGACCTGCAGGGCCCTCCTGGAGGACAGAGGACGGGGACGGCGCAGGTGCTGGGTCTTTGGGACAGGGGCTCTGGGCTGGGACTAAGCAGCTGAGCAGAGATGGGGACCTGAGGTGGGTCCGATCCACACTATCACGATCATGAAAGCAGGCTCTGGAGCCAGGATGCCTGGGTTCAAATCCAAGCTCTCCCACCCACAGGCTGTGTGACCTTCAGCAAGTCACTCAACCTCTCTGATCCCCATGGGTAGAATGGAGGCAGCAGTGGCCCCATCACAGGGCTGCTGTGAGCAGAGAATGAGCATGGTGGAGAGGAAAGGCTTGGCCAGCAGCGGCGTGACTATCTTTTTGTTCTGGGAGGAAAACAAGTAGCAGCCGGGGAGGTGTCCCCGCAGCACTGACACGGTCTGCCAAGGTCACACAGAGAACAAGGAGGCTGGAGTGCAGGCCTCTGAAAGCTTTTCACCATCTGCAAAGGAGAAGCAGGGGCGGAAAAGCAAGGGCAGCCTAAAGGGTGAGCTACCTAGACAGCAAGGAGGGTCGAGAGCAAGAAAACCATCCACAGACGGATGAGGCAGGTGGTTCTGGGACTTGCCGCTACCTCCTCACTCTCCACCACGCACGCCCCTTGCCCTCTGGGCTCCACCCTCCAATTTGCCTGGAGATGCACATCACGCTCAGCGGAAACCTCCCAAGACGACGGATTTGGGAAATTCAGAGCGTGTGTAATCAGCAATCAGCACACCTTTCCTGCCTCAGCTCGAAAAGCAGGTGGTTGCTGATTGCAGAGACCAAGTCATTAGGCGAAGTGGATGCGGCGGCCCCACCAGTCCCCTTGGAGGCAGACAAAACCAGCCCATGCCAGAGACAGCTCGAGAGACACGGGAGGGGGCCACCAGGAGAAGAGGGCATGAGGGAGGGCTGGGCCTTCTTCCACCTCCCGGACCCGCGATCGGTCGGGACTGCCGCTACACAGATGAGGCTGCGTTTTGAGGCCAAGGGTGAGCTTGTGGTCTTCTGTGTTTTTCTCTTTTTAGGGACATGGGGCAGGAAGAAGCTGGAGGAAAAATTAGGCTACAAAACTATTTAGATAGTAAGAGGCACACAGCAGCAGCCCGCCAACGAATAGCCCATACGTCCTTACTCCTCTGGAGCTGTAACACGGTGACTGCACGCTCAGTGGCTTTGGCCGTGTCTGGCTCTTCGCGACCCTATGGACTGCAGTGCGCCAGGCTCCTCTGGGGGGGGATTCTACAGGCAAGAATACTGGAGTGGGTTTCTGTCTCCTCCTCCAGGGGACCTTCCTGACACAGGGATCGAACCCGCATTAGCAGTCTGGTTCTCTGCCACTAGCATCACGTGGGAGTGATACATACATTGTAACAGACATAAGCCACTAACCTAAAGTCTGGATTCATTATATATGTATGTATGCATATTACAGATCACTCGTTCAGTAAACATTTATTGAGCATGAACTATGTGCCAGCACTGATCCAGGTGCGGCAGGTATAGTCAAAATCCTCACTTCCATGGAGCATCGTTCTTCCAGGGCCCTAACCTACCTGTATTGCTGAGTCTAGAACAGAGCAGGCACTCAAGATGTCCTAGGACTGAGCGAATGGTGTTACTGCATGACTGTAAGAGGCGAGTAGAGGAGGGGCAGGGCGATACTCGCTTAGCTGCACACAATACACGGCATGCATACAGACATCGACACAAGAGCACGTGGTGTGTGTGTGTGCTGGCCGCCCGTGCAGCATGGGAGAGACTCATCAACCCCTGTTAAACGCCAACGCTGCTCCCCCAGGAACACGCTGTGTGCAGCTGCTCATGTAGGGAGTAGTTCATACAATTAGTGGCTGCAATTAACATCTCTCCTCTTGTGAGGTTCAATTAGAGGCTAATATTTAAAACCATCGTCTGGTTCCTCTGCCCAGGGCGTCTCCACCTTCAGAGGCCCCTCTTCTGTCTGCAGACACACACTCTCATATGTCGCTTTCTGTGGCTCTGGAGATTGCCTTGTTCACCTCTGGGGGTACCCCACAAGGCTTCCCAAAGTTAATTTTACCTATAGTATGGGCTTCCCTGGTGACTCAGATGGTAAAGAATCCACCTGCAATGCAGGAGACCTGGATTCGATCCCTGGGTTGGGAAGATCCCCTGGGGAAGGGCAATGGCAACCCACTCTAGTATTCCTGACTGGAGAATCCCATGGACAGAGGAGCCTGGCGGGCTACAGGCCACGGGGTCACAGAGCTGGGCATGACCGAGCAGCTAAGCACAGCAGTTTATAGCACAGAGCAGACCATCTGGAAGCATCCCCAGCACCTGATGACAAATCGTCTTGTTATTTGTTTTTGATGTGCTAAAGACAAACAGAAGCTTTATTTACAGAGCCTGGTGTTAAGAAAATTATACACACATACATAAGCTGTAGAAACATATACAAAATGCATGTTTATATAACGTATGCATATAGTATACAAAAACATAAGTGTAAACATATATAAATGTGTATACGTGTGGATGTGTGTGCACATGTGTTATTTATAGATACACACACACATATTCCCAGTCTGACACACAGCATGTAGTTAACGAGTATCTGTGAATAATTAATGAATGAACGCATTTATTTCTGTCTCTCACATGGGCAGGCATGGCGCTAAGTGTCTGAAAAACCTTCTCTCACATCATCTTTATAAGAACCCTCGGAGTCATATACAATAGAAACCCATAGATAGTAACCCAAGAATACTACAACAAAGTCACAGCGGAATTACTACCTCTGTGGGGTGAGGTACGAGGAACCAGCACAGTTTCACTTACATTGTGCAAAGGCCCCATGCCTGGAAGGGCCCCGTGCGTTGCGTCCTGGCAAGAGCTCCCAAGCCACAACGGCAATGGAGTGGGCACCGGCAGAAGTGTTCAGTCCCACTCTGAGAAAGAGCTGAGGCACCCCTTGGAAAACCCCGAATGATGCGTCAGATTCCCTTATTTAAGACTGAGGGTGGTGGTCCAGTGGTTAAGAATCTGCCTTTCAATGCAGGGGACGTGGGTTCGATCCCTGGTTGGTTGGGGAACTAAGCTCCCGCCTGCCGCTGGGCAACTAAGCCCACGTGTCACAACTAAAGAAGCCCCGTGTGCCACAGCTACTGAGCCTGCATGCTCCGGAGCCCGCCCTCCGCAACAGGAGAGGCCCGCGCAAGGCTGAAAAGGAGCCCCAGCTCCACCTGGAAGCAGGACTAGGCAGAAGCTGGCTGTCACTAGGCAACGCCCTCTCTTCAAAACAGTCCTGCAAATTTTTTTCTTTACTATATTTTAACGATGCAACAGACACAGAGTGACTCGTCATAGAGCCCAAAGTCACCCAGCTGGACAGTGACGCACAGGTTCAAGCTCAGGCCTGCCTGTTTCCAAAGGGGCAGGAAATAATCTCACAAGCCCTACCGTCCCTTTTCTTCGCCTGCGGCAGGCACGTCTAATGGATCGCAGGCAATGTGGGGCCCAGCTAAGTGCTTCTCCCCAGGGCTGCCCTCTGCTCCATCCGCCAGCATCAACTGGAACCGCCGACCCTGCCAACACTTTAAATAACCTCAATCGTCCTGGAAATGCCTCCTCAATCCTCAAAGAAGAAACTTTTATTAGCTGGTTGGATAGGGGGTATTTCTCCTTGAAACTGAGGGGTGCTCTCTGGGACCGAGGGAAGCTGAAGCCCACCACGCCTAGGGAGCCACCCTGGTGGGCCGGGAGGGGGAGATGCCCACCGCACCACCGTGGGAGCAGCGGGAGGAGCACTGGCCTTAGGACAAGGTGAACATGAAGCGCCATGGAACTGCTCAAGAGCCACCAGCCCTTTCTGGCTTCCAGGCTCTCATCTGTTAGGATGACAGTATTACTCCACAATGAACAGTACTGGGACGGGCAAGTCAAACAGTGTAAACTGCGTACAGCTGGTATACCTAATACTGTGGCTCGAACCTGATACGCAACACATGCTCCCGTTTCCTTCTTTCCAAGTGAAGACTTTGAAAATATGAAACCTGCAGGGACTGTATAGTGAGGATAGCCTCATTTTTCAGAAAATGAATTCTATGAACCTAATGCTTTTTTTGTTGAAGTCAGAAGGATTTAATGTAATGCCTCCAAGGAAGCCTCTATCAGTCAGGAAGATAGAAATCGCTCTAGACCACTCAACCAGAGGAATTTAATACAGGGAATTGGTTTTCCAGGTGATGGGGAAGATGAGAAGCCAGAAGAGATTAGCAACAGCAGGAAGGTACTGCTCACCCGGGGCTGGAAGGAAAGACAAGAAGTCGGGCAACGGCAGGGCTGCCCAGTGGGCGCTGCTGTCAGGGAGGAGGGTCCCTGACGGGACACGGGCTCACAGAGGCTGAGCTGCGGCCAGGCCTGCCCCCCTCCTCAAGGTAGCGTAGAGAGAGGGAGAACACTCTCTTCTCCTCCTCTTCTCTTGCTACTGTCCGGCACTGCCTTCCACTGGCTGAACCTACCAGAAGGCAAGCTGGGAAAACAGCTTCCTGTAGTTCAGAGCAGAGAAGGGGTGAGAATGAATCTGAGCAGACACAGGAGAATTACTGGTACAGGGCATCTGGGCTACATCCCAGGCTTCATTATTAAAGACAGACGAGGCTGTTTTCAGTCTGTAAAAAAAAAAACTCAGCCAACTGTATACTTTTGTGATTTGCACACTTCTCTACCTGCATATTTCAAGGAAGACGCTGCAATAAATCCAGAATTATGAGTGCCAAGTGTTACAACCAAATGCTAGATTACAACCTCCAGTCTGCGTTAGTTATTTATTGCTACATAACAAATTGCCTCAACACCTAGTCGTTTTGAAATATCAAATATCATTCATTATCTCTCACGGCTTTCTGTGGGTCAGGAATTCAGAGGTGGCTTATCTATGTGATTCTGGCTCACGGTCTAAGGGAGGATGAATAAGGCTCCTAAAGATGCCCACGTCCTAATCCCCAAACCATGTGAATATGTTGGATTTGGATGGCACGGCGATTTTTGCAGATGTCACTAAATCAAAAATCTTGAGATGAGGGATTATCCTGGATTCTGTGGATATTCTGGGTGGGCCCTAATTGTAACCGTAAGGGTCCTTATATAAGGGAGGCAAGGGGGGGTCCATGAGGAAGAAAGCAGTGATGTAATGATGGAATCCCTGATCGGAGTGATGCAGCCAGGAGCCAAGAAATGCTGGCTGCCCCTACAAGCTGGAGGATGCAAAGAACGGTCATTCCCTGGGGCCTCCAGAAGGAGCTAGGCCTCTTTTCACCTTGACTTTACCCTGTGAGACTCATTTTGGGCTTCTGACCTTATCATTAACAGAGAATAAACGGTATCATTTTAAAGCTATCAAGTTTGTGGTAATTTGCTACAACAGTGATGGGAAACTCATACAGGTTTTATCATGATGTTCTAGTGAAGATGTCAGCCAGGGCTACGCAGGTCTGAAGGTCACCCTGAAGCTGGAGAGTCCTTCCCAAGAAAGTTCACTGACAAGGCTATCAGTTGGAGGCCTCAGTCCCCTGCCGTGAGGGCTCCGCCGAGCTGCTTGAGTGTCCACATGACATGGTGGCTGCTGGTTTTACCAGAGCAAGTGACCTGAGGGAGAGCAAGGCAGACACCCAAGACCTTTCAGAACCCAGCCTCAAAGGGACATGTCATCGCTGCTGACAATCGACTGGTCGCACGAACCAGCTCTGACACAACATGGAGGCTGAGACACCCCCTGTGGCTCAGTGGCTAAGACCACGCTCCCAGTGCAGCTGGCCCAGGTCCCATCCCTGGCCAGGGAACTGGACCCTGCAGCTTGGAGTACGGGTGCTGCAACTGAAAAGAGGCCCCGCATGCTGCAACTAAAGATGCCATGGCTGCAAAGGAGCTCAAAGGTCCCGTGTACCACAGCCAGGATCTGGTGCGGCCAAATAAATACATAAACGCTTAAAAAAAAATAAAGATGGAGGAGGCTATACAGGGGTCTGGACGCAGAGATGGGGACCGCTGAGAACCCGCCCAGAAGCTGGTTCCCAAAGTAACACGGACATTTCTTCACACATAGGCCTCATCTCGACTGACTCCCGTTCTCCGAGGAAAACCCTGTAGGAATCCTGAAATTCTTCTCGGAACACATTTGTTTATAGATTCTGTTATGTATCTTCCCCCCTGCCCCAAGACATGTTTAAATCCTAATCCCCAGTGGCTCGGAATGCAACTGTACACGGAGACAAGATCTTCACAGAGGCAATTCAGTTAATGAGGTCATGAGAATGGGCCCCATCCAGCGACTGTCTCCTTACAAGAGGAGGGAGATTTGGAAAAGGAGATGGTCACAAAGAGAGGGGAGATGAAGTGAAGACTCAGAGGGAGAGCGCTGCATGGAGACAGAGGGTTGGAGGGACGCACTTAGAATCGTAGGAACATCAAAGGTTGCCAGCAAACTGCCAGGTCAAAGGCACGAAACAGCTTCTTCTCTGGCACCTTCAGGGGAGCAAGGCCCTGTGAGCATGCTAATTCCAGACCTCCCACGTCCAGAACGTGAGACAGCATGTTGCTGCCTCGCCAAGCTACCCGGTTTCCGGCGCCGGGCTACGGGAAACTGAGCTAACTAGTGCCGTGTACTCTCTTTTTTTTTTTTGAGACACAATCCTCTTTCTTCTCTGGTTCTAACAGGGCTCACAAACGAGGATTTAGAGAATATATTAAAATAAAACTAAGAATTGCCGCTGGGGCTTCCCTGGTAATCCAGTGATTGAGAGACTGCGCTTCCACCGCAGGGGTACGGGTTCAATCCGTAGCCAACAAATAGAAGAAAAATGCCCTTGACTCTGTTACCTGCGGGACAATCCTTCCTAATGGCTGTGTTGCTGTATTTCCACTCTGTGTTCACTTCTACAGG
>SJYF01000416.1:549423-564098 GCA_006410515.1 Procapra przewalskii
GAGCTTTAAGCCAACTTTTCACTCTCCACTTTCACTTTCATCAAGAGGCTTTTTAGTTCCTCTTCACTTTCTGCCATAAGGATGGTGTCATCTGCATATCTGAGGTTATTGATACTTTTCCCGGCAGTCTTGACTACAGCTTTTGTTTCTTCCAGTCCAGCATTTCTCATGATGTACTCTGCATATAAGTTAAATAAGCAGGGTGACAATATACAGCCTTAACTCCAGGAGTTGGTGATGGACAGGGAGGCCTGGCGTGCTGCAATTCATGGGGTCGCAAAGAGTTGACACAACTGAGCAACTGAACTGAACTGGACTGTAGCCTACCAGGCTTCTCCATCCACGGCACTTTCCAGGCAAGAGTACCAGAGTGTGTTGCCATTTCGTTCTCCAGGGGATCTTCCTAACCCAGGGATCAAACCCAGGTCTCTCACATTACAGACAGACACTTTACCCTCCGAGCCACCAGGGAAGATTTTTTTATGTCTAGTATGTGCCCAGCCATGTTTGAGGGTTCAATTTGCTCAGTTGGGTCTGACTCTCTGCAACCCCATGGACTGCAGCACGCCAGGCCTCCCTGTCTATCACCAACTCCCAAAGCTTGCTCAAATTCATACCCATTGAGTCAGTGATGCCACTAACCATCTCATCCTCTGTCGTCTCCTTCTCCTCCCACCTTCAGTCCCTCCCAGCATCAGGGTCTTTTCCAATGAGTCAGTTCTTCACATCAGGTGGCCAAAATATTGGACTTTCATCCTCAGCATCAGTCCTTCCAATGAATATTCAGGACTGATTTCCTTTAGGATGGACTATTTGATCTTCTAGCAGTCCAAGGGACTCTCAAGAGTCTTCTCCAACATCACAGTTGAAAAGCATCAATTTTTTGGCACTCAGCTTTCTTTATGGTCCAACTCTCACATCCATACATGACTACTGGAAAAACCATAGCCTTGACTACAGACTTTTGTTGGCAAAGTAATGTCTCTGTTTTTTAATATATTGTCTAGGTTGGTCATACTTTTTCTTCCAAGAAGCAAGCATCTTTTAATTTCATGTACAAGGGTAAAGGTAAGCAAAATTTCTTTTTTTCTATAAAGGACCAGTTCATTAGAATAAGTGATAAATTCCCTTTTGCTTAAGCCAATCTGAGGTTTGTTTCTGCCACTCAAAACCAAAAGAGCTCTAACTCAGAGCAGTTCAGCCACCCATTTTTATGCATCTACACTTGCAATTCCAAGCCAGCCAGATTTTCTTTACCACTGCTCGCTTTATCCTCAAGTTCTGAGATCTCCTTCTACTTTCTCGCTGTTTCAGTTCAGCCAAAGAAAAAAGAAAGCACTAGAAAGAGATAAATTATCTTTCAAACCAAATTATAGTTTGGAAATGAATTTAAAACATCAAGAGTCTGACTGGGGGCTCCCTGGGATCACTATCTCCCGAAGATGTTCAACTGGGACAGTGACTGTGCTTTTTCAGTTGTGAAGACTGACCTTCCCAAGCCTCTCTGACATGCAATTAAGTGTGGCTTAACCTCATCTAAACAATTTCAATTGGATTTATTTTAATAATTAATATATACCTGTACCATTCAACCAATATCTCCCTGCCTCACCTTTTATAAAGTAATTAACTTTGGGGAGTTAAGTTATTCTAATTTCCAGCAAGTCTCAAGTGACAAGAGTTCAACTGATGAAGTCTCTGGGGACGAGATTAGTATTTGCTCTTCAGTTTGCCATCTCCAGACTGCACACGTTGTGTGTAATTGGTATTAGCAACTTTAAATTCTGATTAATTACTGGAGCGCCTGTTTTTGATGCTGAAACAAAGCCATAAGTCAGGGAGTAATAGACCCAGTTACTCCTAGGTACGCTTCCCGTAATAGATTTTATTATCTAGATATCTCATCTCAGAGGCAGATGCAAAGAAACTCATTTCATTAGATGATAGCATCTCTTGAATCAAGCGCATTCACCACCTGGGACCAGGAGAGCTCAGGAAAATTCATGTTTCAGAAAGACATCTGGGGCTGGTGACACGAGGTTCTAAGTCCTTTTTAGGAACAAGTTTCTCTCGTACGGAAACCTCTGTGTGGAGACAAGCAGGAAGGGCCCTCAGTGCTGGCAGGCCGGGTGACACAAAGGCTGCGTTTTCCCTGCCAGTTCTCTGAGAATATGGGAGGCCATTCCTAGTGGGGAAAGACATGGCATGTGAACAGGGAGTTTAGGAAACGTGTCAGGTCACTTTGGATCACGCTGAGAAAACGGGGCAGTAATTAGAAGAGCTATCTCCCCGTCAAGAGAGCTATAAAAGGTGTTATTTACACCCTGCTCTTGGTGCCAAAGGGAGAAGGCAATGGCACCCCACTCCAATACTCTTGCCTGGAAAATCCCGTGGAGAGAGGAGCCTGGTAGGCTGCAGTCCATGGGGTCACTAAGAGTCAGACACGACTGAGCGACTTCACTTTCACTTTTCACTTTCATGCATTGGAGAAGGAAATGGCAACCCACTCCAGTGTTCCTGCCTGGAGAATCCCAGAGATAGGGGAGCCTGCGGGGGCTGCCGTCTGTGGGGTCGCACAGAGTTGGACACGACTGAAGCGACTTAGCAGCAGCAGCAGCAGCAGGGCCCCAAATGCTCTCCACGTGGGATGCCTTTGTAAATACTCCAGTGCCAAGACAAAATAATTCATCTTTATGCTCTAAAATTCAGCGTCATTGGTGAGAGACAAACACTGAGAGCTTTCTAAAATCAAACCCTTAACTCTGGGCTTGGTGGATGCCCCTGGGTGTAGCTGGTGGGAGGGGGGCTGTGATCTGACCTAGAGTTTGGAAACGTGGGTGTTTGGGTGGCTTCAAACCAAAACAAAGAAAAAGCAAACATGAAAACTACACAGACTCTGGCTTTGGGCTTCCTGAAGCCCTTAGCACCTGTGGCCAGAATCTCAGAAGACAGGAAGGGAACTAGACGGGGAGACAGAGCAGCCAGCATGCCGGAGGGGCAGTTATGTGGCAGGCAGAGCGAGGAGCGTGGCGTGGCTTACTTGCTTCAGTCTTTCTGAGTCGATATGATCCCACCCCTTTCATCAGTTCAGTTCAGTTCAGTTCAGTAGCTCAGGGTGTCTGACTCTCTGAGACCCCATGAATCACAGCATGCCAGGCCTCCCTGTCCATCACCATCCGGGCGAGTCACAGTGGAGAGGTCTGACAGAATGTGGTCCACTGGAGAAGGGAATGGCAAGCCACTTCAGTATTCTTGCCTTGAGAACCCCATGAACAGTATGGAAAGGCAAAATGATAGGATACCAAAAGAGAAACTCCCCAGGTCATTAGGTGCCCAATATGCTACTGGAGATCAGTGGAGAAATAAATCCAGAAAGAATGAAGGGATGGAGCCAAAGCAAAAACAATACCCAGCTGTGGATGTGACTGGTGATAGAAGCAAGATCTGATGCTGTAAAGAGCAATACTGCATAGGAACCTGGAATGTCAGGTTCATGAATCAACGCAAATTGGAAGTGGTCAAGCAAGAGATGGCAAGGGTGAACGTCGACATTCTAGGAATCAGCAAACTAAAATGGACTGGAATGGGTGAATTTAACTCAGATGACCACCCCTTTCAAACATGAGGTGAAAGAACGTTCTCAAGAGGACAGAGCTCTCAGACTGGTGTAATCTGGCTTAAAAAAAAAAAAAAAGGCAGTCAGCAAGCGATGAGATGTGATTTAAGAGCCTCTGACTCGCCACTTCTGCTCCTTGTATTCTCAGGGCAGGGCGACCTCAGCCCCACGGAGACGCCGAGCCTGCCATGTGCTGGAACGAGTTCCTTATTGGCTGGCAAGAGCTGATGGCTGAATGTTCAGGAATTCTGTGAGCCAGCTGTTATACAGCTATGGATTATTAAAAGCTGAATAATATCAACTTACAAGTAATTAAATGAATCACACTGAAAGCAAAGGTGAGACTTTTCCTGGTGGTGCAGTGGTTAAGCACCCACCTGCCAATGCAGGGGACCTGGAGAGCGCCTGTCTATCACACCTGTCTGGTGAAGATACCATATGACAGTGCTGCTCTGCGAGGCTTCCCAACGCCGCACTCCGTGATGCCACACTGCTGGCTGGCCACCAGCCCTGGGGGGAGGATTTACATCAGAGAGGCTGGAAAACGCTACAAGCCAGGACTCCACCTACCCCGCAGAGCCGGTGTTAACGCCAGCCGGCACGCCACAGCCCCCGCTCTCCTGGGGATCTGGGTCTCCCCAGGCCAGGGATGCTGCTAAATATCCAACAAGGCAAGGATCTAAGTCTGCTGGAACCTCCCCACTGCCTCCACGCAAGGCTCCCTCCTTAGAGGGAAGTTCACCAAAATGGAAGAGAGCCATCCCTAGGGAAATTCACCAATATGGAAGAGAGCCATCCCTTCTCTGTTAGGCCTCACATTCTTTTCATTCTTTTTCCCCGGAGATGGAAAATATACCCCAAAGTAACACCAGATACATAATTCATGAACCATATATAATTAATGTCGGGTTTAACAGAAGTAGAGCCATAAGTGGTTGTCTATTAACTATTTATGACTCTCCCTGGGCTGCTGACGAGCCAGGCTCAGTGAGGAGATCACACCCATGCTCCCATGTTTTATTTAAACATTATTAAAAGCACACAGTCCGTGAGGCCTACCATTCCACTCTGAATTAGAGCCTGCTGTGAGGTCACCTCTGGGTCTCGGGAAGGTTAGGACTGGGTTTGCTGGCACTGCTTCTGCCGTTTCCCTTTGAGTTCAGGGGTTAGGCTGCCTCTTCCTCCTGCCCTGAGTCTACCCTGCAGTCTTCCCACTGCAGTTCTTCTGTGACCTGGGGTACATCAGGTCACTCCCCACACCCTGCCCTGAGTCTCAGTTTGATCACCTGTCAAATGAGGGGGCCTTCCCCAGTGGCTTAGCTGGTAAAGAATCTGCCTGCAATGCAGCAGACCTGGGTTTGATCCCTGGGTTAGGATGATTCCGCTGGAGAAGGGCATGACAACCCACTCCAGTATTCTTGCCTGGAGAGTCCCATGGACAGAGGAGCCTGGCGGGCTAGTCCACGGGGTTGCAAAGAGTCGGACTCAACTGAGTGACTAACACACATACACAGACACATCACACGAGGTGGACAGTACTGTAGGCGTTACTTAGGGTTACTGAGAGGATGGGATTAGAGCAGTGATTGTTAACAGAGTGACTCTGTTCCCCAGGGGACAGCTGGCAAGGTCTAGAGACAGTTTTGTGATGACCTGAGGTGGGGCTACTTGCCTGTGCTAGGCAGAGGCCAGGGATGCTGCTAAATACCCAGCAAGGCATGGGACAGCCAGCATATCAGATAGTTATTCAGCCCAAAATGTCAGTAATGTCAAGACTGAGAAACCCTAGATTACAGAATCAAAAGCAATATTCATTTTTATAACTCACTTGCAAAAGATGCACTTGAATGATTAAATAGCATGTGTCTAAATCTTCTGAAGAAGAGAATGGGTTTGAGCCAGTGCAGACCTGTGTCCAGATTCTATTTCAGCCAGTTGACTGGGGTGTAGACCTTGGAACGGTTGCTCCAGTTCTCTGATCTGGTTTCTTTATTGGTAAAAGAGGGACAATGACCTCCAAGGGTGAGGCTTAAAGGACAGATCTCAGGTAAAGCCCTTACCCCAATGCCCAGCATGCAGTAAGCTGTAAAGCCCTAGCTCTCATCAACACGGCCCCCAGCCATCATGGGTGCAGGGTGGGATGCGCACACGGAGCTGGTGGACTTAGGATGTTGTCTGAGTGGACGAAGACAGAGTCATCATAGGACTGAAAAGAAAGGAGAAAGAAAACACAGTAACATCTATAAAGTGCCTACTGTGTGCTATCATTGGGCACTTCTACACACACCATCTTATTTCATCCTCATAGCCACCCAATGAGATCAGCTATATCTTGCTCCCATTTTACAGAAGGGGAAACAGGTTCTGCAGTGTTCACTTAGCCATCTGCAGTCTCATACTTCGAGTCCAGTGATCTTTCCACCACCCTGTAGTGAGCTGAGGTGTCCTCTCCAAAAATCATATCCACTCGGAACCTGAGACTATAACCTTTTTGGAAATAGGGTCTTTGCAGATGTGGTTAAGACAAGGTCATACTAGATTAGGGGAGCTTTAAATCGGAGGCCCAGTGTCCTAAGAAGAAGAGAGGACACAGAGATGGGGAAGAGACGAAGACCATGTGAAGATGGGGAGCGAGATGGAATGCCTGGAGCCCCCAGAAGCTGGAAGAAGGAAAGAAGCTCCCCCAGAGCCTGCAGAGGGAGTGGGCATGCTGACACCTTGCTCTCAGACTTCCTGCCCCTGGGACCAGCAAGGACACGTCTGTCTTAAAACAACCAGTTTTTGGTAATCCGTTATGGCAGCTCTGAGAAACTAATGCAGATCCTCCTCCCCAAGATGAGCCAGAACAATTGTGTGAGGAAATGAGAGAGAAAGAGACTCCATGTCCATAGCCAGACCAGTGAGAACTGGTCAGGAGGACCCCCTGGAGGAGGGCATGGCAAGCCTCTCCAGTGTTCTTGCCTGGACAATCCCCATGGACAGAGGTGCCTTGCGGGCTATAGTCCATGGGGTTGCAACATGTCGGACATGACTGAGCAACTATACACAGCACCCCAAAGCTTCCAGCCTACTCTGACTCATCATTTAAGATCTCCAGATGGTACATCCTCTAGGCAAACTTCTCCAGGTCTCCCGGTTCTACCAAACCACTTCCTCTTTTTCGCTTGCATATCCCAGCCTGTATCAGAAATATTCAGAGACACATGCATCTCCTCCTCTGGATCCTGAGAGTTCCAGAGGCATAGGTCCTGGTCCATCCATGTCTGCACCTCCCAGAACATCAGGGAGATGGCACAGCCATGTAGCAGGAAGCAAACCAAAGTGTGTTGATCTGAAAGTTCCAACTTTTAAGATAATTTTTGAGCTGCTCTCTTAAAAGATAAAACTTCAAAATGCTGTGGAAACCACTCAGCAAACAATTTCTCAGGCTCTATCCTGTGCCTGACCCTGAACTGGAGACCGAAAGTTGAATAAACCCACCCCTTATCTCAGAGACTCCCAGTCTAGGAAGATAAGAACACAGGCAATCATAATAACCTATGTAAATGGGGTGAACACCAGGCCAGGTGGGAACACAGAGGAGTTACATAACCTTGAGGGCTTCCTGGCAGTGAGCCCTGATCTGAATCTGAAAGGCTGAGGAGGCAGGCAGAGGGATGCATGAGAACAAAGGTGATGAGTCAAGAAATAACCTGACATAGGGGCCCTCAGGCTCGAGTAGATCATGCGAGGTGATAAGAGGCCGACAACCAAAGGCAGAGAAGCCTACAGAGGCTCGACCTCTAGGAAGAAGCTGGGGCTCTGTTCTGAAGGCGGTGGAGGAGAGCCATGGAAGATTTCTTAGCAGCAAAGTAAAATAGCAAAGATGTGCCCCTTCTAGAAGGATCTGCAGGGAGGAGCAAGCATATAGGAACAGTGGGGAGCCAAGATACAAGGTAACTGTCCAGGCCTAGTCCAGGGGGGTTGCAGATTAAAATAAAGACAGAGGACATAGGGTTGGAACATGAGTGGGTGGATTTGAAAACTACCTCAATAGGATAAAATCAGTAGGCATGGCCATTAATCTGTGTGGGTCGGAGAAAGAAGGGCCATTGTGATTTCTAGCTTGGGTCACTGGGGGATGAGCTAAGAGTGAGCAGAGGCGCCAGCTCGTAAAAGAGCACGAGGCTCAAGGGAAAGTTAAGACTACAGTGTCAGACCCAAGTAATGAAGGGTAAACCCAACAGGCGCAAAGCCAGTGCGTCTGGCTGGAAGCCAGCAGAGGGCTGGCCTTCCAGTCACCCTCAGTTCTTTCAGTTGCCCTTGACCTCCCTTGGCTACACTGTCCTGGGGCTGAGGTGGTTTCGCCCGAGCTCTGTTAACTATGGGAAAACAACAGGACATAAATCCACAGATGAGCTGTCTCGCCACCCCAATGACAAAGGGACTTGAATGATTTAGAGCCAGAATATTCTTTTTTCCATAATGGCTCCTGGAGTCGCCAGGAATAGTACATTTACGAAAATTAATGGCAAAACCTCATTTTTCTTTTTTCTGGGAAGAGAAGTTCCATTGGTGGGGTAATTGATCCTGATCTGGACGTGCTGGTGCACCGGCCAGGGGTGTAAATCATTCACACGAAACAACTCATGGCCCTTTAAACCAACACCGGCAGTGACAAATGGGACAGGCTGGGACAGGCGGGAAGGAAAGCGGAGGGCAGAGCCATTAACATCCTTCCCGCTTCTCGCCACGGCCCAGGATGCGGGTTCCTTTGTGGGGTCTCCTGCAACAGAGAGACCATCTCTCAGCAGGGGTGGGTTGGGAGGGCAGCGTGCTGTCCCAGTGGGAGCTTTGAGCTGGTCACACAGGGAAGCTGACCCCAGCTCTGCCACCCGACTCTGCGGCCCTGGGGTTGTGCTGCGTATCCTCGCCTGCTGGGGTGATGGAACCATGAAAGAAGGTGACATCTGGGACTTCCCTGGCAGTGCAGTGACTAAGGCTCTGCAGCTGCAATGCAGGGGGGCCTGGGTTTGATCCTCAGTCAGGGAACTAGATCCCACTTGCTGCAACTAAGACTCTGCCTGCCTCATCTAAACGGCCTGTGCATCGCAACACAGATCTGGCAGGCACCAAATGAATCAACTTTAAAAAAAAAAGATGACATCTGCCAAGAGCCAAAGCCCAGAGTGACCCAATCAATGTGTGTTCAGGGAACAAATGAATGAATGCTTGGCTCAGGGAGTTCAGAAATTCATTATCCCTCTCAGGGAGATTTGAACTTTCGAGATAGAAGAGGGCAATGGTTACTCACAGAAAATGACTTGCGAGTAGAAGCATGATGCCAACTGGCCTTCTAAGCCCCTCCAGATGCCAGCACACGGATCCTTTGTTTTCCCGTGAAAGTTTGGAGCCACCACCACAGAGAAACATAGAAAATACACAAGTAGTAGCCTTGGCGGTGTTTCTCTCTGTGGTATCCGCTCCTTGGGGGCGAGGGTCCATCTTGTTCCCTCCTGGTCCCCAACGTCCAGCCCTGGGTTTGGCCTGGGGTAAAAACTAGGGATATATATCAATTCAAAGAATGAAAGAACTGGAACCCTGACTGCCTTGCAGGCGAAGTCTATCAAGGACACACAGCACAGAGCAGCCACCCCTTGTCTTACGGGGTGGAAGGGAAGAAGGCAAACTGGCGGCACAGCCATAAGCCTGAAAGATGAGATGCCATCTCCTGGATGCCTGGCAGAGTACCAGGACGCCACGCCAGCAGGAGGGGCCTCGGCAACAGGGCTCCTCTGAGAACTCCCCTCACCCAGCTCTCCCACCGGCACTGCTCTGCCCACACTGTCAGCTTCTACAAAAAGCAGGGACCATGTGATTTCCTGTCTCTCCCCTCCAATGCCATCTGCGTGCCATGCCCAGAGTTGGTGTTTAGTAAATGGATAAATGAGGACATGACGAAATACAACATCATCTCCTCCTCCAGTGGAAATACCTATCCTGGGGCTCAAAGGCAAGGTGCCTATAAGAAGGCAGGTGGGTTGGTGAGCTGGGGACATCTCCTATTAGGACAGGCCTGTGGCCTGATGCTGTCCCTGTGCGCTCTGCCCCCACAGAATCGCTGCAGCAACAGCCAGCTGTGCAGCAACACACCCTCCCTCCCGAGGGGCTGGAAGGGGGGGCCCCTGAGAGTCACCTCCTCTCAGAACCTGTCAACACGGCCTTATGCGGAAAAAGCATGTTTATAAATATATCTAAGGTAAAGACCTGAGATGAAATCAGACTGGATTTAGAGTGGGCCCAAAATCCAGTTACAGGTGGCCTTAGAAGAAAAGGTCAAAGGGCATCTGAGACACACACGCACAGGAGGAGGACCATGTGAAGACAGAGGCAGAGGCTGGAGTGACCCAGCCATATGCCAAGAACCACCTAGAACCACCCGAATTTGGAAGGGCAAACAAGAATTCTACCCTGGAACCATCAGAGGGAGCGTGGACCTGCCAATATTTTGATTTTAGACTTTGGCCTTCAGAACTGTGAGAGAATAAATTGCTCTCGGTTTAAAGCACCCATTAGGACTTCCCTGGTGGTCTAGTGGCTAAGAGTCTGCACTCCCTATGCAGAGGGCCCAGATTCAATCCCTAGTCAGGGAACTAGCCCCTGCATGCCACAGTGAAGATCAAAGGTCCTGGGAGCTGCAACTAAGACCCAGTGCAGCCAAACACATATGGATGGGGAGGCAGGTGGCAGGGGGTTCAGGATGGGGAACACATGGACACCCGTGGCAGAGTCATGTCAATGTATGGCGAAACCAATACAATATTATAATTAGCCTCCAATTAAAAGCAATTATAGTAAAAGCATTTATATTAAATAAATAAGCAAACAAGCCACCCAGTTTGGAGTAAATCTCCAAGGCAGCCCTAGAAAACTAATACACCACCCACCCCAGAGACGACAAAATGGAAAGGGAAGTTCAGTCTTGGTGAGCTTATCCAGAATCTGGAAGTAAGAGAACAGAAAATGCAGGTCTAACCAGCAAGCATGCAAGCTCTGTGCTTTAGAGTTTTGATCCGTATATGGGGGTTGCACTATAACCTTTGCCGTCTTTTAGGGCCTTTATAGATCTTAAGGATACGATGTCCCTGGAAATGGGAGTCATGTTCCTGGGAATAGGGGTGCGCAGAGGGAAGTTAAGAAGAGCGGAAAGGAGAGGACAGGACAAAGAAGGAAAGAGAAAAAGAGCAGAGGGGAGAGGAAGAAAACCACCACCTGACGTGATCGGAAAGCCTGGGTGTGTGGCCAGTTAACGAAGACATCAGAGGGGAAAGGCTGGGATGCTGTCTGAGTCCAGCCAAAGCTGGCAGGAGGGGAGCTGGGCTGCATGAGAAGCAGGGCTGGTCAACGAGGAAGTTAGCCTGTCAGGTGGAAGAAGGAGCCTCACCCGCTCCTGGGGATACCGGGGGCGAGGTGGGGTGGAGGAGCTGCCAGTCACAGGGCTCGGATTCTGTCTGGGAACCTGGGTCTCTGTGCGGAGCCTCGCCTCCCTACACGACAGGCGGCCTGCTGCCCTGTTAAGGGCAGAGCTGATGGGCGTGACACCGGCCGTTGGGGGCAGGGGCCTGAGAGATATACTTGCCGCGGGAGGACAGGTGGTGAGACCTGTCACAACCCAGATTGGACAGGCAGGAAGGAGGTAATGACGGCGATTTAGAGCCCTCTGGGCCGAACCACAGTGTGATACGGGTTGTCTCAGAGGAGGTGGTGGTGGCGGGCCAAGGGGGTGCCGGGTGCCCCCCAGGCCACGCAAGTGGAAACCTGGAGGCTGGGAGGCAGCTGGGCTCCTGAGGGAGAGGAGGAGCAGGCTGTCTCGGGTGCTCTGTGGTCCCTGCAGGAGACGGTCCTCGTGGAACATACTCGACTATGGAGAGAGCGTCCCCTTGGGAAGGAGCGCAGTTTACAATGCAGCCTGAGCCGCAGCGGGGGCAAGCGCGGCTCAGGGGATAAAGGTGGAGGCTGCAGAGCTGGGCAGGGCTGGGTTTAATGGCTTACTTGTGTGTGGCCTTGAGCAAGTGAATGTACCACTCTGGGCCTCAGTTTGACACGTGCCGTGTCCCCGAGCCTTAGTTTTCCCATCTGAAAATGGCAGTAAGATCAGTACCTGCCTCATAGGATCGCACGGGGATTTAAATGAGAAAGGATAACTCAGAACCTGGCACCTGGCCAGTGCTTAAGGCGGTGGGCTTAGCACAGTTGCTTTTGTCTTTTATCTTTGTGGTGGTTGTTAACAGCCCAGGAAGAGCTCTCATGCTTACTAGGTCTGACCTGGACAAGTCTGCTCTGTCAAGCCTCAGTTTCCTCATCTATAAAGGGGGATAATAATTCTGACTTGGCATGGTTATAACAACGACACGACGATTACATGGTATTGTGGGTCTTAGGAGTATGCAAGAGAGAAATTTAATAAATGCTGAGTCTCTCCTCTGCACAAGGCTGCCCTGCCTCTGGAGGAGAAAGTGTGAGGCAGGAAGAGAAAGTTCGGAGCCTGAGATACAAAGGTGGCTGGACGCCATCCTGCAGGAATGAACGGCATTGGCTCACTTTGGACATGCCCCAGGAGTTTGGGGCCAGTGGCAGGGACGGCTCGCAGCCCATCCCCTTCCAGTTTCTTCCCTGCTTCTGGTTTACACCAAGTCGACAGAGGCCCGCGCCTGAGGCCCTTACTCAGAAAGCAGGAGGGCTCCCCTTCTGAAGCCCGGTCCCAGGATGGCACTCACCAGCTCCATGCACCGCCGGCTGGCCTCGGCCTCCCGCTGCTCCAGCTCTTCCATGTCCGCCTTAAGCTCCTTCAGGCGCCGCTGGTAGTACTGGCTGTTCTCCCGCTGCTGGGACTCGGCCGCGGCCGCCTGCGAGAGCTCCTCGCCCATCTTGATCAGGCTGTCCCGAAGCCGGATCACCAGCACCTGCAGCCCGGGCAGAGAGCACACGCCCAGCCTGGAGTTAGAGGTCTGGGGCCCGACACCGTTGCGAGGGCGGGGGGCACAGTGGAGGGCTCTAGGAACAGAAACCCTCTGCTGAGTCTCTGTGCGTTTTAATGAAGCAACTGGGATAAGAACCATGATTCCTGGTACAAAAATGAAGGAAACGTAGAAAATGAGAGCTGTTACTCTGGAAGGCAGTGAACACAGTGATCGACGCTGAATTCACGTTCTGGGTTCAAATCCTACCTCTACCTGTCTGCCTAGCTGTGTGACCCTGGGCAGGTAATTAACCTTTCTGAGAGGCAGGGATGCCTGTACCTATGTCTCAAGAAAGCTGTGAGAGTTGAACACATTAAGTTATACAGAAGGCTTGGCTCAGTACCCAGCACATCCTATGTGCTGGGTAAGGGCTGGGAATTAATATTTATAGCAGCCTTCATTCAGCTGAAGGTTTGGAAGGTGGAGTGGTGCCATGGAGAAGACATCAGGCAGAGAGGAGAGGGAGAGGTGGGTCCAAACCCCTTCCCCAAGGTGGGTTCCTGTTTCCCAATTTGTAAACCAGGGAGGTTTGAGCAAGTCCTCTCCCATGAGCCTCAGCTCTCACACTTTATGGCATTCTTCTTTGTGTGTGTGTGTGGAAAAGCCGGAAGGACACGATGAAACTACGGAGAGAGAGAGAAGAGCTGTGGGCATCACTGAAGACCTTAACCCAACAGCGGGGGATGCAAAATTCATGGCCAACAAGTCTAGAAACAATCGATTCTGGTGGGCAAATACTCGAGTGTTGACATAAAATAGAGCCTGCGTGAAGATTCTAGGTCCCTGCTAAGGATTCTGAGCCCATTTCCAGATCAGAGACTGAATGATGGTCTGAAAGAAAAGCTTCACAACTTGTTTCCTCTTTTCCCATTCAATTGGAGTTTAGTAACAGTTTCAAAGGGCACAGGAGGGTCATAAGAAGAGTGCCCAAACTGTCCCCAAGGTATCCCATCTCCAGGACCTGGGGCTCTGCTAAATTCCAACAGTGATGTCAGAGGAAAGGTGAGTCTGGAGACAGAATCTGCCATTTCAAGTTATTCTACCATGGTTTTTTTCTCTGCTGCTGCTAGAATCAAGCAAAAAATTGTATGTGATGCAGCTCAATATTACATATTTAGTCATTTAAAATATCATAGATCAGAGTTCCATGGAGATCTGCAGACAATTATGCCCCGAGGGATCCCATGAGCAATTCCGAGAACCATGGAGGGTCAAGGCAGAGAGTTTTTCTCTGGTCTTCATGCAGAGCAGCTTTCCTAGAGACCAGATGCCCAACAGAGGGTCAGGAGAAAACGTTTCAGAGTGAGAAGAGTGGCCTTCCATTGACCAAACACATGGTCACCCTGTGGGGGAGCCAGCTGGCCACAGGGAAATGAGAACCTGAGACCAGAATGGAGCCAAGGTCAGGAGTCAGTCTTCTCTCATCCCTGATGCTACCTGCTTTATTTTGAATGACTCGACCTTCCCGGGGCCATCTTCTCATTCTCTCCCACCTGCCCCAGGGGCTGTGATGAACATCAAGTGGAGCAGCTGATGTAGAAGGTTCTGGCAGTGGTAATGGCCTCTTTAAATGTCCCATGCCATTGGTGGACAGAGTTAACAGCGAAGATAGTCACTGAAACCCACCACTGCCCATCCAAGTCCTGGAAACATCCGCCTGGAACGTCCCTGATTCCCTAGCCTAAAAAGACTCCCATCCTCCAAACCTCACAGACCTCTCTCCTTATTATGGGTGTTTCAGTTCAGTTCAGTCGCTCAGTCGTGTCCAACTCTTTGTGACCCCATGAAGTGCAGCATGCCAGGCCTCCCTGTCCATCACCAACTCCTGAAGTTCACTCAAAATTATGTCCATCGAGTCCGTGATGCCATCCAGCCATCTCATCCTCTGTCGTCCCCTTCTCCTCCTGCCCCCAACCCCTCCCAGCATCAGAGTCTTCTCCAATGAGCCAACTTTTTGCATGAGGTGGCCAAAGTACTGGAGTTTCAGCTTTAGCATCATTCCTTCCAAAGAAATCCCAGGGCTGATCTCCTTCAGAATGGACTGGTTGGATCTCCTTGCA
>SJYF01000416.1:577788-596531 GCA_006410515.1 Procapra przewalskii
TCGATGGACGTGAGTCTGGGTGAACTCCGGGAGATGGTGATGGACAGGGAGGCCTGGCGTGCTGCGATTCATGGGGTCGCGAAGAGTCGGACACGACTGAGCGACTGAACTGAAGTGAGGGAGTCAGAAGAGCTAATACATACGCAGAGTCAGCCGCAGAGTAAACACCTGGAACCTGGGTGACAATATTTGCTGCTTGTGCCCAAAGTTGGATCCAGTAGCTCCCTCCAAAACCCTGTGACAGCATAACAGCCGTGTTTTTACTATTCTGTGTGTAGAGAGTCCCCCTTCACTATTGTTCAGTGGGAGATGAAGACAGGATGAGATTTTTTTCAACACCAACCACATCAGACACTGTGCAGGCCTTGTGGTTTATCACGACTGTAGCCCACCACAGTCATGCAGGGGAGGAATCAGCCCGGGCAGGGGAGTGACTTGCCCAAGGTCAGAGTCAAGTCCGTGAGACTCTCAACCCAAGCTGAAGAAAAAAAAAAAAAACCATGCTGTTTCTGGGCCACCACCAGCCCCCTCTGCATACAGCCTTTCTGTGTCGCTGAGTCTGTCTCAGACATTCTCTCTCCAACACCCACCCCTCTCATTCAGTGGGAGGGAGGGCGCTTGAGATTCCCAGCACACAGGCATCAACTACAAACCAATGAATAGTGCTGCTTTCCCGTGAGACGCCATCTGCCCGCTCTAAATACCCGAGGTAAAATGTTTGCTTTGGACTTATTAAGCTACGAGACGAACTGGCTTGACACACAGAATGAGCTGGGGAAAGAGGAAAAATTCTGATATTTCAGCAGAGTGGTCAGAACCGGGATTTCTGGGTCTGACTGAACAACTCAGAGGATTTAAAAATGCCACAGAGCAAATGCCATGGGAAGTGTTTTAAGAAATGGTGGCTTTGGCGGGCTAATCCCAACACACCCTGGCCCGTGGCATCCCAGCAGCACGCCCAGCAGAGTTACCCTCTAGTAGGAAGCTTTTCCCTGGAGGCAGTCACCAACATCTCAAACTACAGACAGCCCCATAGAGAACAAATTCATTAAATGCAAACTTACTAAAAATATGAGGTCAGGTCTACCGATGGTCTGTCCAGCTCAGAAGCTGGATGACAGCGGCCTTCAGGGAAATTTCCTAAGACCGTACGGTGGTTCCTCTGTGTCCTTGATCTCCAATCACTTGGGCAAATTCTAAACGTTCTATGGCGTTCCTTACATTGTGCTAGAGGACCATCATTTATCAACGCACTGAAATGCCCTCTGTGGATTTACTGTTTCCACCATCCTCATCTCAGAGTAGTAACAGTCATCATGACAAGTAGGGCCATGATGGTATCTGCTCTCTGTGGATACTGACCACATGTCTGTTAATTTGCAACACATACTGACTCTTGTCTTCATTTTACCGATGAGGAATCTGAGGCTCAGAGAGCCTTTGTGATATGCCACTTAACTTGTCAAGGTCACACAGCTATTAAATGATGACTGGAGCCAGGAAGTGAACTGAGGTCGCTTTTAAACGCACAGCTTTTCCTTGTAAGCCCTCTGTCATGTGTTTACCACCTGCTGAGTAAAGCCGGTCTCCTTTCACTTGTTTTAAGTCTGTTTGAGAGTTTAGGAGCCCTTTCTAATTTTCTATTATAGGACCAAAAGACCGCACAGGTCCTACATGAGTGAACAGACTTCAAGAATTTCCTTTCTGCCTTCCCTCTGGGGATGATGGATTTGTAACACACTCCAAAGAGAGAGAGAAAAAAAATACAAACTTGATAAAGCAGGATAAAATACTCAAAAAAGGTCCTCCCTGCCCGCATCCTATTCATGCCCTCCTTTTTGTGATATTCCAGCTCCCCAGTGCTCCCCTAAATAGCATAGCATCTGAGCACCTCCACGTCTGTCTACCCACTGGACAGGGGCTCTGAAGGGTCACTGGGCCTTGCGGTAGGGACTGCACACCCATGCGCCAAGGGAGCGAGGCTGCGAAACAAGCTCAGTGCATCGCTGAATCGGCCCCAGTCAGTGGGGCTGCTGTCTGCCCCCTGAGCTACCTAGTGTGGCTACAGGAGCCCCGGATGCCCCCTCCCGAGGCCACCCACTGCCTGGCTGTTCATAATGGCTCTAAGTCTAGATGACTTACATGCCCATCAACAGCAAAGGGGCTAAATCGTGGTGCAGTTAGAAACCGGCAAGGAGAAGGACCCAGTGACCACGCGCAGTGTCCTCAGCCAGTCTCATCTGCATCAGTGGACCAAGGGCAGTGCGGGGACTGGCAGGGAGGGGGGGCGCGGAATGGGAACAGGCGGAGCGTGGGAATACAGGTCAGGAGCCGCAGGAGCAGATGATGAACCAATAAACGGCTCTTAAATCAGCATCTGGCTCATCGGCCTCTCCCTTAAACCTGCAGGAACCTTTTGAGAACAAAAGGTCTTAGGGAGAGCCCAGAGGGAGGGCCCTTTTTATCTTCCCCAGAATTACTTAAGACTTGAAGCTCAGGGCTTCCCTGGTGGCTCAGAGGTTAAAGTGTCTGCCTGGAATGTGGGAGACCCTGGTTCGATCCCTAAGTCGGGAAGATCCCCTGGAGAAGGAAACGGCAACCCACTTCAGTACTCTTGCCTGGAGAATCCCATGGAGGGAAGAGCCTGGTAGGCCACAGTCCATGGGGGTCACAAAGAGTCGGACACGACTGAGCGACTTCACTTTCACTTGAAGCCCTGGCTCTAGGGTGACCAGTTCATCCCTGTCTTCCTGGAACTTTTTTGGTTTTAAGATCAGAAGTCTCGTGTCCCAGGAGCACCCTCAGACCCACACAAATCCAAGCGGCTTTGAAATAAAAAACACTCGGCTTCCAATTTTAGGTAACCCAGGTGGAGGAAGTTTCTACTGCACCACTGGCCTGAACTCTTCCAAAATTCTAGCGCCATAAAATACAAAGACAGAGGCTCTATGGACAGTGTCACCAGACGGAAAGCAACTGTGATGTAGTCTGGGCTGGATCCTGAACAGGGAGAAAAATGGCTACAAAGAACGTGAGTAAAACAACAGGTAAAATCAGAATAGTCAGCAGATAGTATAAGGGGTCAGCAAAGTTTTCCTTCAAGTGCAAGGTGGAAAGTATTTTAGGCTCTGCAGGCCTAGAGGCAAAATGGAAGGATAAATGCAGGTACTTATCTAACTTTAAATGTGGCCATTTAAAAACAAAACCTCTCTCAGCTCTCAGGCTGTAATAAAAAAACAAAAGCAAAATAAAACAAAAACAAAAATCAGGCAGCGGGGGCTGGACTTGGCCTGTGAGCCTTAGTTTGCTGACCCCTGGGGTTAGAATATCCATGCTAAAATTTCCAATTTTGATAAGGGTAAAGAGATCTCCTGTCTGTAACTTGTTTTCAAATAATTCAGAGGATGTAATTTAGTGAGAAAATGATACTGCGAACATGGCAAAAAGTTAAAAATTGAGGAATCTAGGTGAAGGATTTAAAGGAATCCTTTGAACTATCCTTATAATTCTTTGGTACACTGGAAATTCTTTCAAGATACATTATTTAAAGTACATCCTAGGGACCTTCCTGGTGGCCCAGTGGTTAAGACTCCAGGCTTCCAAGGCAGGGGGGCTCAGGTTTGAT
Source organism: Procapra przewalskii (assembly GCA_006410515.1). NCBI lineage: Eukaryota > Metazoa > Chordata > Mammalia > Artiodactyla > Bovidae > Procapra > Procapra przewalskii. The sequence continues at coordinate 581,414 of SJYF01000416.1, forward strand.
CTCCGGTCTGGGAACTGAGATCCCACGTGCTGTGCGGCATGACCAATACACACACAATAGGTAAATAAATAAATGAAATGCATCCCAGTTGCCCCCGAGCTCTGTGACTTTGGGTGGGATCCTCCTGTGCTGAGCTTCCTGCTACAGAGCAGGGACTACTGGATGCTGGCTGCTCCCTGTGGGGACTCCGCCACCCGGCGAGGCCTCGCTCATGTGCAGACCTCTGGCGCCAGAGGACAGGTCCCCCTACTTGAGGGACTCGCTACACTGAAGTGGGCTGGAGGCACAGAGGTAGGTCATGACCTCTAAGCGCTTGGCCCCCTGACTGGCTGAGTGTAAACCATGGATGTCTGCCATCAGAGTCTGTCCCCATGGCAGCGATGGCCCCAGGGGCTGGCCAGGGTCTCTGAGGGGCTGGCCCTCCACAGCTGAACAGTTCATCTATGCCTCGAGGGCTAAGCATAGATGGCATTCCCCGTCTGCCATGAAACCAGCCTCTTCCCACTTCATCACAGCCTTGGAAGTATCAATATTTGTGGGGTGAACAGGCTGCTGATAACCATGTTTTTAACCAATTACAATTTGGTCTTTATCTCTCTCTGATAGGAGGTTATGCTAATATTGAATCAATCCACTGCAACATAATCTTTAAGAAAGTCTCTTCAAATAAAACATCCCGAACCACTAACAAACCACCTGTTCCATGGTTCCGGGCTGGAGAGACGTGCTCCCAAAGCGTCCGCTCACACTAAAGACTCCACTGGGATGACCCTCCGAGAGCCCATTAGCTATTTTCAATGTCTTGTGGAAGCGCGGGTGATGCCCGGTGACCACCATCCCGGTTATGGGCACAGGGGACCCTCAGTCTTCTGTGCTGTGGTGGGGACCACTGGGAGCCCACCGTGTGGAAGACGCACCAGGCCCAGTGGGCCTACCGGAGGGCTTAGTTGCATGTGGGATCCCTGTGGGATGTGAGATCTTCCCGGACCAGGGATCAAACCCATGCCCCCTGCATTTGCAGGCAGATTCTTTACCACTGGACCAACAGGGAAGTCCTGGACTGTGCATCTTTAAAGGTCAAATTGAGAGAGGTGGATTGTGGCTCGGACAGATCCCAAATGCAAAGAACCAGATGGTGTTTGTATTTAAAAAAAATATCTCCTCAAAAATCAGGTGGCAGAAAGATTGCTTGCGCAAGACAGGAGGCCGGCAGAAGAGAGAATGCCCAATGAGACACGCAGGTGGTGTGGGCTGAGAAGTGGGCAGGTGGGCAGGGGCGGGGTGCCAGAGCTCTGCAGGGGGCCCAATGGCTGAGGCCTGGCGACAGCTTTGTCCTCAGCAGGAAGGGGGAAGACAGCCCCCGGCAGGAATTAAGTAAACAACTGAAGATCCCGGGGCAAACTCTTTTCCGTTTAACCAAAAGAAAAAAAAAAAGCAAATGACATATTTCCTTTCTGGAGGAGGCAAAGGTCAAAGGCATGAATTAAAAAAAAAAAAAAAAAGGCAGCCACTGCCTGGAGCAGAGAGCATCCTCCACTTCCTCCTCGGAGACAGGTGCCGGCATCTGCTGCTCACAGCTGTTATTTACGCATAGCGATTATCTCAATTATATATCTTGGTGGCTTGGATTGCTTCTGTCTCCAGATTAGTTTGTTTCCAGTGGAAACATTCCCTGGGAATTAATTAGTAATTGCTCCTAAAGAACGTGTGTCATTAGACCCACCCCACACATTGCCTTGTCTACCTGTTCCACCAGGTCGTGTAAAATCCCAGCCCGAATCCAGAGTCTTCCACCTGGCAACTCGGGGTAGGGGGTGGGGGGGTGTAGGAGCCAGTGGGCAGCCCTGCATTTAAAAATCACTGCCTGACAGGTTTCACTTTAGGGAATTCCTTCCAATCCAGGGTCTAGGGTGCTTTCTCCCAGCCCAGAAGCTGGGAATATCATGACAGTTTTTCTTCAGTAAGAACAAGGAACCTCTGAAAGGCAGGGTGACTTACTCAGAATCGTACAACTAACTAGTTAAACAGCAGAGGAGGGATTAGAACTCACGAGGTGTGCGTCTTCCGTGTTTTATCACAGGGTCTTAAGCCTCAAGTGTTAACTCAGACAGCACCAAGTCTTCCAATGGAGGGAAACTGGGTAAAAAGAGAATTTTCTCAGGAATCTAGAAGGTGGGGCGAGGGGCAGAGGGGCTGCTTATCCATATGGGAAGAACCCAGGGGCCCTGGGTGATACTCTAAGGCAGGGGTCCTCAACCTCTGGGGTCTAATGCCTGATGATCTGAGGTGGAGCTGACGTAAAAACACCACAAAGAAAGTGCACAGTAAATCTAACACGCTTGAATCATCGGGAAACCATCCCAGCCTGGTCCCTAGAAAAATTACCTTCCATGAAACCAGTCCCTGGTGCCAGCAAGGTTGGGAGTACTCCAAGAAGACCCTCCCATGCCACTGGCTGGGCAGGGCGTGCCACACACCACTGCCTCCGCTGGCCTTGAAGCCTGCCATTTTTCACAAGCACTTCTGGCCGCCCTTGCCTGCTCTGTAGCTCCCTGTCACCTTTGGGATGAGGCCCAAACTCTATAGCCAGGCTCAGTAAACCATTCACGGGCTGACTCCAGCCTCACAGAGCGGCACTGTCCTCTCTGCCCTTACCTTGGGGAACACTATATACCAGCAATACAATGAGCAACTGAGCATGCTCCATCTCTCCACCTGCCTCTGCCCCTGGACGTGCTGGTGCTTCCTCTCAGAACACCCACACGCACCTTACTCAGCCGGCCGGTCACTTCCATCTTTAGGATGACAGCTGAAGCCATGAGCCCCTCTCCCACAGTGAAATCAGCTAACCCCCCAACACCTCCCCAGGGGCCTCCCTGGTGGCTCAGTGGTAAAGAACCCCCGGCCAATGCAGGAGATAGGGGTTCGATCCCTGGGAGGGGAAGATCCCCTGGAGCGGGCCATGGTAACCCACTTCAGTATTCTTGCCTGGAGAATCCCACGGACAGTGGAGCCTGGTGGACTACAGCCCATGGGGTCGCACAAGAGTCAGACATGACTTAGTGACTAAACAACAACATTCCCCCAGTAAAGATCTTGTCACCCTGCTGGCAACAGTCTCCTCTGAGGCCGGCCTCTGCCTGGACTGGGAGCCCCTGTTGAGATGGGCACTTCCTCATCCCCACTGCCTGGCCTCAGATCACCCCGGAGTGGACACCGCATCAGCACTCACTGAATGTACACAGTTTGCTTGCTGAGAGGTGCTTTCAAACGCATTCCCTCATGTTTGCCCTGAGCGAAAACCTTTCTCTAGGTTACCCGGCACCAAGGTTAGCAAGCTGTAGAGGCTTTGGAGGGTGTACAAGCTCTTTAAACCTGTCCTGGCCGCACCTCACCACCGCCTCCCCCCACACACATACGTGCCCGGGCCACCAGGAGATGACAAAGCTGCGATTTAGAAGAAGGGCTCATGGAAGTCCTGGCACATGGTGAAGGTCACAAAGCTAGCAAGTGCTGGAACCCTTCCCCTTGCTCAATATTTAACAGATTTTAAAACTGGTGGAACTAGGCTCTGTCACACTAATATAATTTCACTGTCAGTCTTTTCATCTGCAAAATGGGCCTGTGCCATGGGACTTGAAAGGGCGTTTTGAAGGATAAACAGAACCCATGTTTCCTAAATGGTGGTCCTAAGACCAGCATCGAATTCCCTCATGCGACCGTTATAAACGCAGACGGTGGGTCTCAACAAAGGGAAACAAAGGAGGAAGGGGGATCTAGAAATCTGTGATTTTTAAACAATGCTTGTTACGTGATGTGCAGCCAAGTCTGGGGACTCTGAAATTCCAAGGAAAAGCCTACACATGGTAGGTGCTAGAAAAACGCTAACATCATGGTATAGAACTGGCGGCACTGAGATATAGATTGCTGTGTGCCCTTGGGTAAGTCACTCAGCTTCTCAGAACCTGATTCCTAGTTAGTGAAATGGCTCAAAAACAGAAATCTTCACCTCCCAGGGTTCTGGTGAAGATGATCTAAATAAACAAACTTCTTGTTGCCACCTGACCCACCAGTCCCATCAGCTTCAAACTCACCCCGAGTGTGCCTCCGTTTGCTGTCTCTATTTAACCCCAGAGACCATTTCGTCCAGCCCAGAGGGGTACACTAGCCTAACGGCACCCACTCAGCCCTCCTCAATCCACTCCCCACACAGAGGCATGAATCAGACTGTGTCACGCCCCGCTCAGGAGGCCCCCACGGCTTCTCATCACCGCTGGAATAAAATCCAAACCTTCTGGGCCCCACACGTTATGGCTGCTGCCTGCTTCTCTTTCTCCCAGGGGAGGCTAGCTGACCCATCCAAGCTAAACGAGACCCGGCGCAATTCCCTGTTCCCTCTGTTATTGACGGTAACTCTGCTTGCTCCCTTCACTACCTGGATAAGGTGTGGGCTGCTTCTGCTTATTTGCATCATTGTTTGCGGTCCTCTTTCCCATCAGACGCCAGCTGCAGGAGAGGACCGTGTCGCCGGGATCTCGGGGGAGGCTGCATAAATACTCAATGCAGGGATGAATGCAACAGTTTAGCACCACCCCCAGCACTGAGGATGCAGCAAGCTTGGCTCTCTCCTCCCCTCCCGCCCATGCTCCCTGCCTCTGTCCCCGGAGCCTTCGGGTGAAGGACACTCCCGCACCTGGGAGAGGAGAGCAAGCAGTGCCCGAGTCATCGCTGCTTTACCCGATTAGCTCTGACTCCAGCACCCGGGACACGCGTGCTGGGAGCCAAAGCAACTGTACCCTGACCTCTGGTCCACACAATCCCATCCTTATAACAATTTCCATGACAACGGCCTCAGAAAGCCAAGGCTGTGAATTCCCTTTGAAAGGAGCTGGACGCAGAGACAGGGAAGAAGGACTTTCGGAAGAATGAAGCTCTTTGATTCAGCGCAAGGCGCCTTCATTAAATACCACTATTTTCCAAGAACACACATTTTAACCCTGCAGAGGAAGATTTCTCATGAACACTTAAAAAAAAAAAAAAGAAAAACAGAAAAGGAGAAGAAACAAAACCACCGCGGATCCTTTTCAAGAACATTCACCTCTGGGGTGAGAAGGGCTTGGATGGCATCAGGAATATTCTGACGGAAGACGGGCTGAACACAGGGCCCCTGCCCAGGGGGCTGCATGGACCCGAGATGCCTGAGAGGCAGCTGGGTGCGTGGACATCCTGCCCGCCTGACGGAGGCGGCTCGGCTCCTCCATCTGCCTGGTCGTCACAGACAGGGAGAAGTAAGGCAAAAGAGTGCCCAGATTCTGCACCTGGACTCACGAGCCCTGGATCTGAACTCCAACCCTGCCACCCTCCTGAGGTGTTACCTTGGGTGCACTGCTTCCCACCTCCAGGCAGAGTCTTCCCATCTGTAAAATGGGCACAATACCACTCGCCCTCCCCCAGGGATACCACAAGGATCAAGGGAGGAGGACATGTTCAAGCACAGGTGATTCTAATGTTCTGACAGAGCCGTAAAGAAAATGACTGACCGACTGTCCTGGTTTGTCTGGGACTGAGGGCTTGCCCAGGACTTGGGACTGTAAGCGTTAACTTTTAGGCCAGTCCATGCCCATCATGTCTCCTGAGGTGGTCGGCTCCCTCCTGGCCTCACCTCCCATCCACCTCCAGTGCTCCTCTGAGGCAGCCAGGGAGGGTGGGGTCTGGAAATCTGGGTTTAAATTCTGATTCTAGCTGTGAGACTCAGTGGGTCACATTCCCCCTCTGCCACCCCATCCCCTCGCTCGTGAATGGAGATGACGATACTCATGTAGGATTGCATTGTCAGCGCTATCTGTTTCATACCCAGCTCTGCTGGTCACCACGCATGCGCACACGCAGGCAGACACACACACACACACACACACACACACACACACGCGCACGCGCGCGCGCATACAGGCACAGAGACATGCTGTACTCACCATTCCGCCCAGGGCCCTGATCTGCCCAAGGCCTCAAAACTCATTTGCTTCAGCCATAAAGAAGGGAACAGACTCCCCAGTCATTTATAAAACCCTGTCCTCATGTATCACATCTGCGTGACCCACCCAGCCCCCCCAGGCCCCCCAGCTCTCCACAGGTGTGTGAAAGTCAGAGGTCAGGGCTGTGACCGTGTCCACATCTGGGCAGGAGAACCACTAGTCCCCTGCCGGCTGCAGTACCCTCCCCACCCAGCTCTGAGAGGCCCATGACACCCACCTGGCTCTGCACTTTCTCCAGCTCCTCCTTGCTGACCGACGTCTTGCCGTCCTCCACGGCCCCCAGCAGGAGCCGCACGTCTGACAGCAGCGCATGAGTCCTCCGGAGGTCCCTCCGAAGACGCTTCTCCACGTCAAAGTCCCGATGGCCGATCTGGAAGCCAAGGGGAAGTTCCTGTGAGCTGAGATGGCAAAGCAGTGGCCAGGGCCCAAGTTCCCTGGAACCAGGCTCCCTGAGTTCAGATCCTGCCTCCACCACTCACACTGTGGGCCATGGACAAGACCTTTCTCCTTCCCCAGCCTCAGCCTTCTCACCTGCGAAACAGGAGCGGCAGCAACCACACAGGGCTGCTGTGGGGATTAGGTGCTTAGCCCAGAGCATGACTCAGGGTGAAGGCACAGCAGTCTGAGCTGCTGTCATGGCTGTGCTCACGCCCTGAAGTGACCCAGGCCATCCCGGCTCACAGTGTGCACCAAAGCATCAACCTGTGAGAGCCAGCACGTCAGATGTCAGGTGAGGCCCTCCGCTGAAAGAGGTCAGGACAGCAGTTACCCCCGAGGGGCAGAGCCTGGGTAATCCAGGAGGGGCGCTGCCAGCGGGGTGAGGAGTGGTGCTGATCCGGTGCTGGCTTTACGAGCTGGTGACAGTCCCATGCGCTATACAGGTGGGGTGAGCTGTGCGTCTGTGTGCATGTCATACATCAGTAACAGGTATCAGAGACAGCTGTGCTGCTCTTCAAGATCTAAAAGATGCATTTCTGGCCCTCGAGTTGGTCTCTTCTACTAGCATAAAGACAGACCAGGGACTTCCCTGGTGGTCCAGCGGCTAAGGCTCCGCGCTTCCAGTGCAGCGGCCCCAGGTTTGATCCCTGGTCAGGGAAATAGATCCCACATGCCACAATGAAGACTGAAGACCTGGCACGGCCAAATAAATAAAAATAGGTATTTTAAAAATGAAAATAAAGTCATACAAATTTTTTTAAAAAGGCCATTTTCTGCAGAGGAAACTTGCCCAGAGGTGAGCACATTCTGTCACGCAGGATCCTGTCCTCCAAGGGACCAGTAGTCAAGTGGCCCCTGAAGAAGCCGCAGCCTGGACTCTGCACCAGGAGGGCGGATTAGATTCGTTGACAACTCCCAGTGGCCAACGACACAGGCTGAGACAAACCAAGGGAGGTGAAGAAACACACAGGGGCCTGATGAAATCCCGACAGCCCAGTCTCCCCTACAAACAGAACAGTGACTTGAAAAGCATTAGGGCTAATGTCTCTGAAAGAAACTGAAACCCCATTCTCTGCAGGAGGCCAGAGGAAAGAGCGTGGCAGGACTGTTGAGGGGCTTAAAGAAAATGGGGCGCACGTTCGTCCTCCATGGGACCCAGCTTCTCCACCCCTGGACGCCTGTGCCTCCTCACCAAGCGCAACCAAGCCCTACAGTGTTAGAATGCCCCAGCGTAGTTTAGATTTAGAACGAGGTGACTCAGGCTTGAAACCCTGGTTCACCACTTGTTGGGTGTGGAATTTAGGCCAAGTCACGCCACCTCTCTGAAACTGAGTACTTGTAAAGGAAGAGATTAAAAAAACAAACAAACAAAAAACCCTGTCCTCCTTGTTGAGATCAGACAGGGATCAGATGTGATAATGAATTGAAAAGCACTTTGTACACTGCCTAACGCTTTACAAATACCAAAGATTATGAGCATTGTCTGAGGACCTAGAATGTATTCCTCTAGACTTTGCATGACTATTATTCTACCACCAGTTTTGAATTCTTTGAAAAATGAGTTGGTTCTTGACTACAGCCTCTTACTTCTCAGATATATTGCTTTGTTAAGTTTAAAATGCTGATATATAGAGCCGAGCAGCTGAGGACTGGGCATTCATTGTTCCAGGCCCTTTGTCACATATTACCACATTTTACTGCCTGATAGTCTCTTTATAGTGACACTAATATTACTGCCTTTATTAAAATAGTAATAGCTTATACTTAGAGGGTTTGCTAAGTGTCAGGCACTGTTCTAAACACATCTGAACACATGGAGTCCACATGGTGAATCTATGGGGTGTGAAGTACTATGAATCCCATTTTACAGATGATGAAACTGAGGTTTACAACAAAAGTGAAGTCATTTGCCCAAGATTATAAGTGGCAGAGTTAGGATATGAATCCAGTTTCTCTGACTACAAAGAAGTAATTTTAGTAAAATACATGATGAGAGAGGTTATGTGTTGCCTTTTTTTTTTTTTTTTTTTTAAGGGTGTTATGGAGGCGCAGAGGAGTATTCCAGCTCAGGCTGGCATGGGATTGCAGAGTCTCAGGTAAGCAGGAGCTGGTGAGCTGAGGTACAGGAAGGGCCCCGCCGGAAGCCATCGCGAATGTGCAGTGCCGGGGGGTTAGCCCGAGGGCAGAGAGCAGAGAGACAGGGTAGATGATGGTGAGAAAGGCTCTGCAGGGCCACTCACGCCTCCTGAGGTGTTTAGGGCACTTCAGTAGACACTGGCACAGGGAAACGGAGGCACAGCCAAGAAAACTGGCACAATCAGTCCAAGGCCACACTGCTCCTAAGTGTGCACCCGGGGATTGAAACCCAGGCAGTCCATCATCAGAACTCAAGTCTCTACCCACTGCACCAGAGTACCTGGTTATACCAGAGCCTGGACTTATAGAGCCCAGATTCTTGGCTGTGATTACACTCAGGCAGCATGCTTTCGCACCTTTCTCCTTTTTGTATCTGCCCCTGCTCTGCATCCATCCTAAAGTGCTTTTCATTCTCCTGTGGGGCAGGTCAGTACCAGGGACAATCCAGGTGACACCATCCTCGCTGCTAAAAAGACTGAAAATGCTGGCACCATCTCCTCTCCAGAGGGATCATTGCAAACAAAACTCACAACAAAACCTCAGACCAAGTCATCCTCCCCTTCATAATAAATTGCTATACTAGAGGAGGAGAAAAAAAAAAGCCCCAAACTCATTAGGTTAATGAGAAATAAATGTCATTCTGCAAGTTTACATTTTGCAGCACACAGATTCAAATTTAGATAAAGCCGGTGAATAATTAACCAATAAATCTAAATGATGTTCAGTTTTGTTGTGGGAAACTCTATTCCAACCTCGATAGTCTCACCGTTTATCATAATGCTGTTAGGGGAAGCTGTTCAATATGTGTCGACAAAGAACTCTCTAGGCACTTTTAACAAATAATCTAAATATTAGGGACAATCAAGCCACTTTACAGACAGGAAAATTTAGGCTTGGAGAGAGAATGTATGTAGCTGAAGGTTTCACAGCAAATTAATGGCAGATAAATTTGATAACTTGCTTGATAACATTACGAAAAAAGATGGTTCAAAAAAGATAATTCTAGTTAGCTGAAACTTAATCATTTTTCAAGTAGCAATGTGTTAGGTTTTTTTTAAAAAGAAGGTTTTCAAATAATATAGATCTTCCTTTGAATCCAGCTACACCACTGATAAGCTATATGATCTTGGGCAATGGGCTTTATCTTTTGAGCCTCACTTGTTTCATTTACATGAAGGAAGGAACAAATAGTATCTATTCCACAGAATTGCTGTGAAAAGTAAAGTATGTCAGAAAAAAATCATGGTTAAGGACTTAACCTAAAAATGTATGGGTAACTACCAAAGGAATAGAAATATGGTTTGTAGTTTTAGACCCAGCCATGGAATAGAAGGGATCATAGAAGACATTATCGATCTATTCCAAAGCAGGAAAGGAAAAAGGAACAAGCAAAGAAAAAGAGCAATGAACCAACAAAACTATACACAGAAAACCAGAAATAATTTAAAATGCATTATTATATTAATATAAATGAATTAAATTCTCCAATGAAAAGGTACAGATTAAAGTACTACAAGGTATTGTTAAACAGTATCCAGCTCTTCAAGGTTCACACACACACACACACACACACACACACACACACAGAAAGGTTAACAACAGAAGGATAAAAAAGAAAAAAGATCTTGCAGGCAAACTAAAAGAAATCAAGCAAAATAATATAAGGCAAAAGTAATTCATGGAGAAAAGAGAAACACCATACAGTAAAGGAACAGCCTACAGTGCGCCAAGGAAAGAAAGCAATAAAATAAACCTAGATGCACCGAAAAACATAGCCTCAAAATACAGAAAGAGAAAACCACTATACAGTTATAAGCAGAGTATATTCCCATTTACCATTATAATTAATCAAAGTATAGAAAAACATTCTACTCATAATAGCCATAGAAACTACAAGACTCTTAGAAATAAATCTAACAAAGCAGCTCAGGACTTACACAGAAGAAAATAAAATACATACTAGCAGGTTATTTCTTTATTATAAATGATTGATTTATAATAAGTAAAATGTTTATGAAAGCCACAGATATATGAAGGGATACAGCATGCTCATGATTGCAGTGGTTCGCTATTAAAAAAAAAAAACTATGTCGCTGGTTCCCCACTAATTTGCAAACCAATGCATTTGCAAATCCCATCAGGGTATGCTATTCAATCTCAATAAGAAGATTAAAGGATCACAAGCAGATAAGAGAGTTAGCGATGAGCTGTTCACAAGTTATCAGACCCAGCCATTAAGACCACATGATGCAAGAACTGACAAATAAACGAATTAAACAGAATGGACAGCCCCCAAATACAGACATGCATGAATAAAGACTATAGAAAAAAAGTCACTCATGAAATAAGACGAAGGTGATTTATATCAGGAAAAAATAGATTCTTACCTCACATATACCAAAATAAAAGCTAGGTGGATTAAAGACTTAAAAGTGCCCCAAACTTTAGAAATTTTCAGAAATATGGTGAATTATCTTTATGAATTCAGTTAAGGAAAGAAATCTTAAAAGCAACAACCATAACTGGAGAATAAGATTATTTAAAAAACACTTTATTAAGTAAAAATAGCATGCTGTTGTGGTTCAGTCGCTAAGGAGCGTCGGACTCTGTGACCCCGTGGCCTGTAGCCCGCCAGGCTCCTCTGTCCGTGGGGTTCTCCAGGCAGGAACACTGGAGTGGGTTGCCATTTCCTCCTCCAAGGGATCTTCCCGACCCAGGGACAGGACCTCTATCTCCAGCATGGAGGGGCAGATTCTTTACCACTGAGCCACCAGGGAAGCCTCTAAAACGTTATAAACAAAGTGAAGTGCTTATGCACAGAGTAGGAGCTCCTTCCAAAATATACCACTAAAAGTAGATTAGGGTAATTTTGGATAAGGGTCATGAATAATTAATAGAAAAAAAGAGGAAGACTAAACACTTTATGGGCACAATAAAGGACAGAAATGCTATGGACCTAATAGAAGCAGAAGATATTAAGAAGAGGTGGCAAAAATACACAGAAGAGCTGTACAAAAAAGATCTTAATGGACTAGATAACCACGACGGTGTGGCCACTCACCTAGAGCCAGACATCCTGGAATGTGAAGTCAAGGGGGCCTTAGGAAGCATCACTACGAACAAAGCTAGTGGAGGTGATGAAATTCCAGCTGAGCTATTTCAAATCCTGAAAGATGATGCTATGAAAGTGCTGCACTCAATATGCCAGCAAATTAGGAAAACTCAGCAGTGGCCACAGGACTGGAAAAGGTCAGCTTTCATTCCAATTCCAAAGAAAGGCAATGCCAAAGAATGTTCAAACTACCGCATAATTGCACTCATCTCACACACTAGCAAAGTAATGCTCAAAATTCTCCAAGCCAGGCTTCAGCAGTACGTGAACCTAGAACTTCCAGATGTTCAAGCTGGATTTAGAAAAGGCAGAGGAGCCAGAGATCAAATTGCCAACATCCGTTGGATCATGGAAAAAGCAAGAGAGTTCCAGAAAAACATCTATTTCTGCTTTATCGACTATGCCAAAGCCTTTGACTGTGTGGTTCACAACAAACTGTGGAAAATTCTTAAAGCAATGGGAATACCAGACCACCTGACCTGCCTCTTGAGAAATCTGTATGCAGGTCAAGAAGTATCAGCTAGAACTGGACATAGAACAACAGACTGGTTCCAAATCAGGAAAGGAGTATGTCAAGGCTATATATTGTCACCCTGCTTATTTAACTTAAATGTAGGGTATATTATGAGAAATGCTGGGCTGGGTGAGGCACAAGCTGGAATCAAGATTGCCAGGAGAAATATCAATAACCTCAGATATGCAAATGATACCACCTTTATGGCAGAAAGTGAAGAGGAACTAAAGAGTCTCTTGAGGAAAGTGAAAGAGGAGAGTGAAAAAGCTGGCTTAAAACTCAACATTCAGAACACAAAGACCATGGCATCTGGTCCCATCACTTCATGGCAAATAGATGGGGAAACAGTGGAAACAGTGAGAGACTTTATTTTCTTGAGTTCCAAAATCACTGCAGAGGGTGACTATAGCCATGGAATTCAAAGACACTTGCTCCTTGGAAGAAAAGCTATGACCAACCTAGACAGCATATTAAAAAGCAGAGACATTATGTTGCCAACAAGGTCCGTCTAGTCAAAGCTATGACTTTTCCAGTAGTCATGTATGGATGTGAGAGTTGAGCCAAAAAGAAAGCTGAGCACCAAACAATTGATGCTTTTGAACTGTGATGTTGGAGAAGACTCTTGAGAGTCCCTTGGACAGCAAGGAGATCCAACCCGTCCATCCTAAAGGAGATCAGTCCTGAATACTCATTGGAAGGACTGATGCTGAAGCTCCAATACTTTGGCCACCTGATTCGAAGAGCTGACTCATTGGAAAAGACTGTGATGCTGGGAAAGATTGAAGGTGGGGGAGAAGGGGACAACAGAGTATGAGATGGTTGGATGGCATCACCAACTCAATGAAAATGAATCTGAGCAAGCTCCAGGAGTTGGTGATGGACAGGGAAGCCTGGCATGCTGCAGTCCACGGGATCGCAAAGAGTCTAACATGACTGAGTGACGGAACTGAACTGAAACACTATAAACATGTAACTCACATAATAGAAAATCATAATAAACATGAAAAATACAGAATTCCACTAGTAAAGAGGGATTGCTGCTGCTAAGTCGCTTCAGTCGTGTCCAACTCTGTGCGACCCCATGGATGGCAGCCCACTAGGCTCCTCCGTCCATGGGTTCTCCAGGCAAGAGTACTGGAGTGGGGTGCCACTGCCTTCTCCAAAATTAGCACTACAATTTAACACTCAGTAACGATAAAGATATTCAAATGTCTGACAGTGCCACATGCTGGGGGGATGTGGGGAAGAAAGAAAAAACTGCCAATGACGGACTTCTAGTCCAGGGGTCGAGAGTCTGCCTGCCAATGAGAAGACTCGAGGAGAGGCCCATGCATTGCAGGGAAGAGCAGCCCCCGTTCACTGCATCTAGAGAGACGCCGCACACAGCAACGAAGACCCCTCACAGCCAAAAATTAAATACGTCAGCTAATTAATTTAAATATATTTATAAAATATGCTGGTGACAACATAAACTGCCACTATCACTCTGAGGAACAATGCGGGCAACATCTGGTAATTCCAAAATGGTACGTCCCTCACAGCCAGCAGGTCCTCCTCTAGCGTCACCCCCTCGAGAAGCTGTTGCCACAGGCACTGTGAGACACGAAATGTCCACCAACAGAAGAACAGGGGTGAAGGAAGATGAACACCGTGGGGCAGTTTGAGAGGATAGATCAGAGCTACACGCACTAGCATGGAGGAATCTCAGACACAGAGACAGTGGGGGACAAAGCCAAGGCCGTTCACACACATGCAGGGGAATCACGGTGCCCAGCCTCAGGAGGCAGGCCCCTCTGGGAGGGGAGAAAGAAGCCACGGAGGGTAGAGGCAGCGCAGATGAGGCATAGCAACCGAGGGGCCACCGACTGTTTTGGAAATGTCCTGCTTCCTTAAAAAACATCTGAATCGCATGCAGCAAAATGTTAATTTATGTGAACCCTGTCCTCCTGGTGCACAGACATCAATTACACTGTCTGTTCTACACTCAGTGTCTCACTGAGACACTTACAAGTATTTAACGTGGTAAGTTATTCAAAGGCTCCAGCCTGGTGACTCACACAGAATTAGCATTTCATTCACTGAAGTTATCTTCTCTCAGCATGTCAAATTCAGACTTTAGCAATATTTATAAAAACCTTTCTTTACTGGATTAATGCCTTTGTTTTCTCAAATGGACCATGCTGGACAGCAGGTGACCGTCTCCCAGGGATTTTTAAAACATCTATTTCTATTTATCCGGCCGCACCACGCCCACAACGGTTAGTGGTGGCATTCGGGCTCTTGGCTGTGGCGTGTGGACTCTGGTTCCCTGGTCAGGGGTTGAGCCCTGGTCCCCTGCATTTGGAGCGCGGCGTCTTACCCACTGGACCCCCAGCGAAGTCCTCTCCCAGGGAACCTGTCATTCTAGAACCAGATACGGACGGTGCTCTCTTGCACGGAAGCCAAAAAGTAGGCCGAGCCCCAACGGCTTGTGCACTCAGTGGCCCGTTTGCTTGGCTGAAATTTCAGAAACCCCAGGAAAGGAAGAGTATGCGGTCCTCCCCCTGGTGCCCTCAGCCTCCGGCTCTCGCTCTCCTGATGGCGGGGGTCCCGCTCTAGAATTCACTCCTTTACTCAGTTAAAAACAGCAGCAGCAGAGTGAGCACCTATTTGTCCGAGGCCTGGCCGACTGTTGGGAGGGGACCCACGGCTCTCTGTGAGCAAGAGGAATGACTGGGGTAGGGGCGGAGATGCTGACAGCAAGATCGCCACTAATTATAATTAAAGACAATGAGCACATTAAGCAGATATACTTTAAAAAGCACTCCTATGACAGTTTAAAAGACACTCGTAGGAGCTGCTGGCACTTCTCTCCCACGCTGGGGTTCACGGGGCAGCAGCATGGGC
>SJYF01000416.1:597087-609911 GCA_006410515.1 Procapra przewalskii
GCTGAAGGCAAGGCCACTGGGCCTGGCACTTGTGGCCAGACCCACTCTCTGTTGGGTTCTTCCAAGAACCTTGCTGTGTAAAGACCACCCCTCCTCCCCCCCGCCGCACTGCCCACACACAGAAGGTCCCCTCTGAAGTGGCGGTGAGTGAGGACAAACAGACTGGGTGGAGCAGATGGCGCCTGGGAGGGGCAGGGGGAGGCCAGCTGACAGGTCTATCCCGGGCCGGGTCCTAAGACCCCCACTCCTTGCTGGCCTCCCCAGGAATCAGCTCTCAACCCGGCCGGGGCAGGGACCGCGCTCTCTCGGCTGTCCGCTGCGGCTCCCTCTTACCTGGTCGCAGAGGGTTCCGATCAAGCCTTCCAGGTCCTGCTTCTCGTGGAGGACTATCTGCTTCTCCTCGTACTCTTGCTCCAGCTGCATCTCCAGCTGGCGGAGCTGTGGGCACAAAGGGCAGACGCAGGCGTGGGACACGCGCACTTCATCTGGACGAGCCCCCAAGGCCAGGACCCTCTGGAGGACGGGGCTGGGGGTGCAGAGTTCATGGCCGCTCGCCTAGTTCCACCAAGGCTGACCTAGCAGTTTGCGCGGGGGGAGGAGGTATTTCTGACAGAGAATTCGGAAGCCTAAAAGCTCAGGAGCTGGACAATTATGAGGAGCCCCCTGGCATTCACTGTGGAATCCCCAGCCCCAGTCCCCTGCCCATTTCCTAACAGCTGTCTCCTTGCTCTGCCGCGGCCTCTCTGGAACAGGTACAAGTCTGAGCTCATTGACTTTCTAAGACCCTGCACAGTATCATATCCTACATGTTAAAATGCATTCATCTCTCTTATTAAATACACCTGTTGCTGTTTAGTCACTAAGTGGTGTCCGACTCTTTGCAACCCCATGGACCATAGCCCAGCAGGCTCCTTTCTTCTCCAGGCGAGAATAGTGGAGCAGGTTGCCATGCCCTCCTCCACGGGATCTTCCCGATCCAGGGTTGAGCCTGTGTCTCCTGCTTGGCAGATGTGGATTCTTTACCCGGGAGCTACCTGGGAACTGTAATGCAGCACACGTTGCATTTGAGATTATGTGGTGTCTGGACTGCAAGTCTGTCTCTCCAAAACTCCCAACGTTGACATCCTATCTCCCAAGGCAAGAATATTTGATGAGGAGGCCTTTGGGAGATGGTTAGGGTTAGATGAGGTTGGCGGGTGGGGAGCCCCCATGCTGGAATGAGGGCACTTACAAAAAAGAACCTCATTTCCTCTCTCTTCCCTATGGGGGGGGGACGCAGGGAGGAGACAGCCGTCTACCTCCAAGTGGGAGTGGGGCCCTCGCCCCACACCAGATCCGCCAGCACCTTGATCTTGGGACTTTCCAGCCTCCAGAGCTATGGGAAATAAACCTTTGCTCTTTAAGCCTGCACTCTCCACCCCCAGTTTTGCTAGAGTAGCCCAAACTGACTAAGACTGTGGCTGCGAGAGGCTCTTTTAACTTATAGTCGCCTCTGATTTCTCAGTGGCCACCCAGCAGAGGCAGGCGCTCCCTGCTGAAGCGGGACGCCCCACCGTAACGGTGCTGGGCACATGCTCTTCTGCACCTGCCTCTCGTGTGTGCTGTCTCACCCCTTCCTCCTGCTCCATCCTGTGCCATCAGTGGACTTCCCTCACAGATGGGCAAGCTGAGTCAGAGAGAGGCCCTGAAGCAGAGACTCCTAGGTCAGCTGCTGCTGAGGACTGTCAGCATTCCGCCTGCTGGCCCGGGCTCCTCCGCCACCATCAGACAGTCAGCAGCTTTCCCACCCAGGTCACTAATGATTGATTTCCTGCCGCGGAGAGAGACAGCGAGCAGAGCAGGCACTGGACGTGCAGTCAAGTGTTAGTATCTGTCAGAGGAGAGGCACACCCTTCTCTGACCTCACGCCCCTTTATAAATCTGTCCGTGAAGAAGCCCCAGGAGGGTGTGGGTCACATTTCCAGCCCATCAGGGTCCTGGCTCGGGGCACTCACAACAATGAGGCAATCCTGGAATGCACTAGCAATTGTACCCCCTTCACCTGAGGGCACATGGGCAGGGACTGGGTTTCCACCTCCTGACCCATGGAGAGAAAAAAACAAAGTCCTGATGGACGGTCATTTCAGAAGACAGTTCAAGACTTTCTTTTAGGAGTGACAGACGCAAGGCAGTCTGCTCACACCTGCTGAAAATGAAGACTGCAGAAGCTGAAACTCCTTTTGAAAAATGTACAAAATAATAAAAGCTATCTGTCAAGCGAGGCAAGCAGTCAACCCAGTCCCTGCCCATGTGCCCTCAGGTGAAGGGGGCGCAATTGCTAGTGCGTTCCAGGAGTGCCTCAGCGTGTTGTGAGTGCCCTGAGCCAGGACCCTGATGGGCTGGAGATGTGACCCACACCCTCCTGGGGCTTCTTCAAGGACAGATTTATAAAGGGGGGCGTGAGGTCAGAGAAGGGTGTGCCTCTCCTCCGACAGATACTAACACTCTCAAGTTTTCTAGAGAGTATTCTGTTGAACGTTTCTATATGGTAACTCCCAGCACTTTACAGTTTATAAGGCACCTTACCATTCTTTGATCTTATTCTCACAATAGCATAGGGAAAGGAAATCATTTTCTCTTACTGCTTCCATTTCACAGATGAGAAAACTGAGTTTTAGGGAAGTTAGGAGACTTACTCAGGGGCACACAGGTCTGAATGAACCTAAAATCTATGACTTTTTCAACCCCAGGAAACTCTGGGGAGAATGTACTTGGCCCCTTGGGATGATCTGCGTGAACCCCCAGAGGGGCTGAACTGTAAAGGAGCTCCAAAAGGAGTATTTGGGGAGCAGGCCAGGCAGCAGATGCAGCAGCATCAGCCACTGGGAGTGAAGAAGCACTCAGTTCTTACAGCCCCTCATCCCCGAGCAGTGACGGGGTACTGAGGCGGCCCCATCTGCCCAGGACGAGAGGCCCATCTCCCGCCAGGGTCCTGACACCACCACAGCCTCCTCCAGCCCCGCCCAGGATGATGCAACTCAGGCAGGAGGTGGGAGAGTGCGGGCGGGGGGAAGGGGACTCTACAAGTCCCTGCATCCGCTTTCTCCTGGGATGGAGTAGGCATGCCCAAGAGCAGGTCAGCCACGGGCCTGGTTCCTGGGTACCTCTGGGAAGGATTGGCTGCCTGGAAATCCACACACACACCAGTACTGCTTGTAAGTTTCCAGCAAAGATGAGGACATTACAAACTCTGAGCCATGGTTCCACACCTGTGATCTTTTGAATCTTCCCCATAACCCTGCAAGGTGGCCACTGTTATCCTATTTCACAGATGAGAGAACTGAGGCTTATCAGCAAGGTTACGTGATTTCTCCCACGCCCCACATTTGACAGCTAATGGAGTCTGAATTCGATCCAAGCCTCTATAACTCCAAATAAACTAGCAACATCAGCTTTCTTACGTGTCTTATAAACTGGCTCCAAGTGACCAGTGGTGGATACGGAGAAAGCAGCTGAGCAAGGGAATGGAGTTTGGGTGGAGCGGAGGGTTTACAATAACTTTCCCAGGATCACTGTGTTGCGTTGGGAAGGCAAACACCCATACCACAAGTCAATTAATTCTAGCACCCACATTCCCAGCCCCTGCAGTCAGAGGTCTCTGCAGACACTGTTTAGGGAGCTAATATCAGAGCTGACTACGGGAAATGGTACTCGGCCCTTTCTGGGAGATGTGCAATTTACCCAGGCTATGAAGGGACCACAGAAGTCCTGCCCAGACAAAACCTGTTCGGAGAGGCTTAAGTCAAAGCTCCTCAGCGGTCCCACCTTAAAGATCCCCTATAACTCACATCAGTGAGCGCATCCATAAGGGGGTTTGTGTTGGTGCTGGTTACGACAGCAGAAACTCAGAAGATCCTAGATGTCCAATGGTAAGAGGCTTGCTTGCCGAGTAAACAAGAGCACAGGCTTTTGGTGGAATACTTTCAAGCCAGTAAACATGCAAATCAGGTCCGCGTGTACTGATAGGAGAGGAGGCCCAGAACAAACTTCAGAGGGAAAACAGCAGGCTTCAAAGCAGCACGACCCCATTTAGGTAAGATGGTACCTCTGTACATATGCTCGTGCAGGCACAGAGAAAGAAAGAACATTTAAAATAGTAATAATGATGATGTCTTGGTGGTTAAGATTTTAAGAGCCTGTTGCCTTCTTATGCACTGTTTGAAAAGTCTGCAAAGAGCTTGGATAAAAACGTAAGAAATGATCTGCAAGGCAAACAAACCAGAAGGGACTGGTCCCCTTCTTGACACATATACATCCTTACCCAGGCCATCAGCTGCATGGCACTCTGGGCTCTTGGTAGAAGTCTAGGGTAATATGCTGGACAGTTCAGAGGCTTCTGGAAGCCCCAGAACCATAGTTATCAGTACAGGAACTTCTGCTCCAGCACCCTCGACAGCACTTCCTGAGGAAGCTGAGCTCATCCCCATGCTGTAGGGACGAGGCGCGTGCACTGGCAGCGCTGGGACCCCAGGGCGCAGCTGCGCTCGCGGCTCACGTACCCGCCTCTGGCAGGACTGGCGGACGTCCTCCAGCTCCTCCTCCTTGTCCTCACGGTCCTTCTGGTGCATCTGCTTCATCCGTTCAATCTCTAGTTCAAACCGCTGGCGGAGCTGAGGGGGCAAGAACAGCGCATGAGGGTGACCCCCACCAACCACATCACCCTTAGCATTTCAGCTATGTTTTTGGACAGCATGGGTAAGAGTCAAGTTATCCCCCCAGGCACCCAGGGAGGTCAGAAATGGCAGATAAATGGCCCAAATGCTGCCTCTGTCCCTTCCATGGTCATAACGGAGATCACTAATGAACTGGACTCTGTGCCACTGAGTTGAGATGTGACCTCAGAATCCTTCTCAAAGCTCTTAAGATAAAGAGGGTTTGTCATCCCTGGAGCAGGCATCAGGGAAATTTTTCTGGATGGGTGGCCAGGTGGGTGGATAAATGACAGAATACAAGTTTACTTCTGAGCATATGAAACGCTGGAGACGGAGGTGGCGTGCCCAAGATGTAACCCTCGATTAGCTACCTTTCTCTGTAGAAAGCAGCCTCCTTAAAATACACTGGTGAGAATTAGCACAATGCGTGGCACAGAAAGATTCCTTTTTCTTTCCCCATTATTTTGCAGAGTAAGGACTAGCCCCGCTCTTCCTGGAAGCCTGACATTATTCAGAACTGTGCTCCCATGAAGGAGAAGGGTCTTTTCAGGGACACCCTCCAAAACCTGCTCAGGGCGGGAAGAGACCTGTCTGCGATGTTCAACTGTGTCGTTTTAGGTACAAGCTTCTAGAACTGGAGGCGCAAGTCATGGGATTCAATTATAGTTTAGAGTTCATTTCTTTTTCTTTTTTTAAAAATTATAATCAAGCTAACAATGCATGGAAATATTTGAAGTGACACTTGCTGCACAGCAAGCAGGATCTTAGTTCCCCAAAGAGGGATGGAACCTGTGCCCCCTGCGTTGGAAGCATCCGGTCTTAACCACTGGAGCATCAGAAAACTCCCAAGAGTTTATTCTCTTGATTTTCATAATTGAGAGACTGACTCAAGCTCTTGCTTGTCAAGTTTTGTGGCATATTAGAAGTACCTGGTGCCCTTCTATTTTTCTTTTTAAATTCACTTCCAAGGCTTCACTGTAGACCTCTTGGGTCAGAACCTCCAGGGTACGGACCTAAGAGCCTGTACTGGTAAGCTTTCAATGATCTGCCCTCTTCCTCACTGCAAGTCATGGAGCAGTGTGGAACCCAGCACAGCAGAGCGCCAGAATGCAGGAGCAATTAGGACCTGACCGTCTGCCCCTGCACCTCGCACCAAGCTTTCACGAGGCCACAACTGCTGCCCCTGACATGGACATTCAGCCGAGAAAAAAAACAACGGTGGTCTTTTCAAATGCTGATGATACTCTCCACGATGCAGGACCATAGTGAAGAGGAAAAAGAACTGAAAGCATCAGAGCCCCGTTAAGAATTCCCGGCAGAAAGCAGGCTCACTTTAAATGCCAACTTCCTTCCCTGCTGCCTTTAAAATGACAAGAGGTTATAGGGAGATAATCCAAAATGAGGAGCTTAAGCAAGTAAATATAATATTCCTGTTTCATTTCTTTTCTAGCCTCTTGGATACTTCTGACATTTGCAATACCATTTATGTCAAGCTTATGTGAGTTAACATAAAATTTCCGGGAAAAAAGTGTTACGTTGTAATCAATAAATATCTCCTGGATGTCTACAATAACCCACAACAGTACAAGGTGATGGGCGAGGCTGAAGATGAATGAGAGGCTGAGTCAGCCTCTGGGTAAGCTGGGAAGGGAGGGAGGCTGGGCGGCTGCATTCAGCCCTCCGGGTCCTTGAGGTCAAGGCGGCACATTTCTGCTTCCCAAGCACATAGTGGTCCCCTGGTGGCATCTCCCAGAGTTAACTCAACTTTCCAAAGTGCTTGTTTTATATTTTTAAAGAGTGCTTTTTAAAAAATTAATTAACTTATTTTTGTTTATTTTGCTGTGCTGTGTCTTAGTTGCAGGATGTGGGATCTAGTTCCCTGACCAGGGACTGAATCAGGGCCCTCCCCACTGGGAGCGAGAGTCTTAAGCGCTGAACAACTAAGGGAGTCCCACTCTCTTTATTCTTGACTCTGGGCTGCTGTGTAACACTGTCCCATCCTCTACATCCCTGAACAACCTGACCAGATGCCCACCTCTGGCATGAACCTTCACAGATTCACAGCTGGGGTTGGAGGAAGGCTGGGGGTGGACAAGACTCTGACAAGACTCTGTACAGTTGAGGAAACTGAAGTCTAGAGAAAACAAGGGGCTCGTAAACATCCACAGACCCCATCTGTATGGGACCATTTTGCAGCTCCTTAGATGCCCTGTGACATGCCATGTGACACCCCTGCCTCTATGCCTTTGCGCGGGCTATTCCTGTGCCTAGAACTCTCTTAGTCAGCCAACTCAGGCTTGTCCTTCAGCTTTCAGCTTCAGTAAATGTTACTTCCTCCAGGAAGCCTTCCCTGACTACTCCAAATCTGGTCCCCAAACCAGACCTGCAGGTTACACTTTCCCGTAACACTCAACATGACTGTAACCTTCAGGAGGGTCGACACCACATCGTCTTGTTTACAGCTACACCCCTAGCATCTGTCCAGTGCTTGATACACAGTAGGTGCTTAATAAACACAGATTTGATGGACTGAGCAAACAAGCTCTGTTTTTCTCAACCTTTCCAGACTGTTCCCACACTTGCCACACCCAAGTCTCAATACTCAGCAGATTCCATCTGGATGGAGCGGGGACGAGTGAGAAGCAAGGCCAGCACCGGGGCCTATCCCTGACCACCCCCGACTCCCCCACCCGCCTTCACCAGAGCAGCTCAGAGTTTATCTGCTTTATGTAGTCACGCTGGCTGGTCAGATATTCTTGAAAAAGGAGTTCCAATCTTAAAACCATTTCAAAATAATTACTCCTTCTGAAGTCCCATATGAGAAACTGCTTTAGAACTAAGCATCAAGAAAAGCCTTGCTTCTCCTTGAAAACTTGGCTTATTTTTATCTTGCTGCTGCTGCTAAGACGCTTCAGTTGGGTCCGACTCTGTGCGACCCCCATAGACAGCAGCCCACTAGGCTCCCCCGTCCCTGGGATTCTCAAGGTAAGAACAGTGGAGTGGGTTGCCATTTCCTCCTCCAATGCATGAAAGTGAAAAGTGAAAGTGAAGTTGCTCAGTCGTGTCTGACTCTTAGCGACCCCATGGACTGCAGCCCATCAGGCTCCTCCATCCATGGGATTTTCCAGGCAAGTACTGGAGTGGGGTACCATTGCTTTCCCTGAGATTTTTATCTTGGGGATGACAACAAGCATGTAAGTCACATTGCCCTTGAGAGCATATGTTCTGCGAGTCTGCATATTAATTCACTCTTCCTTAGCACTGGTTTTGTGTTTTCCTAGTTTGGCTTGTTTTATTTCTTTTTCTATTTTACCACACATACATTTTATAAGATTCCTTGAGTTCTGTGTGGAATGACTTGGGCATATAAACAAACAAGCAGACACCAGAACGTTCACTGGGTGCTTCATCGAGGGGTCGGCACAAGAGTCCTGGGGTGTGTGCGTGTTTGTCGCTCCGACTGTGACTCTGTAGACTGTAGCCCACCAGGCTCCGCTGTCCACGGGATTCTCCAGGCAAGAATACTGGAGTGGGTAGCCATTCCCTTCTCCAGGGGATCTGAAGTCCTTCCTTATTCCTCTTATTTTTCATTTTCCAGAAGTCGAGGCTCCCACCTCCCTGGAGGCTGTGCACAACACAGGTGTGCAGAGCACTGCGGCATCAGAGGGCGCGGCTCCAAAGCCCGCCCCTGCCACTTGTCCTGCTTCTGAGCCTTGGCCTCCACATCTGTAGAGTGGAGGGAGCCTCAGCATACAGACTTCAGGTGGAGCTTCATGAGATGATATGTGAGGAGAGCTTAGGACTGAGTCTGGTACCCAGACAGTGCTGAACACCAGACATAGGGTCAGCAGTCATTTACTGGGTACCAGCTATGTACCTGGCCTCATCAGGCAATGCCCTGACAAGCAAGGTCAACCAAAAAGTCCTCCCACCCCCATGGAACACATATCCTAGTGGGGAGAAAAGCACTGAGCACATTTTGGAAAACACTGTCACACGTGAGGGTGGGTGCTGTGAAGGTGAGAGAGAGTGAATGGGAGCTGGGGTGGGGCTGTTTTTGAGGAGGAGATCAGGCTGGGCTTCTTGGAGGAGGTGACAATGACGCTCGCAGGATGTAGGAGGGGGGCTCCATGAGGAGTCTGAGTGTCAGGCTTCGGAGTTCTGAGGTTCTCTGGGGTAACAGGGAGCCACAGAAAGATGAGGAGCAGCTGAATGAGGCGGTGAATTTAAATACAACCTTCTGCCCCAGAGTCAGCATGGGGCAGGGCATCGCCCTGGACAGGACTTTCCTACCTGCTCCAGCTGCTTGATGGTGTTTTCCTGCTGGCTCTGGACTTTCTCATGCTCGAGGGCGCTGGATTCCAGCTTCCAGAGCCTCTCCTTCAAGCCCGCAATGCAGTTCTCCCCCAGAGACGGTGACCTCAGCAGCTCCTGCTTCTGGGCCTGCAGCATCTCCACCTCCTGCTTCAGCTGCAGGCTTTCCTGCTCCTTTTGCTGCAGAGACAAAGTGGGCGGGGATCCAGGGTCACGTGACCACACTCCCTCCCCCTCCCCCACCTCCGAGGACACCTCTAAGACCAGTGGGAAGGCACTTTCCACCTTTCAGAGCAGCCCTCACCACCTGGGCCTTGCAGCCCCTCGCTGTGCCCCCTGTGGGACCCCGAGGGCCCTGCTGGGACAGCTCAGACAGGCAGGGGCGGGGAATCGGTGGGAAGCAGCACACTGGCCCTAGAGCTAGACCTCAAAGCCCAAACAGGAGGTAGTTGCCCCATCTGAAAGCGGTGCGCCTGCCGCGGCTGGGCCGGAGATGCTGGAGCCGGGGAGCAAAGGGGCCAGAAGTGACTCTTCCAGGCTAGGTTTGGGCATGACCATGAGGGAGTTGCACACCAGGCTCAGAGGCTCTCCCAGGTTAACAGGGAGCCACAGCAGGCTGAGGAGCAGCTGAGTGAGGTGAGGTGCCTGTGTCCATCTTAATAAAACTCCCCTGAGCTGCAGCCTGCAAGGGCAGGGCCCTGCCCCTCCCTGGGTCTACAGCTAACTCCTCTGTGACAGACGGGCACACAGGTGGGCCCCTCGGAACACAGGCAGGTGCCTGGAGCAAGATCGTGAGGGACATGGAGCTAGCAGGCCCGCTTATCCCCCACCTGCCACCCCGGGTTTGCTGATGCAGGCGCGCTGGGCTCCGTGACTCTGGCAGGCTGACAGAGCAGGACAGTCACACACAGAGCTCTCTTCCCAGCACCACATGCAGCGGGGGTGTGTGAGGGGTTTCCTGAGACCCAGCAATGACAGCCTGGGTGGCGCCGTGCCCCCACGCCTCACCTTCAAGAGCTGCTGAAGCTTGCCCAGCTCGCACCGGACGCTGGTGTTCTCCTGGGCCACTTTCTCACGGAGGCCCTTCTCAAACACGCACTCCCCCAGGGCCTGGGCCAGCTGCGCGTCAAACCTGTCCAAGCAGAACATGGGTCATGGCACCCGGGGGTGGGGGGGTGCGCCTGGGGCAGGTCAGGGGTGGGACTGGAGAGAGACCGTTAGCTTGTTGAGAACCGCTAGAGAGACAGTATCAGACGATGGAGAGTTTGTGGATATGGGGGAGGTATACTGTACACCAGAGGGCAACTTTGAGGGTTTACAGTTTCCAGAAAAATACCAAACACTTATTTAAAATGTGATAAAAAATATAAGCAAATATAAGTCGGGTGAGAGGTGCTTCCTGGACTGGGCGTCGTTGCCCATGGCTCTTTCAGCTTCTGTTGCTCTCACGGGCGAGGAAACCTGCAGAAGGCTCTGCCAAGCCTCAGGAAGATGCGACTCTGGTCAATAAGATGTGGCTTTGGCCGCCTGCTCCAGGGAACTGGGTGTGGCCAGAATGGCTGAACTGGGTGCGGGGTTTCAGCCTTGGGGAGAAGAAGGTCTCCCTTGTTACAAGATCAGCCAGTGTCCCTCAACAGTAGATGGTCAGTCAAAGCCTCAAGACTCCAAAGAGAGGGAGCCCCTGCTGTCCGAAGGGCCCAGGAACTTTCTGATTGGCTCTTGGTGACATCATTCGAGAGGTGCTATTGGCTGCCTCTGAATGGCAACATTGTGATGATGATAACGGTCCGGCAGTTTTAAACCGACTGGCTCCGAGCTGGGTTCCATGGAGTCCTCATAGCAATTCAGCAGAAAGCACATCTTAGCCATTTCACAGAAGAGAAGACTGAAGTTCAGAGGTGAAGTGCTGCTGCTGCTAAGTCGCTTCAGTCGTGTCCGACTCTGTGCGACCCCACAGACGGCAGCCCATTGGGCTCTGCCATCCCTGGGATTCTCCAGGCAAAGAACACTGGCGTGGGTTGCCATTTCCTTCTCTAACGCATGAAAGTGAAAAGTGAAAGTGAAGTCGCTCAGTCGTGTCTGACTCAGCGACCCATGGACTGCAGCCCACCAGGCTCCTCCGTCCATGGGAGTTGCCAGGCAAGAGTACTGGAGTGGGGTGCCACTGCCTTCTCCCAGAGGTGAAGTGAGTCAGCCAAAACCCTGAAGCGGGTCTGAGCCAGCTTCTCCACTCACTAAGGTGGTCTGCCTTCCACCTGCTCAGGTGCTGCAGCAGGCAGGGGAAGACAGAGGGGGCCAGACAGTGACGGATGCTTTCAAGGAGTCCTTCTGGGCCACCGGATGCCGGGGAATGCCTCCAACAGACCCTAAGTCTTGGAATACACCGCCTGAACAACTGTCTGAGGCCAGATGAACTCAGTCACAGCCTTCACCCCACTAAGAGCGGGCCAGGGGTCCAGCCTCCTATAGCTCCAGCACAGTCCTTATCCCTAGGGTAGCTCCGGCCCTCGGAACTGAGCTTTGCAACCCATGTGTAACCATGGCAACAGGGTCACTCTGAATTGAGAGGCCAAGGTGGGGGCAGGGAACCTCAACAGCATGGAGACATCCCTCCACCCAAAGCCCAGCCAACTACGGAGGCAGTTGCATTGACCCTTTGATTAAACGTAAAGAGGTGTGAGGAAGCATGGCTAACTTCTCCATCTCTCCCTCACTACAGGCATGCTACCTGAATTTCCACCATGAGAGACTTCTATCTGTTCACGGGCTCCTGGCTAAAATGCTAATCCAATAGAAAGGTAATGGCTGCTATTTGCAATTAGCATCAAAACATACACTAACTTCTGCCAAGAGATGGTCAGGGCGTAGAGGGCATCACAGGGCAGGTGAGTTTTAAGAAGAGATGCAAGTACAATGAAATGGGAACTCTCCGGGGGCCATTATATGGAATGAAGGATACTGTCCAAGGGGGGTGGTCACGGGAAACACCAGAGGGATGGAATTTTCTGGCTGTACAAACTCCAAGGGCAGAGTCCCCCTTCCACCCATCAGAAAGTGAAAATCCTTCTTAAGGCCTTTCAGAACAGGAGTAGAACCCACAGGTAAGGGCCAGGATTGTCACAGCTGGCAGAAACCTCCGGGATGACGGAATTCCATCGCTCGATTAACTGATGGCATCTGTCGGAGCCCGTCTTCAGCACCAGGTGGGCCTGCTTAACTCCGAGGACAGCTCTAAAACATCAGTCACCGTCTGGCTCAGAGAGGTAGTGCTACCTGACAAGGTCACACAGCAAACGAGCAAGGTGGGACGAAGCCATTTTCCCTGCTGCAAGGACAAGGTGTAGCCAAGAGCATGCATGGGAAGGTGGAAAAGGAAAAGATTCAGCTATCAGCCAGAAAAAAACAAACTTCTCTCATCTGGGCAGGCATTCTAATAACTCCCCAGAGAACTTTTCTTTTTTTTTTTTCTTCTTTCCTCGTCTCGGAGCCTAGACTGGTGCTCAGGTCTCTCTCACAAGCCTCCCTACATGGAACCTCATATCCTGGGATGCCTTCATCCCTGGACTCCCCAGCTGTGTCTGAAGTTCTTCAGCTCACCTGGTGAGGGTAAAGGTGTGCAGGGTCCCTGTCTGACTCAGAACAGAAGAAGCCATTTCAGGAAAGCTCAAAGATAAATGAGAGAAACAATATTTAATGCAGATCAAATTCAAAACCGGTACCACTGTTTTTGTAAAGACATGCTTTCGTTTCTGTGATTATTCTACCGTAGTGGCGCCACTGGAAAATAAAGGTGAGGTCATGAGTCTCTACTCCCTTCGG
>SJYF01000416.1:610246-625664 GCA_006410515.1 Procapra przewalskii
GAGACTGAACCCCGGCGCGCCGGTCTAATAAATCCTCTTGCTTATTGCATCGAATTCGAGCCATTGTGGTCTTTGGAGCGACGGGTCCTGAGAAAAGGCCGTGAGGTCTTACACCACTCCCATGGAAATGTAATTCTGTTGGCTACCTCTTGGAAAAAAGGCGTTCCTGGCAAAAATTATGTCCTGGCACAGAGCAAGGTTTTTCTGTGTTTTCAACTGGGACCTTCTAAAAGAAGCTAAGTTTCATCTATTCTCCTCCTAAGAAGTCTCCAGTAGGGCTTGTCTGACTCAGAACAGGGACCCTGCACACCTTTACCCTCACCAGGTGAGCTGAAGAACTTCAGACACAGCCGGGGAGTCCAGGGATGAAGGTATCCCAGGATACGAGGTTCCACGTAGGGAGGCTTGTGAGAGAGACCTGAGCGCCAGTCTAGGCTCCGAGACAGGAAAGCAAGTGCCGAAACCAGTGTGAGGATTCAAGACTGGCGTCTTATTCATGCACAGAGCCCAGATCCAGCCAAAACTGCTCACGTGAGCTGAGAGTCTAAACTTTAAATGGAAAGGGCAGTGACTCAAGTTTTTGGCCGTCTCCGCGTTTTCACCAGTGGTGATGGGAACCAGCCCCTAGCCCTGGGCGGGATCCACCAGCTGCATCATCTAGTTCCACCGCAAGAGGGTGCTCCACCTGAAGAGCAGAATCCTCCCCTCAGGGGAGAAGGGCTGAAGGACTCGCCTAAGGTCACACAGCCAGAAAGAGGAACAGCTGGGACTTGAACCAGCACTGGACCCCTACCCACCAGGCTAGGCTGAATCTGCCTCCACAACAAAGCCTTCACTCTTAGTGGGGATGCTGAGGCCCAGAGAGGCCAAGAAAGCCCGCCAAGCTTACGTGGGCGGCTGGCAATAGAGCTGAAACTGGATAACAGAGAAGAATGATTTCTTGCTGGATTCTTGGGAGAACCACACAGCAAGGCGTGGGGAGGGATGGGGCGAGTGAGGGCAGAACTAGCAAGCTGAGCTCCAGGGATGAAGAGCCCTGACTGGAGTGATGGGGTTTCAGAGGAGAATCCGGAGACCCCAGCAGCCAGGCAGCCCACCCGAGCGCCCAGGTCACGACTCACTTCTTCTGCTTCTTCTCCAAGTCGTGGTTTCGGCTCTGCTGGCTCTCCAGCAGGAAGCGTGTGTCCTCCAGGTCACAGGTCAGAAGGTGGCACTTCCTCCTGAGCTGCTGGGCCGCCCTTTGGGCTCCCTCGCAGGCCCTCTGCAGCTCCCCGAGCTGTGGGAGGGGCAGAGGAGTCAACCCACCCCGGCAGCGCTGAACGGGCCCCCTCCTTTCCAGCTGAAGCAGCGGCTGCTCCCAGTGTGCGTCTAACAGGAAGGGATCAGGTTCTGGGCCGGAGAGGCCCGGTCCTGACCACTTGCCACCTGCATCAGTGTGGGGAGCTATTTCTCTGAGCTTGCTCGGGGTAATATGGGGGGCAGTGTCTGTCATTCTCTGAGGGTTTTTAATTCTCCTCAATACTCCTCTGGCCAGCAGATTCTGAACATGCCCTGCCCAACTCAACAGTCCCTGGAGGGCCTCGTATAATTGATACCCCCGTCGGCTGCCTCATCTGGGAGACGTGTGTGGACTAGCTGAGAAGCAGCCAGAACAGTTCAGAGGAGTTCTGACCAGGAGACCCACGGGACGGGCTCTCAACAGCACTTTAGATGGACTGACTCACATAGGAACACACGCGGCTGCAAACAAACAGAAAAGCCACGGCTCCTGCGTCTTCCTCCAGGAGACACCCTCCCAGATGTCCTAGTTTAGATCTGGGAGAGAGGCGACTTGGCACACTCACTTTGAAGAAATGGGCTCATTAAAGAATTGCTTTAAATAAGCAAAACGCCGAGTTAATGAAGCCTGTAATTCTAAATTCAGTATTTGAAGGCAAATGGGATGTTTTCTTATATTCCGCTATTCAGAAAAAGGTTGCAGTTTTATTACTTTTTAATGTAGCATGAATATCCCTCCTTCCTTGGGGAGGCTGACCCAACTTGGTACTTTGTTATGAAAGAACTGGGCTGTTCCCAGGCGGCTGTCCCTTGGCTGGTCATCTACAGCCTGGATGTCTCCTGAGGATCACGATACAATGTCCACCTTGAAAGTGACCGCTAAAACCATCGCCAGGGAGCCTCACTTCCGCTGTTCATAAAATCCCATGAGATCTCACCCTGGCCCACTTCTGCGGGATGATTTCATGATACTCTTTGCTCACAGTGAGGAGATACATAAATAATAATGGGACAGGAAATATGACCTCAACTTTTATGGTGCTTACCTCTACCGAGGGACACCAAGAAGCAAGCAGATAATAACAGTACAGCACAATGAGGCTTATATCTGGAGAAATAAATCAGGGGCAATCTCCCCAATCTGTGTCAGGGAAGACTTTCTGGGGGGAAGGATATTTAAGCTGAGAATGTAAGGTTTGTCAGAGATATCTAGGTAGGGGAGAGAAAGAGTGTTCTAGGAAAAGGAAAGAGCATATGCAAAGACCCAGAGGTGAGAAAGAATAAGCCTTTCTTGAAGGAGGGGGGAAAAACCAGTGCAATGGAACAGAACAGAGTCCAGAAACAGACCCACAGAAATATTGTTGGTTGATCTTTTACAAAGGGGCAAATGCTATATAGTGGATGGAGGCTTTTTGACAAATGGTGCTGAAACAACTGGTCATTCACAAACAAAAAAAAAAATCTAGACAGATTTTACACAAAAATTAACTCAAAATAGATCACAGATCCATAGCAAAATTATTAAGCTCCTGGAAGATAACACAGTAGAAAATCTTGATGACCTTGGATTTGGCAATGACTTTTTAGATATAACACCAGAGGCGGCTGCTGCTGCTGCTGCTAAGTCGCTTCAGTCATATCCAACTCTGTGCGACTCCAGAGACGGCAGCCCACCAGGCTCCCCTGTCCCTGGGATTCTCCAGGCAAGAACACTGGAGTGGGTTGCCATTTCCTCCTCCAATGTATGAAAGTGAAAAGTGAAAGTGAAGTCGCTCAGTCATGTCCCACTCTTAGCGACCCCATGGACTGCAGCCTACCAGGGTCCTCCGCCCATGGGATTTGCCAGGCAAGAGTACTAGAGCGGGGTGCCGTTGCCTTCTCCAACACCAGAGGTATGACCCATGAAAAAGATAATTTATAAGCTGGATTTTATTAAAACTAAACATTTCTACTCTACAAAGGACACTCTCAAGAAAATGAAAAACCACAGACAGGAAGAAAACATTTGCAAAAGACATACCTGATAAAGAACTTATCCAAAATATACCAGAAAATCAGAAAACAAAAAACTCAATTTAAAAACAGGCTAAAGACCTTAACAGACACTGTGACAAAGAGGAGACCTGCTTCCCACATGCCACAGCGACCTCCATGTGTGACGTCAGTGGAGGTGGAAGCACAGGAAACAGGTGATGCCCTCCCTCCCTTTTCAGGTTCAGTCAACGCCTGGACGAGGGAGGCGAGACCCTGCCCTATTTCTGCGACCTGGATAACCCAGACTATCTTCCCCCTTACCTTCTGCTCCAGCTCATTCCTAGATGCCAGCTCCGACTCCAGCCTCTCCTCCGACTGCTGGAGACGCTTCCTGAGGAACTCGTTCTCCATCTGAGCACAGTCGAAGCGCATCTGCCACTCGTCCGCTGTTTAAGAGAGTCAGAGAGACGTTAGGAAACTCTGTGAACAGGGAGGTTCCCTCCCATCCTTAGCCCTTTGTGCACAATTTCGCAGTGTTAACAGAATTCCCAAGGTTCGACCCTAGGCTTGGGATCTGGAAATCCCACATTAAGTCCAAGCTTAAAAACACCACTTTCTCCAGGCAGCCTTCCCTGGCTATATCCAGGTGTTGGACAACTCACCATTTTAAGCTTGCTCATTTACAGTGCTAATTTCTCTACATGTGTGCATATACCTTCCCCCTATGGAAATTTCATAATTTTTGAGGGTAGAGGAGCTGTTTTATACATTTGTGGGTTCTCTACACTCCCTAGAAGAGTCCCCTACACACGGAAGTTTCCCCTGTGCGGTAAAACAAGTTTACCAGCTGGCCAATCTGCTGGCCATTCACACTGGGTGACAGACACATCATCAGTGATGGCTGAATTAATTAACAAAGAAACCAACGAACAGTAATTAAAGCATCTACTATGCAAAGAGCAACAGAGACACTGGTTGCAACATGTCTCTATGTCATAACTAAACAATCCCTTGATTTGGTAAAATTCTCCCAAAAAAAGTCATTTGCTGGTGGTGATGAAAACTCACTGAATAGAACAGGCTACACAAGGTTGTGATAGCTTATTTTCCAACTGAATAAAAGAGTAAGGCTGTTTAAGGTAATAGAGATGTGGAAAACATTGTACAAATGGACAGTGTAAGATAGAGACCATCCATCCATCATCCATCCAAATATCACCCATCCATCCATCCTCCCAACATCCATCTTTCCATCATCCAGCCACCATCCATCCCTCATCCATCCACCCATCCACCCATCCACCCACCCACCTATCATCCATCCATCATCCATTTATCTACCCAACATCCATCAATTCATCACCCACCCATCATCCATCCATCCATCCACCTATCCATCCATCCATCATCCATTGTTCCATCTACCTTCCATCCAACCAAATACTCACACTACTCCATACCAGTCATAAGAGATCATGAAATGAATAAGATATCATTCTATCTTCCAGAAGAATTCACTTGTGGAGACAAACATGTAAAGTGAGCTTGAACAAAGCATGACCAGGACTCTCATAAAGGAACTTACGGAAGTTCAGAAGAGGACTCAAACTTATGAGGGAAGCAGACTTCTGTTTTGTTCAAGACCGTATCCACATCCACAGGACTTACTATAATGCCTGCTGCTGCTGTTAAGTCACTTCAGACGTGTCCGACTCTGTGTGACCCCATAGACGGCAGCCCACCAGGCTCCCCTGCCCCTGGGATTCTCCAGGCAAGAACTCTGGAGTGGGTTGCCATTTCCTTCTCCAATGCATCAAAGTGAAAAGTGAAAGTGAAGTCGCTCAGTCGTGTCTGACTCTTCGCGACCCCATGGACTGCAGCCCACCAGGCTCCTCCATCCATGGGATTTGACAGGCAAGAGTGCTGGAGGGGGCTGCCATTGCCCTCTCCGACTGTAACGCCTAGCGCATCATAAATGGTCTGTAACTTTCACTTCAGAGGTGGCTGGGTGAGTGAATGGATGGATGGACAGATGGATGGCAGGACTGAGGTCTTTTGGGGGTGATTCTCACATAACTAACCCAAACAGAAGGATGATATAATTGTAAAAAGTTAAAGCTTCTTCAAATTTCCATCAGGGTAAATAATATCATGGTAGGAAAAGAATCCTCTCTCTCCATCAGGGGAAAAAAAAATCTCAAGTGGCAAATGGCACAGCTTCAAGAAGGAGAGGGCAGCAGAAAGGATTTCTGGGGTGGCCTGTGTGCTGTGTGCTCGAGAGGGGCGTGAGCGGGCGCCACGGACAGCTGAGGACGTGCTCCACTGCCCGAGGCCACGTGCCGCCGCCAGCCTCCTTCCCCATGGGCGCCATTCTTCACAGACGTGTTAGTGAGCCCTTCCTTTTCCAGTACCGTTTTCCTGGGCTTCCCTGACCTCCCACTGATATTGCAAGTTTCTGGACAGCAAGGCCCAGCTAAAATTCTTCTACAACCCTTGCCCCAGAGTCCAGCTCAGTGCTGAATACATTCCATGAGAGGTTCTTTTTAAAGATTTCACCACGCATTGTGAGAAAACATATATATTTTCAATAATTTCTACCCCAGCTTGATCCATAGGGGAGGTTATGGCAGCATTGCAGTGGTGTAATTAAAGTGTTTTATTGCTTCTTTCAACTTTCCTATGTCATAGACATCTTCTATAATGAGTATGTACTACTTTCATAATCAAAAACAAAATATTTGTGGATTGGCTTCCTGGAATAAGCATCCTGAGCTGAAAGCCTGTGCAGCACTGTGACTAATGTGCTCCTGAGCTCAGCGCATTTCCCCCTCGGCCAACTCCCGTATCTGCACAGAAGACAAATGGCTGGGGAGCATCGTTCAGACATAAATCACCATCAGGATGGAACCGGGGCTGACATTCTTCTGGGGAACCTGTGCCAGTTCTGGGCAAACAGGTTCCCTTCTCCCTGAGCAGGCCCCACCTTGCTGGGGCTTGGGTACCTGAGAATCTCAGACTCCTCAGGATGAGCCTCCCCGGCAAACGCCTGCCCCGCGGGTAGCCAGGATGAGAGGGTGACAGGAGTGGAGTAGGAAGCCAGCATGCCTTTGCCTCCTCCACCGCCTCCCGACCTTGGCCCCTTCAAGTGTTCCTGACGTTTCTAGGGCATCGGTTCTCTGGAGGCGCTAGAGGAACGATGACTATGTTTTATAAAGGCTGACAGACACACCAGGAATCCTCCTCAGCTGACTCGTTTCGACTGGGGAGAGATGACAGGGATGCCTCCTGCCCATCCAGCCATGAGATGTGTCTCCAGGCGACCAAGATGGGCACCACCAGGAATCCCTGGCTCCGCTGAGCACATCTTTCCTAGGACAATTCACTCTGACTGCTAACCAAGTGCCTGACATCACTTTCAGATAGGGCCAGGAGGAGTCCCTGCTCCGCGGGTGATGAGCAGGAATAAGGACCCCACTATTAGTGCTACTAGAAATAAAGTGAGCAACAACTATTCCGCATTCTGTACCACGCATGTGGCTAAACGCCTTCCATTCGTCGTCTCTGGCTACAGCCATTTGAAAGGTGAGAGAACCAAGGCTCGGTCATTTCTTTGGCCAAAGTAATAGAGTCTAAACTCAAATCCAGAAATGCGATTTTATAGCTTTCGCTTCCTAACCACTGAACTGAGTTCCTCAAAGTTTATACTGTTGTTTACTCGCTCAGCCGTGTCTGACTCTCTGCAACCCTATGGACTGCAGCACACCAGGCTTCCCTGTCCTTCACCATCTCCCGGAGTTCAACTCAGACTCATGTCCATTGAGTCGGTGATGCCATCCAACCATCTCAACCTCTGTTGCCCCCTTCTCCTCCTCCTTACAATCTTTCCCAGCATCAGGATCTCTTCCAATGACCCTGGCTCACTGGAATTTAATAAAACTTTATATTATGAAAGTGAAAGTCACTCAGTCATGTCCAACTCTTTGCAACCCCATGGACTATACAGTCTGTGGAATTCTCCAGGCCAGAATACTGGAGTTGGTAGTTTTCCCTTCTCCAGGGAACCTTCGTAACCCAAGGATTGAACCCAGGTGTCCTGCATTGCAGGCAAATTCTTTACCAGTTGAGCTATCGGGGAAGCCCAAAAACTTTTATTAAAATTACTCATATAAAAAAGATTCTTAAATATAAGGGTGCCTTGCCCATCCACAGGGGATGACACAGGATGAGGTGGTTGGATGGCATCACCATCGATGAACATGAGTTTGAAGCAAGCTCCTGGAGATGGTGAAGGACAGGGAAGCTTGACATGCTGCCGTCCATGGAGTCTCAAAGAGTTGGACACAACTGAGTGACTGGATTGCACTGCCCATCTATAGACCCACTATTTTTTAAATCATTCCTTGCATTAGTAATAAACACCACCTGCCACACTGGTAATTTATTACCTTAGATATTGTTGGGTTATCTGTTTAATGCCTGCCTCTTGCGCTGAACTGTACACCCTAAGAAGGCAAGAGCTGTTCCCGTTTTCTCTGCCAACATCTCAGCCCCTAATGCAGCATCTAGAGCACGGTAAGTGATCCGTACCTGTGAACGAATGAATGAATGAAAAAAAGGAGAGCTTTTCCACCAGTGTCTGATCCCATGGTTCCCAAGGACTCACCTCCTCCAGTGTGACTCCTCTCCAAATCATTCAACTGAATTTTCTGCTGGGCTTCCTCCAACCGCTTCTCCACTTCTCCTAGACTCTTCTGGACTTGCTCATACTTGCTCTGGAAGAGAGGCCTTGAGGTTTCAAACTGGAACTAAGACAGTGGCCATCTCACCCAAGGTGCTTTCAAACCAGGACTGGCCCCTATCCCCTCTGCTAACCCCACAATCTTCACCCAGGACACCTCCAAGGCCAAGACTTAGGAAGACTCGGATGTCCTCCAGGACTCCCAGCATGGGAGTCCGTGAGCCTGTGCACCCCAGATATGAGCAGCGCAGGGCAGGCCCGACCCTCCCAGCCACTCTTCTCAAGCACTCACATCCCCAGCGCTCCCGACCACTCGCCTTTAGCTCCTGGACCTCCCGGGAGGCCCGCAGCCGCTCTGCCCGCTCACTCTCCAGCACCTGGCAGGCCACGTCCCCTTTGAAGCGTTCATCGGCCAGCTCTGCGGTCAGCTCAGCGATCTGGAGGGGGAGGGTTAAGGCAGGGCTGCTTGCTGGGGCTGCCAACCCTTCTCCTCCCACCCATGCTCCATGGGACCACGCTTGCACTGATACTAGGTCTGATCGCAAGGCGGCCCCACAGTGTAATAAGGTAGTTAAGAGCACCAGCGTCGGATGTTATGGTCCTGGTGAGTCAGAGTTCCTGGCCCAGCACTCACTCTCTGTGTGACTCTCAGCCACACAGGATGCCTCTCCAGCGCTTGGTTTTCTCCACTTTAGGAAGGAAGGGAACAGCGGATAGAGTTGTTCAGAGAACTAAGTGAGATAATCCACACAGAGCTTAGCACGATGCCAAGCACACAGTAAATGCCCAGTTAACAACTATTCTAGTAGAAAGCCTCCTTAGCCATCCTTCAGGAAGTCATTTCACTTGGCCAAACGGGTTTCCTTGGTAAGACGCACACTCACAGATGCCCACCCGCCCTGGGCGCTCTCAGCCAGGAAGCCTCTCGATGGCTCCCCAGGGCCCGCTGCCTCTACCAGGTTGCAGCCACGCCGCCACACAGTGTGTGCTCATAGCCTGTTTATGCCTCACACGCTCTTGTGCAATTACCTATTTTATTAGCTATTACACAAACCCGTAAGATGTGGCCGGGCCAAGAGTTTCGAGGAAAACTAGGCTGAATGCTTTGGAGGGAATGTACACAAGTGAGTTGCTTCTTAAAATTCTGTCACATAGGTGTAGGTGCAAAAACTATAAAGGAAAAATTCCAAGTACAAAGTGTAGGCTTCTGCATTCGAATTCCTTTGCCATTTGCTCTGCTTTAAAGAAATCGAAACTGGAAATCATGTAGTTGTGTGTGAGGGGTGTGGTTTAAAAAAGGAGATCTTGAGTTTTTGGCCCCATCTCAGTGAGTTGAGGCAGACATGTTTTAAATTAAAAATTAAAACGTTTATTTTTTCAATGAATTCCCACTTGCATTGGCTTTTTTCTCCAAAAAATAAATGGGAAACACCAGGTGAGTCAGTGCTTTTGTGGTCTTATTGTTTCAAATACAGCCTTCTGGATTCAAGGATATGCCAAGGTGAGTGAGAAGAGAAACATGCAAGCGGACAGTTCATGACCAAGGAGGACAGAAATGCCGCTGCACAGCAGCGTCCTCATGCAACTGGGGCTTTGCTGGCGCCAGGCAGCTGCTCAAGTCCAGAGGGAGGGAAGGAAAAGAAACAAACAAGGCACGAGGCACCGCGCAGGGTTCAAGCTCAGACGCGATGAGCCTCGGGCCTTGGACGTGCTGCCTCCTCCCCGGGGCTGCGGCCACCTGAGCTACGAACCGCTGAGTCAGGCGACGTCTCCTGTCCTCCTGTCCGCCCCAGGGTCTGAATTCCACCACACTCCAGGGGAGCTAGGCTCACCTCCTAAGTTTAGCCTCACTTGGCTCTAAGTAGGTCAGACTTAAAGTAAAGTGGAAGTCGCTCAATGGTGTTCAACTCTTTGCCACCCCATGGACTGCAGTCTGCCAGACCCCTCTGTCCCTGGGACTTTAGTTCAGTTCAGTTGCTCAGTCGTGTCCGTCTCTTTGCAACCCAATGGACTCTAGCTCGCCAGGCTTCCCTGTCCATCACCATCTCCTGGAGCTTGCTCAAACCCATGTCCACTGAGTCGGTGATGCCATCCAACCATCTCATCCTCTGTCATACCCTTCTCCTGCCTTTAATCTTTCCCAGCATCAGGGTCTTTTCCAGTGAGTCAGTTCTTTGCATCATGTGGCCAAAGTATTAGAATTTCAGCTTCAGCATCATTCCTTCTAATAAATATTCAGGACTGATTTCTTTTAGGATAGTGACCGGTTTGATCTTGCAGTCCAAGGGACTCTCAAGAGTTTTTATAAACAAGAATACTGGGACTTTACAGGCAAGAATACTGGAATGGGTTGCCAGAATCATTCAGGATCTTCCTGACCCAGGTCAATCCATTGCAGGTAGATTCTTTACCATCTGAGCCACTGGGGTGCATAAAGGCATTCAAGTTGGAAAAGCAATCACCTGCAGTGGGCGCCAACTACAGGCCAGTGTACTCCAGGAACACCCTCGATCACACCCCTACACGGCCTCCATCCCTGCCATCAGCACGGATACCAAACACCAGGAGAGTATTCTCTTTGCCTTAACCATTTAGTATGAAATTCAATTTGTGATAATCGGCCTGAGCAAAGAGAGCACAGAATTAATTTAATGCATTAATTTTGAATTCCGCAGACCCCAAGTCTGGAGCTCAAAGGACAGTTCGTCTTTCCAAACTGGGGAAGCAATAGCCGCTTTTCTCAGAGACAGTAGCCTCTGACCGTCCCCATCCTCACAAAGCCCTCTTCCTTCACACATTTTGGGGTCCAGAGGCTCTGTCCTTGAGCTGAGGGGTGGGCACCACACCCAGAGCTAGCCGGTGGGGGCAAAATGAAGGCCAGTTTAATAAGGGAGAGCTGGGTTGCAAACCCAGAAGGGCCCTGTGCAGACCACACTAGGACCAATTAACCAGGAATTATTCTGGAATCCTCCCTGGATCTACTGCTTGGCTGAATCATCAGAAACCCTCTTTCTACTCGGGGACAATGACTCCAAGGGTCTGCCAGAGAGACGGAGACAGAAATGAATG
Organism: Procapra przewalskii; assembly: GCA_006410515.1. Taxonomy (NCBI): domain Eukaryota; kingdom Metazoa; phylum Chordata; class Mammalia; order Artiodactyla; family Bovidae; genus Procapra; species Procapra przewalskii. The sequence goes on from SJYF01000416.1 coordinate 621,306, forward strand.
AATCTGCTGTACATTTTGCAGAGTCAAACAGAAATAACATCCCACACATCCTGCACACAGACACCACACTGCGGGGGAACAGTGGGTTGCAGGGATGTGAAGGACCCTAACTGCTGAGCACACAGGGTCCCCTGGGCTGTCACGGTTACCTGCCCTGCACTATGCAAGCACCTACTGCCTGCCAGACCTGCCTTCGATGACTCTGCTGTTGGGGAGGGAAGAAAACCATGTGTGGAGCACCCATGTCTTGGCCCAACCATGTCCTTGGCTCTTAAACTCGAGGACTCCTGGACTCCAAAACACCTGTCCCGTAGACAGCCAGCAGCGCCCTTTCCCCTCTCCCTGTGCTTTTCTCAACCAAGAGGATCTGTTTATTTAAGCCCTAGAATGAGAAACAGTTCACACTCATCCACCGCTGTGAACAGACACGCGAGTTCTGGGAACAGAAGCCTCACCAGGAGGGTATACTTCTGTCACTTGCTCACACAGAACGAGACGGCGGCTGTGAGAGGTGGGACGAGTTGCTCAGATCAGAGCTGATTGGTCTCGGAGGCAGTCCCACCCAGGCAGCCCGACTCGGGGTCCTAGCTGGACCTCTGTCCAGATGCAGTTCCCTGTCCAGCGTCCCCTGTCCAGCTTGATCCCTTGCCCCTGGGCCCCTGGGCCCCTGGGCGTAGTCATTCTGGAACAGACCAGGACATGTGGCTCAGGGAGGTGACAGGGAACGGCCAGCTAGTGCAGGTCAGTGGCCAGGTAAGACCTGGACTGCAGCTGAAGGGAGCCTTGTGGACCCCTATAGGAAAGAACGCTTCCATCCCCATCAACCTGAGTGACAAAAACAGAAAATTAATCATCAGAGAAATAAGGCAGAGAGAAGACAACGGCCCCCTCTGGGGGAGTGGAGGCATAGTCAAGACTTCCCTGCCCTGCCTTCCTCTGCGGGTCCTGGGCTCGCCCCATTGTGGTCATTCTTGAACATGCCCGCCCGGCGTCCACAGAGCCTCTGCAGCCGCTGTCTGCCAGGAGGCTGCCCTCCCCCAGGGCCCCCGGTGAAGGCTCAAGAGACCCTAAACACCCTGAGTCAGGGAGGAAGCCAGGTTGTTTTATTCCCCCGGGGATGAGGGGGCTCCAACATCCCGTTCCCACAGAGGCCTGGCGCTGCACTAGAGCACGGAACCAGGTGCCAGGAGGCCTGGGACGAGGTCAAGGCTCGGGGCCATCTGACCCCCTGAGTCAGGTGAGTCACGTCCCTTGCCCACCCTGCTGGTGAACAGTCACGGCCATCAGGAGCCACCTCTCTCAGGGCTCAGCTAACGCACTTCTGCCCTAGATCTCCAGTTCCTGCTGTGCCCCGCTGGTTCCCTCAGCGATTCTTCATCCAGAAGTTTAACTTCCTGGACTAATGAGGCCAGACAGGTGTGCACATGGGCCTCCGTACTTTGCCATGAATGAGGTCCTGTACATCTTCCAGAGAGAAGACACCACCCCACTCTCAGGCACTGCCTTGTGCTCCTGCAGCCTCCCTGATGCTCCCACCCAGTCGAGCTGCTTCCCTGTAAAAATACAAACCCCACTGGGCATGCAGGCCGATCCTGCATGTTTGAAGAATATTTATAGCTGGCGTCTCAGAGGCTCCTCATCTCCTCTTCAGCTCCTTTGCAAATGAAGCACTTAAATCATTTTGCAGTAATGTTGTCTTTTTAATAAGGCTCGTCAAACGGCATTCTTGCTGATGAGGCATACCATGTTCCAGCCACGTTTCTGTGGCTGTTTCCCCGCTGAGACGAGGGGTGGGGTGCAGACGCTGAGAAGGGTGCTGGGGGGCTGCCTGATGCACAGCCCTGAAGGAGCGTCTGCTCCCCAACTGTCAACAGAAGCTCCCTTCCAAGATAGAAGAACCGAGTAGAAGGAGACAGCTCGTACCTGTTCTTTAACTTAACGTTTCTCAAAGTGCGGGCTCTGAACGAGCAGGTTCAGCGTCACTTGAGAACTTACTAGAACTACAAAAGCTTCAGGGCCATGGCAAGCCACCGACTCAGAATCTCAAAGGCTGGGATCCGATGATTCACATCCTAGCCCATCCTCCTGGGGATTCCGACACACGTTCGAGGAGAAGAACCCCACTACCATAACGTAGCATGACCCTCTGCACCAGGGTCACCTCGAGGCTTGCTGGAGAAGTGCGGAGGGACCCCAATCCCCAAGATCCCCTCCCGGGCCCAACCATGAGAGATGGAGCCAGGAAAGCTACAGGGTAACAGCTCCTCCAGGTGATTCTGAGGGCATCCCACGTGGTGCTAGTGGTAAAGAACCCGCCTGCCAATGCAGGAGACATAAGAGATGTGAGTTCGATCCCTGGGTTGGGAAGATCCCCTGGAGGAGGAAGTGGCAACCCATTACAGTATTCTTGCCTGAGAAGTCCCATGGACAGAGGAGCTTGGTGGGCTGCAGCCCACAGGGTCACAAAGAACTGGACACGACCGAGTGGACTTGGCACTCACAGCTGATTCTGATGCTGTTTCAAGTGCAAAAGCAACCAGTACAAATCAACAGTAGCTTTGCAGGGAAGAAGGTAGGAATTAGAGCCCTTTCTCCAAATAGAATCCTACTTGGGCCCCAACATGCTACATTTCACCAAATCTGAGCTGCCGTTGATTGTAAGATGCACAGTTTAGAACATGAGAGAGGAATGCACGGCCAGTTCCTAGTGTGAGAGGCTGCTGACTGGATTCAGCGAGGTACAAAGGGAGAAAATAATTCATCTGAGAGTCGATAAAAACAGAAACAAAGCACAAACAGCACGTCTACAGTAACGGATGCAGGTGTGGGAGTTCTGGAGCCCTGGACCCGTTCCTTGCCCTCTGTCAGGCCTGGAGAGACGCAGGGCCTCGGAAAGCACGCGATAAATTACTCTGTCAGCGCAGACACGCCGCAGAGTGGAGGGATCCACACTGGTTATATAGTCACCCACACTGAACAACTTACCAGAGGCCCACGGCTTACGAAGAGCCGCTACAGACCAACAGGAGACGCAGCAGGAGAGCCTGGAAAGGCCACCTTCTCAGAGAAGATGACCAAACAGCCAGGCCCGCGAAAAGACACAAGTTAGAATCACAAGGTGGTACAACTGCTCACCAGCCACAGTCACTAAATGAAAACGGCAGACAATCCCCAGTGCTGGGAAGACGTGGAGCCGACAGAGGGCTCACGCGCAGCCATCGGGGAACAGATGGGCACCAACAGCAGTGCACTATCTGCAGCGTCCATGAAAACTGAACACACAAATAACCTAAACCCAGCGGCTCCATCCCTCAGTGTGTGCTAACAGCCACGTGTGACCGGTGCGCCAGAAGACACTCGTGGGGAGGGCCAGAGCAAGCTGGTTCTCTACAGCTGAAAAATAGAAACAGTCAAATGTTCCTTTAGAGGAAGAGGTAAGGACGGGTGTCTGCATGTAGTTGACTAGTCTACAGCAGAAGGGGTCCACAAACCACAGTCACCAACGTCACCAACGATGCCAAATCAAAGAAGCCAAGGACAAAGGACGCACAAATTCAATGAGTCTCAGTAGAGTTCAGAAAAAAGGCACAAACTGTTCTTGCGTGTCAGGAGTCCATTTGTGGCTAATGAAGGAGGGCAGTGGCTGAAAGGCGCACAAGGTAAGGGAAACTGGGAGTGAACTGCGTCAGCCAGCGCTCGGGCTGCTGGTCGCATTGGTACGTCCACTTTGTGAAAATTCATTAAGCTGCACACTTAAGATGTGCACACTTTTTTTGTATGTTGTACTGCTATACAGAGTTTAAAAGCCAGGAAGAAGAGGAGAAGCAGGAGGAAGAAGATGATGACAAAGAGGAGGCACTGGGGAGGAAGAGAAAGAAATCCTGACACTTAGTCATCTAAACGTGCTTCCGGGCTGGAGCTCAGCTTTGATTCCTGACTGAATTCTCTTTGTGTGTGGGTATCACGCCCTTGACTTGCAGTTTAATGTGACACTAACAAAAGCATTTCTACAGACCCCAACAGACTGGTTCCAAATAGGAAAAGGGGTACATCAAGGCTGTATATTGTCACCCTGCTTATTTAACTTATATGCAGAGTACATCATGAGAAACGCTGGGCTGGAAGAAATACAAGCTGGAATCCAGATTGCCGGGAGAAATATCAATCACCTCAGATATGCAGATGACACCACCCTTATGGTAGAAAGTGAAGAGGAACTTAAAAGCCTCTTGATGAAAGTAAAAGCGGAGAGTGAAAAAGTTGGCTTAAAGCTCAACATTCAGAAAATGAAGATCATGGCATCCGGTCCCATCACTCCATGGGAAATAGATGGAGAAACAGTGGAAACAGTGTCAGACT
>SJYF01000416.1:625725-644530 GCA_006410515.1 Procapra przewalskii
AAGATGCTTACTCCTTGGAAGAAAAGTGATGACCAACCTAGATAGCATATTCAAAAGCAGAGACATTACTTTGCTGACTAAGGTCCATCTAGTCAAGGCTATGGTTTTTCCAGTAGTCATGTATGGATGTAAGAGTTGGACTGTGAAGAAGGCTGAGCGCCGAAGAATTGATGCTTTTGAACTATGGTGTTGGAGAAGACTTCTGCGAGGCCCTTGGACTGCAAGGAGATCCAACTAGTCCATTCTAAAGGAGATCAGCCCTGGGATTTCTTTGGAAGGAATGATGCTAAAGCTGAAACTCCAGAACTTTGGCCACCTCATGCGAAGAGTTGACTCATTGGAAAAGACTTTGATGCTGGGAGGGATGGGGGGCAGAAGGAGAAGGGGACGACTGAGAATGAGATGGCTGGATGGCATCACTGACTCGGTGGACGCGAGTCTGAGTGAACTCCGGGAGTTGCTGATGAACAGGGAGGCCTGGCGTGCTGCGATTCATGGGGTCGCAAAGAGTCAGACACGACTGAGCGACTGAACTGAACTGAACTTCTATATTTACTATGTGAATATAGGTGAGTGCCCTCAGGGCCTTTTTAACGAGGCTTCATGGGAGAAGCTCCTCTAATATCTCGATTAACTCCATATCCTGAAAAGTTACTCTTTGCTCAAGCAACAGGAGTATGTGTGGGTGTGCATGCATATAACCCAAACACAACATGTTTATGGTATATCCTGTTTTTCTTTTTGCTTTGATTGCTAGGAAGCACTATGTCAAAATTTCAACCCATTTTTAATAGTTCCACACACCCATTCTGTGTCTCTTCCGTACCGGGGGTGGGGCTGATGTGATGAGGCCTCCCAAAGACTGGGTCTCCCAGTCTAGCTGGGATGCAGGAGGTGATCAGGAGGCACTGATCAATGCTGTGAGGGGAAGCACAGGGCCACTAGTAGCCTATAGTGGGGGCCTAATAGACCCATGGGCTTCCCAGTTGGCCCAGTGGTAAGGAGTCCACCTGCCAAGTGGAGACACAGGTTCAATCCCCAGGTCGGGAAGATCCCCTGGAGAAGGAAATGGCAACCCACGCCAATGTTCTTGCCTGGGAAATCCCATGGACAGAGGATCCTGGCAGGCTGCTGTCCATGGGGTCACAAAGAGATGGACTTGACTTAGTGACAAAACCACCACCACCTACCCTTAGAGCATCAAGGAAGGCTTCTTGGAGGAAGCACCATTTGAACTAAGTATGAAGGGATGACCAGACACCAGGTGAGGAGGGTGGAGTGGGAGAAGCAGAAGCAGCACAGGCAAAGGCATGAATTGAGAGCGAATCTAAGGCCAACGGTAAAGGTCTATATTCTCTTTCCTTGATTTTGTGTATTCTTCGATTCTTGGTTCCCTTTGCTGATTTTCTTAGCTTTAAATCTTTATCTTATTTTTTCAAGACTTCATGCTCCTTTTTGCAGTCGTGTACGATATAAAGACTAAAGAGCCCAGGCAGGATATTCTGCAGGGGCTGACATGAGCATGCGTAGTTCGGGCCTCGGAAGCCTGGCTCCCTCCTCACCACCAGTATCCCATGGGCTGGGGCTCCAGATGCTAGAAACGCTCACCTCCTCCTCCTCTCCAAGTCTCCCCCAACAGCCTACACATCGCAAACCCCCAAGTCCGACGTGACAGCTCGTGATGGATTACTGCATAAAATGTCAGCTTGGTGGGAAGGAGTTTCTGCCGGGAAGTTGCTGATATTCCCCACCAGCCCACAGCTCTCCGACTGCTTCTGCTGCTCTACTCATGGCTACTTCCAGCGAGAGGGGTCAGGCGCTGGCTGTCTGGAGCCTCAGTGGAGGATGTAAGGTATTCAGGTGTCATTCCCGCTCCTCACAGTTTCGTCCATGAGAGGGGCAGTAGCCCAGCCCAGCTCTCCTCCTGGTGCACCGGAGACCCTCCCTTCCAGGAGCCCCTGCCCCTCGCCTGACCGTGAGGGTGGACCGCCAGGGAATTCTCCATCTTGATTTCTGAGATTTTTAGGGCTCCCTTAAATTGTGCCTCCTAGGCGAATGCTTGGCTCACCCTGGTCCTAGCTGCCTGTCTCCAGGAAGCCCTGGTGCATCACAGGGTTCTGCTGAAGTTCAGGTGGAGCTCATTCATTCCCTTCTTCATTCCCTTGTTCATCAGATGTATCTGAGTACCTTCCATGTGACAGACTTTCGACCAGACCCCTTGTATACAGCCAGAGACAAGGCAAAGTCCCTGTCCTCACAAAGTCTCCAGGCCAACAGAGGGAGACAGACCCCAAGTAGATAAACGTGCAAGCTAGCTTTCAGATGGTGGAGTGCCGCAGGTATTAAACAGAGGGAGGTGATGGGGAGGGAGGTCAAGCAGGGGTGTGATGTTATGTAAGTGGTCAGGGAAGACGTCTGTGAACTAAAACGTCTGATGCTAGATCTGAAGCATGTGATGCCCCCATCTCTGTGCAGATCTGGAGGAAAGGTAGAAGTAGCCGGTGCAAAGGTCCTGAGGCAGCGTGGCAGACTCTCTCAGTCCAGAGCAAAACCAGAGCTTCCTGTGCTTGCGTGGTTGGGGTGGTGTCACTGCCGACAATAGGGCTTGGTTTGGTTGATGGCTAGCAGGGATTGTAAGTAGGTTCATCAGCAAAAGCCAACAGTACTCAATTCTTTTTCTTCAGCACTTTGTTTTTTAAGGGCAATCCAGATTGGTTCTTCTATCTCTGGCTGAAAGGCCTTTTCTTCTATAAAGAGCCAGATAGTAAATATTTTTAATCTTTGCAGGCCACACAGTCTCCGTCACAAACTGCTCAACTCTGCCTTTGTAGCGTGAAAGCAGCCAGAGACTGCACACAAACAAATGGGTGTGGCTGTGCCAATAAAACTTTATTTATAAAGAACCGGTGGAGAAACGGGTTTGCCCTGTGGGCCATAGTTTGCCCATCTCTTTATTCATTTTCACTGTGGTAACTCAGGGTTTAGTCTAACAAGATGTGTTCCTCCATTCTGCCAACAGACTCGCTTTCTGGTGCTTATGTTCTTCAACATGAGACACACTGCTGCTGAGAGCGTCTTGTCTTTTCATTTCTGCGGGAGAGGTTCTCCAGCATGTGAGCCTGGAAGTGGAACGGCTGGGCCACGTGGCACAGGCAGCGTCAACCCTCAGAGATGACGCTAGACTGTTCAAGAGCCACGAGACCAACTTACACCCATACCAGCAGCTTGAGTTCCTGCTGCCACACACTCCCGTAGCCAACACTTGGTGACATCAGACCAGGATTTTGCCCATTTCAAGCATTGAGTGATACCCGTTGTGCTGTTAATGTACATTTCCTGATTGCTAGTTAGTAATCTTTTCATGAGTTTAATGGCCATTTGCATTCCTGATCATTTAAACTCCGAAAATGAGTTTCCCTGCTGAGAGCTGCCAATCTCTAATTTTTGCCGCCCCCCCCCCCCGCCCCACTTTGTTTTTTACTGGAATGTTTGCCTTTTCCCAATTGATCTGAGGAAGTTCTTTATGGTTACTCTCTGTCAGTTGCATGTGTCACAAATTTCATCTTCAAGAACGTGTTGTGTCTTTATTTTATGCTCTGACAATCAGAAGTTGATCACCTTATTGGGGTCACAGTGATCGTTCTCCCCTGTGAGCTGTGCTTTTGTGACTTATTTAAGCAATTCTTCCCTTGGGAGCCACATGCCATGGCTTTGAGACTCATCTCTACACTTGCTGGTTGTGGGGCTGGGGGAAGGCCCTTAATACCCCAGAGCCCATGTTTCTGCCTCTGTAAAACGGGGAGCGGAGCAGCATGAGCCTCACAGGGTTGTTCTGAGGAGTCTTGAAGGGACTGAGCACCATGCCTGGTTCACTGTCACCTTCCCCACCAACAGACCGCCCCTCCGTGTAGGGAGGGTGGGGGTACCTTGCTCTCCAGCAGGTCTGCGTTCTGCCGGAGTTCATTCCGAGACTTCTCTGACTTCTCTAGCTTCTGCCTCAGCGCTGTAAGCTCCGCCTACAAAAGCAAACACAGTAACAGAAGCTGTTCTGGACTGGAGGTGTAGGTTCCACGTGTGTTAAGAGTGGCCAGCAAATGCAGTGGGTGATTCAGCCAGCCAATCTGTGACGACGGCCATTTCTGAATATGATGATCTCTGCTCAGGCAAGCCCGCTCCGTACTAGTCTGGCCCAGGGTCTGGATGCAAATCCTTGGAACAGGACCACTGTTTATTGAGATGGGCACACCAAAGTGAGACTGGGCACAGCCGAGTGACACGGGGCACCCAGCTCTTCATCTTCCCCAGTTACCACTTTTGGCCAGGGGGTCATCATGAGGTTTACAGCACCACTGTCAGGAGCAACTGAAATGCTCACCCACCGCAGGCCTGTGGAGTGAACCATGAAATGCACACCCCAAGGAGGACCACGTGGCCATGAAAGAGAACAAGGATGGTTTCTATAAAAATGGGGACCATGTGACAATACATAAACGCAGCACGTTAACATGCAGCATGCCTTACATTTACAATGCTGCAGGTCAGACATACTTCAACTAAAACGTTTTAAAAGACAATCCAAAAATATGGACGTGGCACGGTTCTTAAAATCTATTTTGAAGTGAAAAATGCAAGCTGCAGAAGAATATATAGTATGCCACCTTCTGCGTAAGAAAGAAACCATTAGTCCTGTGTGGATGCGTGTGTGTGCACATGCGTGTGTGTGTGCATACCTTGCTTCACTGTGCTGGGTTCTTCAGATACTGCATTTTTTGCAAATTGAAGGCTGGTGGCAACCCTGCGGTGAGCAAGTCTATTGGTGCATTTTTTTCCAAAAGCATTATCTTTTAATTAAGGGATGCAGATTCTGGGGGGACCAAATGCTATACACACTTAACAGACGACAGCACAGCGTCAGCGTGACTTGCACAGGTCCTGGAAAGCCACCCAGTTCACGTGACTCACTGTGATATCCGATTTATCTTGGCAGCGTGGGACTGAACCTGCACTATCTCCAAGATATGCCTGTATTTGCTCATTTTTGCCAAAAGGAACAATAGGCAGGCTAAACCAGAAACCAGTCAGAACAGTTTCCTGGTGGCTGAGTGGTAAAGAATCTGCCTGCCAAGGCAGGAAACCTGAGTTCAATCCCCAGTTTGGGAAAAGCCCCTGGAGAAGGAAATAGCAACCCACTCCAGTATTCTTGCCTGGAGAATCCCATGGACAGCGGAGCCTGGTGGGCTGCAGTCCGTGGAGTCACAGTCAGACACGACTGAGCAACCAAACCACAATCAGAACAGTTACCTGTATCAAGTGGGTGCTAACGGGGTTGAAGGGAGGGTAAGGGGAGTGTCCTCTGAGAGGCACAAACATAAACGGCTCATGGACTCTCCCGCAGACCCTCCCTGGGAGGAGTGGGAGTACACGCTCGCACGCTCGAGGTGGAGTGCCTGCCCCTGACCAGCAGCCACTCACCCACTGAGGAGCGAGGCACCGGGGGGAGGGAGGCTGTGCCAGCTGTGCACAAGGGTGTCTGCAAAGGGTCAGTAAAGCTAGTGGTGGCGCATTTCTGGATGCAGAATATCCAGGGCTGGGGCGCTGGTCTGGATGCAAACACCAGGGAGTGGGCTGGAGGGCGTGCGGGAGTGGGCATCGCCCTGCCCACAGCGTGGACCCACCTCCTTGGTGCGGAGCTGCTCCTCCCCGATGGTGGCGCTCAGCAGGGGCCGAAGGGAACCCAGGAGCCGCCACCACGGCCAGTCCCTGACCGCCAGGAACACAGCTACGTTCTTCTGGATGCACCGGGCGGCCAGTCGGTGAATCTGCAGGGGATAAGAGTGCAGACTGAGGGCCCTTCCCAGCTCAGGTGAAGGAGGCAGAGGGCGGGGGGCATGGGAGCTGGAATATATTGGTTTATCCTTAGTGGAAGGGATGCAGAACTTAAAAATAAAAAAAAAGGCTTCCTTTAATGGAGTCAGGCTCTCAGCATCAGGCCACAGTTTAGTCTGGAATAACTAATAATAACAATAGGATAAGAACTAGAAATATTATACAATGGAGTCACCTCTCACATGAGGATTAGGAGCCAAAGTCACTGTGCAAGGCAAAACTCTCCTGGAAAATCCCTGAAACCTGCCCACAAGAAGCAGTGGCCATAATGACGCTGTTGGTTGATATTTAAGCAAGAGACACTATTTTCAGTGCATTTAAACGCAAGTCCATGCTTCTCACTCTTGAGTGTGTATCAGATCTCCGGGAGGGCTGTTAAAACACAGATGCCTGGGCTCCCGCCCCGAGCGTCTGATTCAGTGAGCCTGGGGCAGGGCCTGAGAATCTGCATTGTGCACAAACTCCTAGCTGATGTGGATGCTGCTGCTCTGGGGGCCACACTTTGAGAACCGCTGACCCAGGTCATTCTAATCAGAGGTGGGAATCAAGCTAAGTAAGAAGCCACCATCACATCAGCCAAGGCTTGCTCAGCCGGCAGTGCCGCCTACAGGCCAGACTCTACCTGGAGCACGTTACAGCAGCTCAGTCCTCACTACAGCCCTAAGAAGGCAGGTGTTATCATCATCCCCATTTTACAGATGGGAAGACTGAGGCACAGAGCGGTACAGTCACCCGTCCAGTGTCACACAGCTTCTCAGAGGTTGAGTCAGGATCTGAACCCCTGCAGTGTCGCTGCAGACAGAGCCCAGGCTCTTAATTTAACTTGTTGCAAACTGTTTCATGGCATAAACTACCTGAGTACAATGGGCTGGTGAGACAGCTCACAGTAGTTTCATTACTAATCTTCTTGCCTTTTTCTATTCTTACCAAGTACGTATTTGTGAGTTTACACATTCACAGAAGCTGGGGGCACGTGCACTAAGACTCTGTGCTGGTGGCAGAAATCAACATTAGGGCAGCGGCAGCTGGTGTTACTGAGCATTTACGAGGTGGCATGTCCTGTACTACATGCATGCCAGCTCATGTCACCTCCGCTCAGCAACTATGTGGTAGAGGTGAGATTCAAGCATGGTTCCTGTTTGCCTCTAGAGCCGTGCTGTGTTCTCCATCATGCAGGCTGCAGAGAGGAGCTCTCTCGAGAGCTCTGAGGATGGTGGCCTAGAGTGGCTCAGGACTACAGACTCTGACCCTGCCCTCTGGTCCTAAAGGCTTCCGTGGACAGATCCTGCCCACACCCTGTCTGCTGATCCATGGCAGCCAAGTTCTCCAGAGATGGGTCAGACTAAAATCATTTCCAACCCAGGAGGGCTTGGACAACCTCTGGACATCCTGACCAAGGCTCTCATCAGTGATGATTTGATGTCAGTTCAGTTAGTTCAGTCACTCAGTTGTGTCCAGCTCTTTGTGACCCCATGGACTGCAGCACACCAGGCCTCCCTGTCCATCACCAACTCCCAGAGTTTACTCAAACTCATGTCAACATCCTAGAAACAGCTGTATCATCTTACAAAGTCTGATCCATTAAAGTCTGGTCACCTGGACAGAGTGTGGGCACCAGCAAGGGAGATGGGCAGACCTCCTTGCCCACCCCAGACTCACTGGACCATAATCCACACACTAACAACATCCACTGGAGATTCGTGCACAAGAGCAAGTGTGAGAAGCAGGGATGACAGCCCCTGGACCAGTGTGGAGGACGCTCTTCCGGATCCCACGGCCCTGCCACGTTCATGCGACACTCAGTGCCCCTACCTTCAGCTTCTTGAATCCCTGGCGAGAGAGAAAGCCCCTGCAGGCCGCCTGGAACAGGACGATGCTCTGAGACACCAGCTTCTCGCGCTGCTTCTCCAGCCTGGACACCACGCCCGCCTTGAGGAAGACCTGGAGGGAGGGAAGGCTGCAGGTGACGTTCCGCAAATGCATCAGACTGTCTCACGTGCAAGGGACTGCAGCTCAGCCCCACTTCTCCTGTGTCCACCCAAAATGTTTGTGAGCAGCTGCCTTGGACAGGGGTTCTAAATGGTCAAAGCACCTTGTTTCCTGAGGCCTCCTCTTTCCCTTTTCTTGGCCCCGGGGCTGTACAGCGTGGCCCACACACCTGAGTGTGGTCACTGTCACCATCCAGGAGGTTGTTAGAAATGCAGCATCCCGGGCCCCACCCCAGACCTGCGGAATCGGGACAATCCCTAGGGGGACTCATGCACGTTTGCTGAGAAGCACCTCACGTCTCTGGGTCCTGGCACCACCCGGGGAATGTGGTCAATACGGATTCCCAGGCCCCGCCCCAGGGGGTGCAGAACCAGCGGGCTGAGTGACATTCCTGGGTGTGCATTCTGTTTTGACAAGTGCTGCTGGCCAGGAGAGAAGAGCTGCCCCAGAAACACTCAGTCCTGCCTCAGAAGGAGGGGCAGAGAATGTGGGGAAGTGGGAGCAGCCCTTCTCAGAGGGCGGGGCCAGGCTGGAGCCGCCTGCGGGAGGCACACAGGCACAGAGCGGAAGACAGCTGGAGGTTCACAGTCCTGGGCCTCAGCTCTCAATAACGGATGGGGGCTCCCGCGGCAAAGTGATCAGTGTGTTCTTGGCTCCCACAGGGCTGACCCGAGAGACTGCGGGGAACAGCGGAGGGTTTTCAGAGTGAGCCTGAAGCTCTGGGGCCAGGCGTGCCCTGGCCAAGGCTCCAGGGTCACTGCGGTTGATGTCACCTCCCCAGAAGTAAAGGAGAGACACGATCATGCTGTTCCTTTTCTGAGCACAGTCTCATGCGTTACTTTGCCAGACGCGGTTTGTAGCCCCAAAGGTGGCCAGCCACTGGAGAGCACCATTTAAAAATCACTGATACTGTCAGGTAATCTACGGCATTATCCATTAACGGCTAACACAGATGGAGCCCTCCTATGTTCTAGATCTGAACCAGATGTTTGATATGCAGGCAAAACATTTGACATGGAGAATCTTAGATGGTAGTTACCACAACCCCCCCCCCCCCACTTAAAAAATCTTTTTTGGCTGCACCGTGCGGCATGTGGGATCTTAATTCCCCAACCAGGGATCAACCCCCAGCCTCCTGCACTGGCAGCAAGAAGTCTTAACCACTGGACCACCAGGAAAGTGTCCAATCCCCACATTTGATGGAGGGAGAACCTAGGGCTAAAAAAGGCATGTTTTTGCCCAGATCCTCCACCACCAAATAGTAATGTGGAGGTTAACTTCCCTCTCTGACTCCAGAGGAGACCATGGTTGTCACTGAATGTAATTAACATTTGCACGGCATCTGCATTTTGAGAAGCTCTTCTCCTCTATCCCCTTTTAACTCGAGTTCACGTGGCTGGTGAGCAGCAAAGCTGAGACTTGATCCGGGAACCTTGAGTCCACCTCCTGCACCCATTCACATCGTCGGCATGAGGAGCTTTCTTTTCCTGGCTCACGTGGTACCCAGACATCAAGGGTTTGGGGCCGAACAGTAATCTGATTCCAGGTGGAACCAAGGGTATCTGTCAAGTCTCCATCCCCTTAAACCTGTTTTCTGTAACGATGACCAACCACTCGGCCAGCCCTGCGGTAAACCTTTCCTCGGAGGGAAGGTGGAGATTAGCGCACCCCATTGTTGCTGATTACCTCTGTTCTGTAACCCTCCATCACTTTACACAACACTTCCTATGAGCCGGGCTGCCAAGACAATCAGCCTCGTTGAAACAAAGACACAACTGACTCATTACCTATCAGATTGCCTCAATAATGACTGTATTAATTTCACAAGCTAGTGAGTCCCAAAAGCTGCTGTTAAAAAAAAAAATCAATGATCAAAGTGATGACAGCACTAGTCGGTATATTACAAAAGTCGGCAGGCGCTGCCAAAACCGTTATTGATTAAGTATGAAGCTTATTAAAAAGATAATTGGAAACGACCATACACGGAATGGGAATAAGTCATCGCCTCTGTAGAATCGTGATTTTTTTTCCTTTTCTTTTCTCTTTTAAGAGCACATCGCCATCCAGGAGGCCAACGGCAAGTGGAATCCCACCTTTTTCATAAATGTCATGGCCCTCGGCACAGGCCTCGGTAAGACACCGGGGGCTGAGAATCACAAAGGAAAATCTAAATGATTCACTCTTTATGGATCCAGCTGCTTATTGGACCCAAGCAGAGTGTAATGTCCCAACATCCCCTTCCGAATGGGATCTCTGGGAGCCGCTGTTAGGCACACTGCTTTTGCTCTCAAGGTGCTGCAGGCCAAGTCTCAACATCTAATGCAGCCATGGCTCTCCTGTCTAATACTGCTGAAAAATTAGCTATTCTCTCTTAGTAATTTTCCAGATTAGAGGAGATCAATTCTTTAAACATTAAAATGTTACCCTGTTTGACAAGCATCCTGCCCCTGCTGGCAAATGCCTACCACAAACAATGACACACTACCCCTGTCAAATGACAATGTGCTGATCCCCACAGCCAACTTGGGAGGTAGAAAGCAGAGGGACCATTTTAGAGATGGGGGAACTGAGGCTCAGAGAGACTACTCATTCCACATTCACACACTGAGGCAGTGGTGGGGCCGGGGTGTGGGGCAGCTCAGTCTGTTCTCTCCCATTCACAGCCTCCCCACCTATGAAGCGATGAGTCTGACAAAGCCTGACACCTGCGTCTGCCCCTAAAGATGGCAGTCTGTCGCCCCTGGCTTCCAAAAGGATGCATGGGCTTTGACATGCCCTGGGTGGCTTCTTAGTGAATGACACGTATGACTCAGTACTCATCCTGTTTTATCATGGGATGTTCTGGCTTGCAGACCTTTTGTCTCACCACCCTGAGACTGTGAAAAGTGGCTTCTCATTTGGCTCTGTTCTTCTTACTCTGCATCAGCTGCTGGGGTCACAAGGACTGACTGTGAAACTTATGAAGTAACTAGGCACTTATCTGAACAGGGGTTCTCCAACCTAAGCATGTACTCAGATCCCCTAGAGAGCCTGTTACAACTCAGACTGTGGGGTTCCACCTCCAGGATTTCAGAGTCAGTGGTCTGGCTGGGGTGGCAGCACCTAAGAACGTTTGTTTTCAGGAAGCTCTTGGGTGATGCTGAGGTAGCTGGTCCAGGGATCACACTTTGAGAACCACTGTTAGTCTAAAAGATGATGTTCTTGGAGCTGAAGAATTCCTCTGATTAAATAATTTGCTGTATACTTCCATGAATAAACAACAGAACCACAGCATATTGAAAAGAAAGTGGGAGGACTTTCCCAGAAGTCCAGTGGTTAAAACTCCATGCTTCCAATGCAGGGACCACAGGTTCAATTCCTGGCTGGGGAACTAAGATCCCATGTGCCATGTGGTGTGACAAAAAAAGAAAAGAATTTGGGCTTTGTACTGGTACACACTTCCATGGGAGCTGTGCTCCTGGATCCTGAGAGGAACTGGAAAAGGGGCTGACT
Source organism: Procapra przewalskii (assembly GCA_006410515.1). Classification (NCBI taxonomy): domain Eukaryota; kingdom Metazoa; phylum Chordata; class Mammalia; order Artiodactyla; family Bovidae; genus Procapra; species Procapra przewalskii. The sequence goes on from SJYF01000416.1 coordinate 637,093, forward strand.
TCCCAGAGGTATAGTTTCCTCACTGGTGAAGAAGGGATATTATAATCATCTCAACAGAGACTGTGAGGGGAAAAGAGGAATAACATATGATGTTGCTTAGCACAGCACCAGGCTTGTGGTGGGGCCCAGTAACCCATAGGTTTATCTCCTCTGCTGGAAATGTCCACAGAACGTCCTGTGGACCAATCAGGTTGGGGCCACAGCAGACTAACAGCTTCCACCATAGGCTTTAGCAGGACCAAGAAGCCTGTGGGGAGAAGCTAGTGTGTCTAGGGGGCAAGGACTAGTGTGAATCGCTGTGAGCTCTCCGAGGAAAGAGGCCTGATGGGGCAGGACACTTCACTCTGATAAGAGGCACTCAGGGCCAAGAGTGCCCCCAGGATGGGCTTCTGGAAACCAGGGTCCTGTCCCAGCACTGTACATGGTACCTGAACATGGAAGGCAATTGACAAGGGTTTCCTGGATGACGTTAATCACTCAGAAGGTAACTATGTGGGGAAATGGTCCTCTAGTCTCCTTGGTCTCCAGTTTATATTCCTAAATGTTGTCCCCACTCTCCTCCCACCAGCTGGTCATTGAGTCTACAAACTGTAGCTCCCTCCCCACACTATGACCCACTCACTCTGGGAGGTGGTAATGGGTCTTCTACTGAAACAAGTGGGTGAAGGCCCCAAGGCCAAGTCATCTGGGGAGCGCCGAACGCTGTATGATCCCTCATGAAAACTTTGAGGATGCCCTGAGCACATTAGGGCTCCATGAAATTCTTCTCTAAGTGTTTAAAACTGTTTCTGAAGGGCTGCTGGCTCAATACCCATTTGGAGAAATCTATGTCCCTCAGCTCTGAAATTATATGCCTTCTTCTCATCCCCTCTCCTCTCACTTACTGCTGCTAATCCCTAAGACTACAGCTGTGTTACATGTGGTTGCAAAGTAAAAGTTGCAAGGCTTTGAGTGAAAGTGGGCCTTTCTGAGGTTCAGAAAGTTCTACTAAGGTCCAGATGTGAACTCTGCAGACCGCTGAGGTCCCTGAGAGTGTCACCTCTAATAAATGATATTCCTCAGTGGTCTCTCCACCCACACTTACCACATTTTATCTTAATGGCCTTGTCATATAAGGAGGACAGAGAGTCACTAGCCCTGCATTCAGCTTGGGGAAAAGGAGACACCCAGAAGTAGGGAAGCTGGGGAGGACAAGAGTCAGGTCTCATGTGGGACCCTGATGTCATGGGTAGAACGGCAAACAAAGGTGCCCTACTCACCTGGCTGTGCCCCACGGCCACGGCCTTCTTCTCCAGGTCCAGTGTCTGCAGGAGCTGCGCCACAGCCTGGGAAGGAGAGGAGATTTAGAGAGGAAGACAGGCGGTGGGCTGGAGACTCCCAGAGTGGATGGTCAGCTTGCTGGAGGGCTGACAGATACCCAGAGAGAGCAGATGTCTCCCATGTCTGTGAGCTAACAGGGAGAGAGCAGATGTCTCCCATGTCTGTGAGGTAACAGAGTTCCACCTCCCCAGGAAAGTACAGAGATGGGCATGGACCGGGTACTGACTGTGTGCCGTCCACCCTGCTGAGACCTTCACAGACACCATCTCACTTCACCCTCATGGCAGCCCCAGGCAGTCGTCACACCAGCACCCCATTTCATGGAGGAGAGAACCACAAATGCAAAACCAATGGAGAATACATCTGCTACGGAAAACAGCATGGTGCAACCTCAGAAAATGAAACATGTAAGTTCCATAGGATCTAGAATCCACTTCTGGATATATACCCAAAAGAACTGGAAGCAGGAACTTGAACAGATACTTGTACACACTCAGTTCATACCGGCACCACTCATAGTAGCCAAAAGGTGGAAGAAAGCTAAGTGTTACTAAACGCAGTGGTGGCTGCAGCCACGAAATTAAGAGACACTTACTTGGTTCTTGGAAGGAAAGCTATGATGAACCTAGACAGCATATTAAAAAGCAGAGACATCACTTTGCTGACAAAGGTCTGTCCAGTCAAAGCTATGGTTTTTCCATAGTCTTGTACAGATGTGACAGTTGGACAATAAGGAAGGCTGAGCACCGGAGAACTGATGCTTTAGAATTATGGTGCTGAAGAAGACTCTTGAGAGTCCCCTGACCTGCACAGATATCAAACCAGTCAATAGTAAAGGAAATCAATCCTGAATATTCATTGGGAGGACTGATGCTGAAGCTGAAGCTCCAATCCTTTGGCTACCTGATGCAAAGCGCCAACTCGTGGAAAAGACCCTGATGCTGGGAAAGACTGAGGCAACAGGAGAAGGGGGCAACAGAGGATGAGATGGACATGAATTTGAGCAAACTCTGGGCGACAGTGGAGAACAGAGGAGCCTGGCATGCCATAGTCCACGGGGTCACAAAGATTCAGACATGATTTAAGGCCTGAACAACAACCACCTAAGTGTCTATCAACAGATGGATGGATAAATAAAAATTTGGTGTATATACACAATAGAATATTAATCACGTTTAAAGGGGAAGGACATTCTGAAACAAGCTACAGCGTGGATGAACCCTAAGGACATTATATTTAGTGAAATAAGCCAGTCACAAAAGGACAAGTACCATATCATTCCACTTATATGACACCTAAAGCAGTCAAATTCATAGAAAGTGTCCATAGAATGACGGCTGCCAGGGGCTGGGGCGATGGGGCTGGGAAGTTAGTGTTCAATGGGTATAGACTTTCAGTCTTGCAGAAACAAAGAGTTCTAGAGATGGATGGTGGTGATGGCCTCACGGAGTGTGAAAACACTTAATATTGCTAAACTGCACACTTAAAAATCTCTAAAATGCTAAATTTTATGTTATGTTTATTTCGCCACGATTTTTTAAAAATGGAAGGAAGATAATTCCCTGGTGGTCCAGTGGCTAAGCCTCCACACTCCCAAAGCAGGGGGCTCGAGTGATCCCTAACTAGACCCTACCCGCCATAACTAAGAGCTTGCAACTAAGACCTGGATCAGCCAAATGAATATTAAAAAAACAAAACCAGAATGAGGGCATTTCCCCAAGGTTATAAGTTATATGAGGCAAATTCGAATCAGGGTATGTCAGGCCACACTGCAACCTCTATGTCTGGACTGCTGCCCAGGCCCGGGACAGGGGCAGAGGGCCTCAGGCCGCTGGGGAACTGGCCCCCGTGGCAGCCACCCCAGCGCCCTGGCCTCTCAGCCACTGGCCAGGGGTGGCCTGGCTCTCCCGAGTATTTGCTGGGTCATGACATGGCCACTAACCCTGGGTCCCTGGCCTGGATGAGGGAGGGCCCATGTTTAATTCATCAGTTTCCTCTACTGCATCTGGTATACAGCAGGAGCTCAATAAACATGATGAGATCCCGTGAGTGTGGAAGCAGGGCAGGCTGGAGTAGGGAGTGGGGAGAAAGGCAATGCCCCCTTCAGGAGAAACAAATTCCCCTGAGATCCCTAGACCCTGCCTTGGCCAGGCCACCAGCCGTTTGATGGAATCTGGCTCAGACAGTAAAGAATGTGCCTGCAATGTGGGAGACTCCGGTTCCATCCCTGGGTCAGGAAGATCCCCTGGAGAAGGGAATGGCTAGCCACTCCAGTATTTCTGCCTGAAGAATCCCATGGACAGAGGAGCCTGGCAGGCCCCAGTCCAAGGGGTCACAGAGAGTCAGACATGACTAAGTGACTAACACTTTCCGTTTCCTTTATCACAGAGGCTGCAGGCTCTGGAGCAATCCTGTCAGATCTGTACCCTCGGACAAATGCGGGTCCAGCTTGGTCCCTTTGTGACTCCAATTCCCCTCCCACTCCATCCCCATGCCAGCCCTCTTGGACTTCCCGTTCACTGAAAACCACCACGTCTATCTACAGAATAAACTCCCAGAAAAGTCACTGTGACATTCCACCAAGAAAAAGGTACTCTGAGACAGAGTAATTTGGTAGATGAGTTTCAATTCCACAGATCATAGCATCACAGAAAACTTCCCAAAACACACACACAAAAGAAAATGCTTATTAAAAGTCCAGACCAAGGCTGTAGTCTGGGGGGAAGTTTCCTTCTCTGACCTCCGAGAAGAACATTCCACAATGTCCCCTCCAAAAACTCAGTGGTTTCACTTAATATTACATTTTAGCCAAAATTGCTCTTAGGGAGCTACAGGCAGCAAAATGCAAAAAACCAACAGATCCAGAAAACGTTTTCTTCTCCCTGCACAAGAGGAAAACAAGATAAAAACTGAGAAGCATTTATTCAAGAGAAACTACTGGGCCTTTAAGAATGGTGGGAGGTTTGTGGTAACTGTGATCAGGACCCTTCCACTCCTCCAGGCTCGATCACTGCAGGGGTCCCACTGGGGTGAGGCGAGCAATGAAAACCAGCTGCTTTGCTGCCAGAAGGGGTTCACATACAGGGAGCAAAGTGAGGAGAAGTCCCACATCCAGAACCATCGTCAGAAACAGTAAGTGATCTTGGCACCAAATGAATGGAGAAGGTCAATGGCACAGCTAGCCTAAGACTGTTTTCTGAGAGGGGCAAGCAGTGGGGCAGTGATTAGCCAGGTTCCTATAACAAGGAGATACTGGGAATGGGATGGTCAGTCGGCCGTGATAACCATGCCCCATACATTCCTGGCCATCTGGAAAGCTATCCACACTCACAGGAAGGACTGAGGGGGGCGGGGGCTGAGGCACTTCTACATTCCTACCTAAATATAAGGCCACGTGCACAGGCGGAAAATACGGAGAAGAGCCATACAGAAAGTAAAATCTGTGGCACAACTCTAAGTGCCTGAATGCTGGATACACTTTCCAAAGCACACAGATCACTGTAAAACCACGGTAAAAAATCAGATAGAAGTGTCACACACTCAAGATGTTTGACCCCAACCCCTGCTGACCACTAAGCTGAGCTGGCACAGGTCAACCCTTGAGAATCCACAATTTCTAATAGAAACAAGAACTTTTAAGAAGTGAACAGAGACAGTAGCAGTCTCACACCACAGGGGAGACAGACTCCATAAATCTAGTCCTATTAAGTTACTAATTGGGAAAAGGTTGGGATCTAGAGACGCAATATTTTATTATTGAAAATGTCCGGTTTTCCACAGAAAATTACAAGATATGCAAAGTAATTAGAAAGTGTGACCTATGTTCAAAGAACAAACCCCCAAAATCAGTCGCAGGAAACCCTCTGGGGGCATAGATGCTGGTCTTAAAAGAGACTCCCGGACAGCTCTCACAAGGCACATAACAGGCTTAATTAACTCCCCATGCCTGGCACAGGCTAAGTTTCCATAAGGCCTTGTAGGTGGTGGAGGTTCTGATGTTATAAGCCCCTCGGGGGTGCTGTGGAGTGATGACACACCCTCATTCTCCACCACTCTGGGCTCAAACTGCTAGGCCCTGAATGTACCTGGGAGAGACCCAACTCAGCCTCCAATGACACGGTCCCCGTGTCCTCCAACTGTGCAGAGGTTTCTCTTCAATATTTCGCGAGGATGCCTCCCTCCTCCAAGCAGAGCACACAGTCTGGCATCTCACATTAAGCTGCATGTGCCAGACCGGCTGCAGAAGACTCCAGGAGCCACAAAGGCTGTGGCTGCGAAGGGCTCCCGATTCTCCCCTCCATGGACAGTGCAGGGACCTGCAGCTGTGGGAACGGACGCTTTCCCGACCACCCTGCTGTCAGGACAGCACCTCCTCCAGGAAACCCACACTGTGGCTGATGGCTGCCATATGCTGGGCACCTACTATGTGCCAGGCACTGCTATGCCCTGTCATACACTTCCCCTGGTCACACCGCTATCAAGCATCAAGGGGCACAGATGAATGGAAAGAGAGATGGCAGAAACCAGGATTTGAACCCAAGTCTGTCTGACTCTAAACCACGTGCTTTTAACCACCAAAACTTTTACACGCAGATCAAAACATTCATAATAACCCTAACATAACCCCTAACATTCATAACCCCTAAGATTAGGGCTAGGACTACGTCTCTGTTCTTCTAACTCTATAGTTTCATGATTATAAACAGTATGTCTAGCACGAAGCACAAGCAATATGAACAAACATATAAACAAAAAACACACATATTTGTATAACTGGGTTGGTCAACACTAAACAGAAAGCAAGAAGGATCATTAGGACAGTAGACCCAAGCTGGAGCTCAGTTCAGGCGCTCAGTCACGTCCGACTCTTTGAGACCCCAAGAATCACAGCACACCAGGCCTCCCTGTCCATCACCAACTCCCGGAGTTCACTCAGACTCGTATCCATTGAGTCCGTGATGCCATCCAGCCATCTCATCCTCGGTCGTCCCCTTCTCCTCCTGCCCCCAATCCCTCCCAGCATCAGAGTCTTCTCCAATGAGTCAACTCTTCGCATGAGGTGGCCAAAGTTCTGGAGTTTCAGCTTTAGCATCATTCCTTCCAAAGAAATCCCTGGGCTGATCTCCTTCAGAATGGACTGGTTGGATCTCCTTGCAATCCAAGGGACTCTCAAGAGTCTTCTCCAACAACACAGTTCAAAAGCATCAATTCTTCGGTGCTCAGCCTTCTTCACAGTCCAGCTCTCACATCCATACATGACCACAGGAAAAACCAGAGCCTTGACTAGGCGGACCTTTGTTGGCAAAGTAATGTCTCTGCTTTTCAATATGCCATCTAGGTTGGTTGTAACTTTCTTTCCAAGGAGTAAGTGTCTCTTAACTTCATGGCTATAGTCACCATCTGCAGTGATTTTGGAGCCCAAAAAAATAAAGTCTGACACTGTTTCCACTGTTTCCCCCATCTATTTCCCATGAAGTGATGGCACCAGATGCCATGATCTTCATTTTCTGAATGTTGAGCTTTAGGCCAACTTTTTCACTCTCCTCTTTCACTTTCATCAAGAGGCCTTTTAGTTCCTCTTCACTTTCTGCCATAAGGGTAGTGTCATCTGCATATCAGGTTATTGATATTTCTCCCGGCAATCTGGATTCCAGCCTGTGCTTCCTCCAGCCCAGCATTTCTCATGATGTACTCTGCATATAAGTTAAATAAGCAGGGTGACAATATACAGCCTTGACGGACTCCTTTTCCTATTTGGAACATGTCTGTTGTTCCATGTCCAGTTCTAACTGTTGCTTCTTGACTTGCATATAGATTTCTCAAGAGGCAGGTCAGGTGGTCTGGTATTCCCATCTCTTTCAGAATTTTCCACAGTTTCTTGTGATCCACACAGTCAAAGGCTTTGGCATAGTCAATAAAGCAGAAATAGGTGTTTTTCTGGAACTCTCTTGCTTTTTCCATGATCCAGCGGATATTGGCAATTTGATCTCTCGTTCCTCTGCCTTTTCTAAAACCAGCTTCAACATCAGGGAGTTCACGGTTCACGTATTGCTGAAGCCTGGCTTGGAGAATTTTGAGCATTACTTTGCTAGCATGTGAGATGAGTGCAATTGTGCGG
>SJYF01000416.1:649897-670336 GCA_006410515.1 Procapra przewalskii
CGTCCCCCGACCCCCACCCCCAGGTCCATGTACCTTCCTCTCGTCCACTCCTTCAGGGGCTGATATGAGCTCCTTCACGAGCACAGGGTCCAGCACCTGGAATCTTCGGCGGAACTGAGTGAGACCCATGTGGTCAGCATAGCCTGGGGTGTGGGGAGCAGGAGAAGAGCAAAGAATCCAAATGAGATGCCCAGCCCAGGGGTCCACTGCCAGCCTTGCTACCCATCTGCTGTGTGCACTCGCTTCTTGGGGCCTCAGTGTCCCTGTTTGCTAATATAAGACACTAGGTTCCATCAGCATTTACCAAATGCATTCCCCAGCACACAGACCCTATAAGAGGCTCCACTGAAAGCTTGAAAAAGGGGGCTTGAAAGCCCCCTCCTCCACCTCTTAGAAGGTCATGATGTGCATCAACACCAAAGTCAAAGGCTCCAGAACCTCTGCAGGGACGATGCCTGATTAGCTTGACTTAACCCAGAGTTCTCCAAACATGCTGGACCATGGGAAAATGTTTTGATCTAATAGTTTTTACCACCCCACAGACTGCATGTGGGAAACACTGCATCAGGCCATATCTAAGGGTTCTTTTAAATCTGAAGTGTAGGATGCACACAGCTGCACCCTTCTGTGTGCAAACTGAAAAGCTACTGAGAGAATGTGATATTCGAGCTGGCCTTTGAGGGGCTGAGAGAGTCTGCGAGAGGGTTCTGTGTGGAAGGAAGTCCAGACAGAGGGAGTCAGAGCAGGAAACGGAAGGCCTGTCCCACAGCCGCGGTAACACCATTTACAGAGTGTTCATGTGTGTGAGACACTAGGATAACAGCGTCCTTGTTTCGCAGAGACTCTGGGGCCTGTGTTACTATCCCATTATACAGACGTGGAAACTGAGGATGAGAGTTCAAGTCACGGAGCCCAAAGTGACATGGATTGTAACTCTCCCTGTGGGGAGACAAACCCAAACAAGATGATGTGATGGAGGATAACAGAAGCCAGGATCTGAATAGCAAGATGACTCTGGCCTAGCGAGGAATGTAGGCAGTGACAGTAACTAATCCAGCAGAGAGGAACCAACAGTGAGGTCAAAGACGAGCAGGGACCTAAACTCTCATTCCAGACCTCAAGGCTGACCACACAGAGACCTGGAGGCTGGGAGGTTATAGGGCTGCCATTGTGAGTCAGACCTACCTGGGTTCACATCTCCTATCTGCCCTGGTTAGCCCTCTGACCAGTGACAGATGACTTTTGTTTCTTTGAGATTCAAGTTCTTCCCTTGTTCAATGAGAGTAATAACAACTTATTGACCAGAGACGTAGTAATATGTCTTTGGTTACCCAACTGTTATTGACCAGAGTGTTTCAATATTCATTTACATAACAAATCGCCAGCCAGGGGCATCAGTTTCTGCAAAAATCCCCTGGTTCAATAGTGTGCTAGGATCTCTAGTCACACAGTCACGACAAGGATTAAATCCAATAATGATTACAGGACAAGAAGCTGACGCGTTCTGAGCACTTGTTCATGTCCAGGCACTTTTCTTATTCCCTTATTAATTCACCAGCCCACTCAACGGCTCTCTGAAACCCGAGCTATTACAGGACAGGAAAGGGAGGCATGACCTAGGGGCCTGACAGTGTCAACCACGACCACACACAGGCCACTGGCTCCAGAGTCTGGGCTGTGCCCACCAGGCTGCCCCGTATGCAGCATGTGATGAGCATTTACTGTCTGCCAGGCTCTGTGCCAAGCTCTCTGTGAGAACACCACCACTGGGTGTGTGTGACCACACCGTGCCCCGAGCATCTGAAGTGCCCAGGAAACAGCCTCTGCATACGTGCATCATGTATGCCTGTGTCTGTGCTTGCAGGCACATCTCAGAGATACTGTGGGCTCGCTTATAGACCACTGCAAGAAATCAAATATCATAAACCTTTTTTGCTTTCTCGGTGCACATGAAAGTTAACTTTATACTATACTATGGTCTATTACATGTGCAATAGCATTATACCTAAAAAACAATGTGCAGACCTTCATTTTACAAATGTATTACTGAATACAAAATACTAACCATCATCTCAGCCTTCATCAAGTTGTAAGTTTTTATTGGTGGAGGGTTAGAAATCCTGCAAGAATGACCAAATGTGACACAGAGATGCAAAGTGAGCAAACGCTGTTGGAAAACGTGGTACCAACAGACTGGCATGACACAGGGTTACCACAAACCTTAAAAAAAAACTGTGCTCTAAGTACAACAGAGCAAGGCCTGTTTGTGTATCTGTTACACACACACAGTCCAAGTCGTAAATCTGTGACATCAATAACTGTGTATGGATCTTTGTATGCAAGTAAACATTTCTCACATGGTGTGAGAGAGACAGAAGTGACTCGGAGCAGAAAACAAGGAGGAAACAGACCAGGCCCTGGAAGCAGAAACTGGCAGGAGACTCCAACCCTCCCTGAGCTGGGAGCCCTTCCTGAGCTGGGCCCTGAGGCGGCAGAGGGTGGACGCACAGGGAGGAAGGGGACTCGCTGACTGCGCCTGCGTGCAAGGCTCTCACCGCGGGCCAGGGCACCTCCCGCCCGCCAGGCGCAACCGAACGGCCTGGGCTGTGACTGGCCTGCGCTTCCCCGTGGCAGTGCCTGTCTGCCCATGCCTGCAGTTCTGCAGACAGAAGGGGAAATCAATGCGATGCTGGGGGGAGCAAGTGGTTCATGGTTGCTGCCAGCTGCTCCCAGCTTCTCCACCCAGGACTCAGTATGAGTGCCGTGGGGGGAGACAGGGCAGGGACCACAAGCTGGGGGGACGGTGACCGAGGAAATATTAAACAAGTGGGGGCCCACCTAGACTCCCATCAGCCCCAGCCACCCCATCCCCTGACTTCGCCTGAGCTGTTCCTGTCAGGGAGGCAAATCCACAGGGTGGCCAATGGGGTCTCAGAGACAGAAAAGAATGGGAAAATTTCAGGTCAAACTCAGCTCAGAAGAGGAGCTAATGGGGGAACCCTGGTGCATGCCTGCTTTCTAAAATATGGGTCTAAAACTTCATTCCTTTGATGGAGACCCCTCCTCCCCCATCACGCCCATCACCTCCTCAGCTGGACCGGGGAAAGCCACTCTTTCAAAGATGGAGTTAAGCCTCCCCGGTGGGTCCACCCCTCCTCTCCCACACCCATCCCCACTCATTGTGAGCCTGGAAACCCAGGCTCCCCTACACCTCCCTGCCTCTGCACACAATGCTCCTTCGACCAAGCTACCCCTCTCCCTGCACCACCCAGAGGTGAGCAGTTGCTTTCTTCTAAGACTCAGTGAAGATGTTGCCTCCAACGGGCATTGGCACCTCTGGCATCCCTGCGTGACACATGCCCTGGTCACACCATACAATCATCACCTGTTTCCATACGGCTCTCCCAAACCAGGCTGAGCATCCTGAAGGCCAAGTATTAATGACTGGGGAAATTTCACCCTCAATTCCAAGGCAGATGCTCCTAAGATGTTTGTTGTTGAAAAGGAAGATGGGCAAGACACACTCCAAGCCTTCCAGGTCATTGAAGCTGTTGAGTTGCTCAGTTGTGTCCGACTCTTTTGCCACCCCGTGGACTGTAGCCGACCAAGCTCCTTTGTCCATGGGATTCTCCAGGCAAGAATACTGGAGTGGGTTGCCATACCCTCCTCCAGGGGGTCTTCCCAACCCAGGGACTGAACTTCCATCTCCTGCGTTGCAGGTGGACTTTTTTTTTTTTTTTTTAACCACTGAGCCACCAGGGAAGCCCTGCCTTCCAGGAGTGCACAACTAATTCAGGAATGGTTGGACTTTGGGCTCAAAGAGCAAGTCCCAGGAGTTAGCGACAAGGTGCTTGCTCCCTGCTTGCCTCTCACCTGCTCTGTGCAGACGCAGCGCCTCCAGGATGTAGGATCCTGCAAGCTGCACCCTCAGTGCGGGGATGTCCAAGGGCAGGGATCTGCCTGCCTCAGGCTTGTCTCCGCCAGGCTGTGGCAGAGTCGGAGGCCCCTGCCCGCCTCTGCTCCCCACCGCTGTGCTCGGCAGCAGGCAGTGGATGAAGTGTAACCGAGACCGTCTCATCAGGCTGATCAGTGCGTCCTAGGACCGAGAAGAGAGAGGGTCAGGGCCAGAGCGAGACCGACAAGGGTCTGGACACTCCCCAAACATGCATTCAATCTGGTCTGGGCAGCTCCGGAGGTCCCTATGTCCTACCACAGGGGCCTCTTATCCATGGCCCGATTTGTACTCATGAGAAATAAAGGACCTCTATAATGATCCTTATTATCATAGATGGGAAAACTGGGACACAGAGAGAACAAACGAGTGGCCCCAAGCAGAGGGGTCAGTCACCCAAGAAGAAAACTAGAGCCCAGAACCCAGGCTGAGGGCTTTTCCAGGACAAGATGCTACGAGTCGTCTCCTCAAGCCCTCCTTCCCGTGTCCCACCCTCCTGAACTCAGCCTACTCTCTTGTTACTGGATTACCGTGTCCAGGTGACATCTTTGCACCAGGGCTGGGTCCAGCCACCCTGCCTATGGGGAGCCGGGAGGTGGGCATGCCAGCCTTTGAGAGGGGGGGAGGGAGGCAGGCGGAACAGGGCTGGCTGCAGCGTTCGTCACCGTGGTCTGGAGTGACCAGTTTCCTGACAACTTCCTGAAGCTGCTCAAGTGAAACCAAGGAGCTGAGGCTTAGGCCTCAGACTGGGACGGGTCACTGTGCTGCCCTGAGCCTCGGCTTCTTGCTCGGTGGAGCATGGGAGTTGGTTGCCTGTCCCTTCAGGCCAGCTGGGGAGCTCAGAGCTGGTGCAACTGGATAACTTGCCCTGGGGGCGGGTGGTGAGGCCCCCACCCCATGAGAACAGGACCCTGCTCACCATCTGCAGCTTGATCTGGGAGCAAGGGGCTTTCCTCTTCACCGCGGCCAGGCTGCTGGCGAACGTCCTCCGGATCACACAGCTCCGCTGCTGGGCTTGCTGGGAGGTGCCCTCCAGGCCGGCCACAGCCCGGCACACGGGGGACAGCTTGGCCCGGGACTGGAACAGGGTCCTCAGCTCCTCCCTGGCAGGTAGGCAGGGAGAGAGAGAGGGGCTTCAGGGGTTTGGGGGCAAGCGAAGGGGACCCCCTTGCGTCTGGACATCTGCTTCCTGAAACCATGTCCTAGCTGCCACGTCTGTTCATAGTCGCTTCTGCCAGATGATCCTTTGTCCAGCGACAAACGCCAGCATCTTCCTCCATGCCTCTCTCCCACTCCTAACCTCAGAGCATCTTCCTGCTATTGGATGTTCCCATCACTTACATACCTGCAGAATTCTGCCAAGCCAGCACTTTCTTAGAGGATAAAATCACCTTGGTTATCTCTAGAACTGGTCTGAGCACAGCAAGTGCTTATCTGTCCAACAGACAGTCTGAGCACCGAGGAGACCCTACCGAGCCCCAGGATGAAGCTGGGGCCCAGGGAAGGCCTCAGGCTCCCTGGCTGCCCTGGCCGCTCCCCTCCACTAGAGGCCTGTGGGTGACTCCCCTGCAAATACAGGCCCACCCAGACCAGCCCTCAAGACCCTTATCCATCCCCGCTCTAGGCCCAACTGACTGCACAGCCATTAAGAAAATGAGTCTTGACAGATGCACTGAGGTTGCTGAAAGCAGTTCCATGCCTCCCAGAGCACGCAGACTGACAATGGTGCAAAGATGCTCACGTTGCAATAGAAGTCTGGGGAGCCAGCCTGGAGAGCCCCCTGGAGGCCGGAGCCTTGAGAAGGAAGGCTGTGGGCACCCTGCCTGGTACAGGGAGAGGAGGTGGTGCCCACAGCCTGGACCCTGCATAAGGATGGCCCCATCAGTGGCGCCGGGAGACCCGACCTCTGGTCTGCAGTGTGCAGTGTGGCCTGGGGCAGTCCGAGGTCACACAGCACAAAGGTTGAGTGAGCATAAGCACCTCTCAGGACCGCCCCCAGCATCCCCGAGAGACTAGAAGGGCCCAGGAATCACAGCGCTACACAAGCAGTCCTGGTAGATCGGCATCCTGACCGCAGAACCACGGACCAAGAGGCGCTGTCTGCCTCAAACTCACAACGCGCGGCTCACAGGCCTGCAAGACACCCTGCTGGGGTTCACTGCCACACCTGCCACACTCTCCTGCTCATGAGCACACGCCTCTCCTTGTCCCAGAAGGCTCCACACTCACCAGGCCACCCGGCTAACCAAGGTGTGCCTGCCCTTCCCCAACTCTACACCCCTCACTCAGCTTGAGGGTTTCTGGCAGCAGGGGGATTTATAAGGAGGTCACAAGATGTGTGTTGAGGGGTAACCATGAACCAGGTTCCTTAATAAGCCATCCACTCTGTTACGTCACCAAAGCCTTACATCACACTCATAAGCTTGGCAGCATCATTCCCACTTCTCAGACTGTGAAACTGAGGCCTGGGTCATGCAGCTTGAAAAAGGCAAAAGCAGAACCTGAGCATATGCCTGACTCCAGAGCTGTGTGATGTGGCCTCACCCAAAAAAACCCTGAGGTTGCAGAGAAGGAAGCGAGAAACCCTGGAGAAGGAAAGGGGCTGCCCACAGTCACCCAGGGGGGCTCGGGGCTGGGCTGGGATTGGGCTCAGGTCCCCGGCTCCCCATACAGCACTCTATGTGCTTGTTGCTCTTCCTTCTGCCCTACCCTCTGACTAGCTCTCTCTCTGGGAGCTGTGTTTCCCTGAGCCCCCACTAGATTCTTCCAATCAACTCTGACCATCCGGCTCTGAGAACGCCTTCCAAGGATCACTTAGACCCAAATTGTATTCTGGCTCTGCCACTCTTTTGTTATGTGGTCAAAGGTGAACCACTTCACCTCCTGAGGCCGCAGTTTTCTCATTTATAAAATGGGGCTAGGGATACAGTTGTCGTAAGGATTAAAAAGACCATTATAGGAACTTCCCTGGTGGCCCAGTGGCTAAAAGACTCATTGCTCCCTATGGAGGAGGCCTGGGTTCAATCCCTAGTCAGGGAACAAGATCTGCATGCTGCAACTGAAGACACAGCACAGTCAAATAAATAAGTAAGTAAATATACATATATTTAAAGACCCTTATAAAGTGCTTCCTCTGATGCCAGGTGCACAGCAGGGAGTTAGTAAATGTGGTCTCAGCTTCATATGCGCACACACACTCCTCCAACAAGAATTTTCCAATAGCTCTCTGAATTCAAGGCAGCCCTCTGCCAGCACGTCTGAGCAGAGCAGTCAAGAAATGCAGTCAGCTTTTTTCAGGCTGCAAAAAGTTATCACTTCGGTTTTATGATCCCCTAGTTGGAGGGTGTCCATAAACGTCCTTCCAGTCACATCATCTCCCAGACACTTAATGAATAAGAAGTCACAGCTTCCTAGCTTTTGTGCCGCCTCCCCAGGTGGCCAGCTCTCCTCGTTGGCTGGACTCAGGCCAGTCCCAGGAGATGCTGAATCGTGCTCGTTAGAGTTACAGGTCTTTGTGTTATTAGGGAAGCGTCCCCACACCAGCCCTCCATCACTGACTGGGCTGCTATGATTGCACAGCCCCAGCACCTCGAACGCCCCCCGCCCATCTCCAGCCCCGGCGGGGCTCACCTGTTTGAATGCTGTAGGACCTGGGGGGCATCCAGGGCTGAAAGGTTGGGTTTGGCTCTGTGGAGCCAGCCCGTGAGGTCATAGCGCACAGGGTCGTGCCCCAGCTGGTGGGCGATCTCGCACTGGAGGGGCTGCTCACAGGTCCGGAGGGCAGAGGTTCCTGAAAGCAGACACAGGGCATGAGTGCTGGGGCCTAGCGGGGACTCTGGCATTGCTTGGTGTCTTTGAGAACACGCTTTCCCCGTTTTGATATGATTCAAGCCGTCGGTTCTGGGCACGGCATCTCCCCTGCTTTGCGCATTTACATGCACAGCTTCCAACCTGCATTCTGTTCCTCCTGGCTTCCTCTGTCAGTTTTTCTGATGTGGACTGTTTTTAATGTCTTAACTGAATTTGTTACAAGACTGTTTCTGTTTTACATTTTGATTTTTCAGCTTTGAGGCATGCAGGATGTTAGCCCCCCAAACAGAGATCTAACCCAGGTCCCCTACATTGGAAGGCGAAGGCTTAACCACTGGACCACCAGGAAAGCCCCTCCTCTTTGCTTTCTTAAATCGAAGATGCCTGCGTTCCCCAATCACCATTAGCAAGTGCCATCTTTGTGATTTTAGCCAGAACCATGAATCACCTGGACCATTTTTTGTTTTCTTTCAATTGACTCAGTTTCACAGGTAAAATTCATTTGTAAAGAAGCGTTATACTGCAGGTTTGGTGTGCCAGCTATAATTACTTTCTAACATTCATGGAAATAAATACACAATTATTAAATATTTTGAAAATACGTATAGGCACCACTTAAAATTGTCTGGAATACCAGTTGCCAAATAAATGCACAGCAAACTCTTGGGACATGCTGGTGGACACCTGGTTCCAAGGGACAGAGTGGGAGAAACAAAGGGTCTCGGAGTTAGAGAAGACCTGGGTTCAAATCCTGACCTGACCGTTTTTATAGTGGGACAGGGCCCAAACCACCTGAGCCTCTGTGCCTCGGTCTCTTCCTCCGCCCAGCGTGCACCTTAAGTGAGAGGCAACAGCCAGCGAGCCCCACGTATTCTGCTTGAGTGAGTGTTCTCATTAACTCAGAGCTAATCGGAACGTTCCAGGGGCAAAAAATAATTTTTTTAATACCAAAATGTCTGAGTTAATGTGTCTATCCGTCAGTCCAGGACAAGAATCTCTCCCCTGGGACCCGAGAGCCTTCCTGTGTCTTCAGGCCTCACAGAGAGGAAAAGGGCTTCGAGTCTTGCCCGCACCACACCCTACAGGACACCTCTGCTTCTGGCCCTGCTTTCTGTGTCTTTAGCCTAAAAGTCAGGATCCAGGAAATACATTTGAGAACTCTGGTTCACTCGATTCTGCGTCAGAGCAGAGCAGGGGATGGATGGAGGGGGGGCAACGGCAGGGGTCTGCAGGGCCCTGCTCTGGCCCAGGCCCTGGGGAGACGGCAGAGCACAAGATGGGTATCCTCTGACCTGGGGAGGGGGCGCATAGAGGGAGGTCGTTGGGCTGATGAGAAGCAAGCCAAGAGAACAGGTCACCAAATATCCCACAACCCAGAAGGGGCCCTAAAGGAGACGAGGAGGGCATCAGGAAGGACGTAGTGTGGCTACAGAGAGGACAGGGTCAGGGAGGCCTCTGTGGAGGAGCGCCGAGCAGGGAGCCAAAGGAGGAGGACGACTTACCAATGCTTCTGGGTGCACCTGAGCCCCTTTCTCCTCACCCCAGGGCCGGGGGTGTCACCATCTTACAGGCGAGGAAGGAGGCGACTTCCTACAATGCACACACGTTGCAGCTAACTAGTGGAGCACGGGTCCAACCCAGGACGCTCGGGTCCAGTGCCTGGGTAGGCTTCTAACAGCTCTGTCTCTTGGCTTTCTGTGGGTCTGGGTGAGTTTCCTCCTCTACAGTCCCCCAGGAAGAAAATGACCGTTCCAGAGCCCTCGACACACTTCCTAAAGACAGAACCCACAGTTGCCCTGGTCAGTCATCAGGCCTCTCCAAGGCCCCAGGTACTCCCCAGAGGTGCCGTGTGGCAGTGCCCACACTGCCTGGCTCAGACTAAGGGCCCCACAAATAGCAGTTCCGACTGCCCCTCCTGATGGCAGAGGCCAGTGCCTCAGAAAAAAGAGGTGACCTTCTGGAACAGAGAATCATGGGCAGCATCACACCAAGCACTATGACCCCCACCTCCAGGGTGAGGGCAGTCCAGGGTCGTGTACATATATACAAGTACACAAAATTATATTTCACGACTGTGTCAGGACAAAGAAGGATTGATATTAATAATACATAAGTATACTGTATTGGTTTGCTGCAGCTGCCATAACAAAGCATCACAGACTATGTGGCTGGAAGCCCAAGGTCAAGGTGTTAGCAGGGCTGGTTTCATTGAGACCTCTCTCCTTGGCTTGCAGATGGACACCTTTTCCCTGTGTCTTTCTTTGTGCACGTCTGTGTCCTAATCTCTCCTCTGAAGGACCAATCATATTAAATTAGGACCCACCACGGTGACCTCCTGAGAAATCTGTATGCACGTCAAGAAGCAACACTCAGAACTGGACATGGAACAACAGATTGGTTCCAAATTGGGAAAGGAATATGTCAAGGCTGTATATCGATACCCTGCTTATTTAACTTAAACGCAGAGTATATCATGTGAAATGCTGGGCTGGATGAAGCACAAGCTGAAATCAAGATTGCCAGGAGAAATATCAATAACCTCAGATATGCAGATGACATCACCCTTATGGCAGAAAGTGAAGAACTAAAGAGCCTCTTGATGAAAGTGAAAGAGGACAGTGAAAAAGTTGGCTTAAAACTCAGTATTCAGAAAACAAAGATGATGGCATCCAGTCCCATCACTTCATGGCAAATAGATGGGGAAACAGTGGAATCAGTGAGAGGCTTTATATTTTTGGGCTCCAAAATCACAGCAGATGGTGATTGCAGCCATGAAATTAAAGGACGCTTACTCCTTGGAAGAGACACTACTTTACCATCAAAGGTCCATCTAGTCAAGGCTATGGTTTTTCCAGTAGTCATGTATGGATGTGAGAGTTGGACTATAAAGAAAGTTGAGCACCAAAGCATTGATGCTTTTGAATTGTGTTGGAGAAGACTCTTGAGAGTCCCTTGGACTGCAAGGAGATTCAACCAGTCCATCCTAAAGGAAATCAGTCCTGAATATTCATAGGAAGGACTGATGCTGAAGCTGAAACTCCAATACTTTGGCCACCTGATGCAAAGAACCGACTCACTGGAAAAGACCCTGATGCTGGGAAAGATTGAAGTGGGGAGGAGAAGGGGATGATAGAGGATGAGATGGCTGGATGGCATCACTGACACAATGGACATGAGTTTGAGTAAGCTTCAGGAGTTGGTGATAGCCAGGGAAGCCTGGCGTGCTGCAGCCCATGGGTCAGCAAAGAGTCAGACACAACTGAGTGAATGAAGTGAACAGTGACCTTAGTTGTACTTACTTACCTCTTTAAGGACCCTGTATCTATAGAAGAAAAGTTATGACCAACCTAGACAGCATATTCAAAAGCAGAGACATTACTTTGCCGACTAAGGTCCGTCTAGTCAAGACTATGGTTTTTCCTGTGGTCATGTATGGATGTGAGAGTTGGACTATGAAGAAGGCTGAGCACCGAAGAATTGATGCTTTAGAGCTGTGGTGTTTGTGAAGACTCTTGAGAGTCCCTTGGACTGCAAGGAGATCCAACCAGTCCATTCTGAAGGAGATCAGCCCTGGGATTTCTTTGGAAGGAATGATGCTAAAGCTGAAACTCTAGTACTTTGGCCACCTCATGAAAGAGTTGACTCATTGGAGAAGAATCTGATGCTGGGATGGATTGGGGGCAGGAGGAGAAGGGGACGACCGAGGATGAGATGGCTGGATGGCATCACTGACTTGACGGACATGAGTCTGAGTGAACTCCGGGAGTTGGTGATGGACAGGGAGGCCTGGCATGCTGTGATTCATGGGGTCGCAAAGAGTCAGACACGACTGAGCGTCTGAACTGAACTGAACTAATCTATAGAAAGTCCCATTTTCTGGTGCTAGGGGTTAGAAAATCAATAAACGAATTTTTGAGGAAGGGGAATACAGTCCACAATATATACTTAAAACATATATTTGCCTTAAAGTCCATTTTTTTCTTCTACTTTTACCAGAAATTAAAAGATTGTCGTGGACCCCTGAGAGTACTGTGGGCCCCAGGCAAGTCACCGCAGAGCCAAGCTCTCAGGAGCTATGTGGGCACTGATGCTCTGGGGGTGGCCCCGGGAGAGCAGCGGGAGCCATCAGGTGCAGAGGCGCACATGTGTCCTGGACAGAGGCTCCAGCCCAGCAGCACTGAGTGCTGTCCATGTCTTTCTCCAGCTCCTCCCCCAATTTCTCTAAGCCACTCCAGTCAGAAGGTCACCCCCGATACTCCCATCGGAGCTGCACTTTTCTCGGTGGCCAGGGACCTCCACGAAGCCAAGTCATGGCCATTCTTCAGCCACGCCTCACTCAAACTTTCAAGCAGCATTTAACTCAGTTGGTCTGTCCCTCCTCCTGAGGCTTCCAGAACGCCACACCCTCTCATCCCCCCTCTGACATCCCCAGCCACTCCTCCCCAGCTACCTTCGCTGGGTACAAGCCTTGTCCCTGGGACGTCCCAGGGCCGAATCCCTAGCCATCTTCACTGCCAGCCTTCATTCCGTTAGTGATCCAAACTAGAACTGTGGTCCTCAGGGTCTTCTTACAGATTTGGGGTTTTTTCTTTATCATCCATCTCCTCTGCTGGAATGTCAGTCCCTTGGGTGGACATTTTTGTTTTGTTCATAGGTCTATTTCTCAGCCTACATTTTAGGCGCTCCAGAAGTGTTTGTTGAAGGCACCAGTGAATGAACAAGCCCACAGTCTGACTGCCATGTCAGGTGGGGCCTGGAAGACCCCACAGTGCATTTGTCTTCTTACAGGCCTGGGGGCGTCCAGGTGGAGGGGCTCACTCGAGGATGAGAGGCAGACATGGCTTGTGTTGAGTCTGCCTTCTGACATGTACCGTCTGGGTGATCACAGACAAGCATACTCTACAAGCCTCTCTCTGGAGCTCACTTTCCTCATCCTGGGGGCGGGGCGGGATAAGATATGGACCTCTAAATACGGGACAGAATTCGACCAGACACTCTACACAAAGCCCTGAACTCGGCCTCTACATGGACTGCACACAGCACTCCTCCAGGCCCTGGAAAGACAGTGATGATATTCTTCGTTGTATCACAGCCTCGGCCTAGTCAGTAGTAACTGCAGCGCTTGGCAGCTGATGACAGGGCTCTGCAGGTACATCCCCTCACCCCACAAAGGCAGTAGAAATTCTAGAGAGAAGGGAGCCAGGGCAAGCTCCATCTCCATTGTTCAAAATGCTGTGAGACTGGTTTGGTGAAACTACAAATAGATGGACTTGAACTGAAAGCTGACGGATGCCAAACCCCATGGCCTCTGAACTCAGTTTCAGCTCCAAGCATCCATCCCCTGCACTTCTCCCCTCACCAGTCCAGCCCATTAGCTAGTGCTCGGCAACTCCAGAGTCTGCCCACCTCCCTAGGGAGGCGGCTCCTCTCATCTCCTAGCCGCCTTCCTCTCGTGTCTCCACAATGCAGTCTGGGGAATCTTCTAGAACCCGACTCTGACCATAGCTGCCACTGCCTAGAATCCCACATGGCTTCTCATTGCTTGGGTTAAAACAAATGTTTTCTGTGTGGCCTGCCAGGGCTGGAGGTCTGAGCCCATATGACATCTCCCTGATTGTCCTGCACTGCACACCTGGCTCTCTGTCAGATTTACCTGCAGGCCTCTCCCCCCGAGAGCCCCTGGCTGCCAGAGAAGTGAGGTCCGCCTGACACCCACCAGCAAGCCCGTCTGCCATCTCAGGCTCAGCAGACTCGCATGCACTTATGTGTCAGCTTGTCATCTCCCTCCCCTGCCGCTCCCCAGCAAGGACAGGGGTCCCATCAGGCTGTTCGCCTCCATGTAGATTAGAGCCCGCTCAGAACGCGTGGTGAGCGCGCGAATGGCTGAGTGCGCACCCAGGCAGGTGCACAGCCCCAGTGCAGGCCTTGTGAGGGCTTCAAGGAGAGAGGCCAAGTCCTGGGCAGGCCTCAGCAGCCCCCACCCTGCTGGCTCCCTCCCTCACCTTCAGCTCCAGCTCCGCGCTTCTCAGAGGCGGCACAGAGGCGCTCGAGCACCACGCTGTCCTGGGAGCCCTCCACCCGGACCTCCTCATCCAGGATCCAGAACAGGCCCCTGGCGTCCTCGGCACCTCCTCCGGCTGGCAGGCGCACCTGGCGGGAGACCCAGGATGCACTGAGGAGCCCCCGAGACAGGCCAGGCCTGGGCTCCTCGTCCCACCCAGGCAGTCGGGGGTCTGTGGCCCAGGCATCGTGCCTCAGACGCGCTGCTCTGGATCCACACCCCGCTCACCCCCAGACTCTCAGTGGAGAAACCACAGGACTACCAATCTCTTGGTTGCAAGGGTCTGGATCCTGCCTCTGTCTTCATCTCTTACATGACCCTGGGCAACTTATTGCCCCTCTCTGAGGCTCATCTTTCCTTCTGCAAAATGGAGACTGACAACACGGTCCTCCAAGGTGAGGATTTAACCAGAGAGAGCCCTCTGTACACCACACATTATCTGGCTCCACATGGACAGCTGGTCTCCTCGTGCACAGCCTAACATGAAAGGATTAATCCTATCCCCATCACGTCCTCTTATTTTTTACAGTAAAATCTTGAGAGGAAAAAGGCACCAAGAACATCTTAGAGAAAGTGAACTTGCCTCCACCACACAGATGTGAAATATTATTTCCAGGGCCGGCATCAGAGACCCTCCAGGCGATCCTGCATCTCCACACGTGGGAAACAGGGAGAGGCCTGGGGATCTGCAGGGCTTATCCAAGGGTCCCCAGTGAGCTAATGCATCTGAACGTGGTGTCAAATGGCTAAAGAGGAAATGTGATGTGTATGATGGCCAATGGTCCCAGTGTGCCCAGGGTCAGGGGCTTCCTAGGACATGAGGATTTCAATGCCAAGGTCAGCAATGTCCCTGGTAAACCAGGACAGTTGCTCCCTCTGACACAGGAATATCAGTCCACACCCCACTGAGAGGGGTCCAGCAAAGGGAAGGGACACATTCAGGGTCACATGGAGAGGCCCAGGCACAAGTGGACCTGCCCCCGGGATCCTGGGTCTTCACCATGGCCTCTTGCTGGAGCTGAAATCTACAGCCAGCCCATCTCAGCTGTTCTAGCCACTGCCCAGGAGTCCTGGGGAGACCAGGATCTTTTCCTCCTCACACTGTCTGGCTGGCCCCTCAGGCTCGCCCCTCCCAGGGAGGGAGGAAGCAGGACAGGGACGGGGGCCCAGCCCGAGAGGCACCAGGGAGCAGCAGAAGCAGCCGTGGAGGGCCGGCAGGGCTCACGGTCAAGAGCGCTTTGCAGGACAAGGTGCAGCCCGCTGCGAGCTGAGAGAAGCCAGGGAACCGGGAAAAGGTGTCCAAGTGTAGGAGAAATGTGACCAGCAGGACACCTACTGGGCGTCACCCACCCTGTGGGGCTGTTTGTCCCGGATCTCACGGGTCTTCAGGACAACCCAGTGGTACTACCTGTTGTTCCCACTTGGGTTGATGAGAAAGCCGAGGTTCACAGAGAAGTGACGCGCCCAAGGTCACCAAGATAAGATTGGAGCCCGGCAAATTCCCAGGCCTGAGCCCTTTCTTTTACAGCAGGTGGGGGGGAGTTGGGGAGTGGGGCAACGAGGGAGGGCAAATTCCAGTGCGATGGTCATGGGCTGCTGAGAGAGGGCTGAGCAGAGTGGCAGATCAGGGGTCAGCACAGTGGGTTCTGGGGGCAGGGAGAGGGAGGCAAAGACTCAGGGATCCCCCAAACTAAAGTCTGTCTGCCTTCAGGGAGCTCAGGGGCCTGGATCCAGCATCACCCCCATTCTCCATCCCCAGGGGCCCCCAACTGTCCTGGTCTCTGCTGGGTGCAGCATCTTCGTCTGAACACCTGACCTTTCCAGGTGACAGTGCCTGGAGGTCATTGGGTACCAGCCCTGGAGCCCCCCGGCTCCGTCCACAGGCTCCAGGCGTGAGTGTGTTCTAAGACGCAGACTCAGACTCTCAACCTGATGGGATTGAAATGCTGGTTGTCTAGGCCACACCCTCAGACCAATCACCACAGAATCTGGGAGGGGGTCCCCAGGGTCAGTGTTTTGAACAATCTGTGGGTCGTTTGTGGTGCAAACAGAGCTGTGATCTAGAAGCTCAAAGACTCCAATCTGCCAGCATTTCGATAAAAAGCCCGAGAGGCATCTGAGAGCCTTGGTTCACAGGGCCCTGTGTTACCTGTGAGGGAGTCTGATCCACCACAGCCACTGTGGTCCCCGGGGACGACTCCGGGAGGTCAAAGTGCACAGGAACGTCTTCCTAGAAAGTCACATAAGCTCAGTATTATTTCCTTCTGCTAGTTCAGGGGAAGAAACTTCTGGAGGAGGCTTAAGAGAAGTGAGGGCTTTGGCCATCACACCTTGGCCTCTTCTGACTGGTACTTTTAATCGTGGTGGTATGCGCGTGGCATAAAGTTTCCATCTAAGCCATTTGCTTACTCGGTGGCGCGGTGTCCTGGCTGTGGTGTGTGGGGTCTAGTTTCCCTGCCCCTGCCCTGTGCTGCGCTCAGTCGTGTCCGACTCTTTGTGACCCCGTGGACTGTAGCCCGCCAGGCTCCTCTGTGCATGGGGATTCTCCAGGCAAGGATACTGGGGTGGGCTACCATGGCCTCCTCCAGGGGATCTTCCCAAACCAGGTCCTCCGCACTGCAGGCGGATTCCTTACCGTCTGAGCCACCAGGGAAGGCCCTAGTCCCTGACCAGGGACCAAACCTGGGTCCCCGCATTGGGAGTGCGGCGCCTTAGCCTCTGGACCCCCAGGGAAGTTTGCATTTAAATCATTTTTAAGGACACAGTTTATCGGCATAAAGCACACTGACATTGTTGTGTAACCTTCACCACCATCCAGCTCCAAAACTTTCCATCTTGCAAAACTGAAACTCGGCATCCAGTAAACACGGGCTCCCTGTTTCCCTCTCCCCATTTCTGTCTCTATGAATGTGACCACTCTAAGCATCTCACATGAGCAGAGTCGTACAGGAGTTGTCCTTCTGTGACTGACTTGCTGCACTCAGGATAGTGTTTTCAAGGTTCGTCCAGTCACAGCCTGTGTCAGAATCTCCTTCCTTTTCATAGTTGAATGACAGCCCCTTGTATGAAAACAGCATGTATGCTTATCCATTCATTCGCTGATGGGCACTTGCGCTGCTCCCACCTTTTGGCTGTTACGAGTAACGCTGTCATGAACATGGGTGTACGAATCTCTCTTTGAGACCTTGCTTGGAATCCTTTAGGGTAGATACCCAGAAGTGGAATTTCTGGATCAAATGGTGGTTCTATCTTTAATTTTCTGAGAAAACACCATACAGTCTTTCACGGCAGCTGCACCACTTTTTATTCCCAGCAGTCCACATGGGTTCCAGCTCCTCTACATCCTCCCCAGCAGTTCTTACTCTTAGTTTATTTTTCAATTTAGTGGGTGTGAAATGGTATCTCAATGTGGTTTTGATTCACATTTCCTTAAACTAGTGATGCTGAACATCTTTTCATGTGTTTATGGGCCATTTGCTTATCTGTTCTGGAGAAATATCTATTCAATTCCTTTGCCTGTTTAAAATTTTTCTTCATTAATTTATCTTGGGCTGTGCTGTCTTTGTGGTGCATGGACTTTTCTGCTGCGGCGCGCAGGGGCCACTCTGGTTGCGCGGGCTTCTCATTGCAGCGGCTTCTGTAGAGCGTGGGCTCTCAGATGTGCGTGTTTAGCAGCTGCGCCTGCCGGGCTCGAGAGCACAGGCTCAGCAGACGTGGTGCGCAGGCTTAGCTGCTCCAAGACTTGTGGGATCTTTCTAGACCAGGGATTGAACCCGCACCTCCTGCACTGGCAGGTGGATTCTTTACCACTGAGCCACCAGGGAAGCCCTTTGCCCACGTTTAATCAGGTTCTTTGTCTTTATCCTTTTAGCCTTGGTACGAGAAGAAAGGACACAGGCCAGGATCCCAAGAGCACCCTAATATCGTCCACCCTGCTGGGTTGTCAGCAATCATGGTGACGCTATCAGGAACTGACGACTCAGGACAGAGCCTTCTGATATTTCCTGAGCACCCAATAAGTGCTGGGCTGAGTGCTGGGAGAGCAAACAAACTCTGGGAAATAACAGCTGGCATACAAAAGTAATCAGAAATGTTCAGACCACGCTGTGTTCACAGATACTCATCACAGTGTTGTGTATAGCAGCATAGATTTAGAAATCTCCCAGGCAAACTCCAGGAGATGGTAAGAGACGGGAAGCTTGGTGTGCTGCAGTCCATGGGCAATCGAGTCTGCAAAGAGTCAGACACGACTTGGCTACTGAACAAATGTGGGAATCACCCAGGGGTCCAAAGGAGAGCTGAGACAGAATCTGACAGAACCAGAGACATGCACCCTTTCTAAAACCTGTGAATGGTGGGAGGAAATATGAACAACATAATGCTACGAGGAAAAAGCAAACAACAGGATCGCGTACAGATGGCCGCGAAATCTGTAGAGAAGGCCATGTATGGGGAGACGGCTGGTGGGAGACAGCCACACAGGGAACAGTGGACGCCTCTGGGTGCTGGGGTAAAGGAGATGGTATTTTCTGCTTCTGGACACTTATTCGCACTTGCCAGTTTTTAAATAAGGAATGCATTTTACTTTGATAATAAGAAATAAAGTGAAATATTACGGGGGAAAATATGATGGACGCTACCACATGTGGAAGGCCTAATACAGATGAGGCGTTTTCTAGACCACTTCATCAACTGTCAGAACAGTGTCTCTAGGAGGTGTGACAACACCAGGGAGGAAGGAGGGCGTGGATGCCAGGGGGCCTCTGGGTGCTGGCGATACTCTCCCCCGCCCCGGGGGGCAGCTGCGTGAGTGTGCTCAGCTGGACAAATTCACCGAGATGAGACGGACACTCTGGATTTAGGCACTTGTCTGTGTAAATGTTATAGTTCAATTTTTTTTTTAACATAAGTGAAGGCAGGCATGCAGGAAAGAGCCTGAACAGCTTTCCTGACTCGCATGCAGAGCCTCCTCGGAGGGTTGTGGCATATTCACCTTTGCTGGATGCTCCCATGTTATGATCCAGAGACTGCGCAAACCCCACGATTTCCACCCATAGCCGGGCATGAAGGGTGCAACCCAACTGCTGGAGAACGGTTCAGCTCGGGTGTGTGGGTGAAGAGGAACTGATCAGCCCAAACAAGGGTCAGCTGTGGGAGCAGGGCCTGAGGAGCGCCAAGCTCTGGACTGTAAGAGGCCATGGGAGAGGGAGATGGGGGAGGAGCAGAGGCCCTGGCAGCGAGGCCTGGAGTTTGGGTTTTAATCAGTGCTGGACCAGAGAGCATGAAGCTAAATCCAGGATGAGCACCAGAAGCCCCAACCCAGCCCAGCCATACCTCCCGGAATCGCTCCAGCGCCGAGACGAAGGTCCGCTGGTAGAAAAGCAGCTGCAGGCGCTCATGAGCGTAATTGCGGCATAGCTCCTCGAAGGTGGCGGCCCGGTCTTTGCCCTGGTGCCGGGGGTTCTGAAAGCCTGGAGAGTCCACCACCATGATGGAGGCCATGGAGAGGTGGTGGGAGGAGAAGGATCTGCGGGGGGAACGGAGAGGGGCCAGGAGAGGAAATGGAATCTTAGAGCCCTTCTGGTCCAGGCCCCCTGCTCCCCCATCACAGAGATGGAGAAACCAGGGCAGCATGCTGGGCAGGTCTGCAGACCCAGCAGAACACACTACCCGTGGGCTGTGTGGCTTTGGGAAAGTTACTTAACCTCTCTGAGCATGGGTTTCCCCCAATGTTAAATGGTGGGAGGGATGAATAGGAAGACCCAGGGGCTGCAAAGGGAAAAAAAAAAAGAGCTGAAGTATGGAATGTGCCTCCCTTGGACATTGGAGGCCATTAGGACACATGCTCTCTCCACCAGGCCAAGACTGGAGAAAATACTTGCTTAAGGCTGCACCACAAATTTGCTGTAACGCTAGGACTAGAGCCTCCTTTTCTTTCTTAGTGACATGTGGCATCAGAAAAACAACTTTGTTCAGTATCTGCCTCAGTTTACAAAGTTCTCTCAAGCTTCACCTCCCTGGATCCTCTTGACAAATCCATGAGGGTGGATGGAGAAGGGACTATTTGCATCAAAAACCAGGAGTAAGGAGACTTCACAGAGTCACATGTGGGTTCCAACCCTCGCTCAGCCATAGTGGGGCTGTGTGGCTTGGCAGAGTTGCCCAGCGTCTCTGAACGTCCGCCGTGGAAGGGGCTGATGATGGAGACGAACTTAGAAGGCTGGTGGGAGGGCTGGGTGTGATAAAACGTCCATGGCTCTGAACATGGTAAGCGTTCAGTGTGTTTTGTTATTATTCCCATTAGCATGAACAGTTATATGCTTTGGAGAGGTCTAAGTTTGAACTCAAGCGCTTCGCTGTTATTTGCTGAGGTTTTCCCATCTATAAAAAGGGGCCAATAAGAGACACCACACAGACATGCTTGAAGATTAAGTGAGTTAATGTTCAGAAAGCCAGACGCCTGCTGGGTGCTCATAAATAGCAGGACGGGCAAGTGTCATCATCACCAATACACCCATTTCCCAGATTCAGGCTCCCAGAATGCCAGAGCCAACCAGGAAACAGCCACCCGCTTCCTGCAATTCACCGATAAATGCTTCTTCCCCTGAGCACGCAC
>SJYF01000416.1:679349-698072 GCA_006410515.1 Procapra przewalskii
GATGCTTTTGAACTGTGGTGTTGGAGAAGACTCTTGAGAGTCCCTTGGACTGCAAGGAGATCCAACCAGTCCATTCTGAAGGAGATCAGCACTGGGATTTCTTTGGAAGGACTGATGCTAAAGCTGAAACTCCAGTATTTTGGCCACCTCATGAAAGAGTTGACTCATTGGAAAAGACCCTGATGCTGGGAGGGACTGGGGGCAGGAGAAGGGGATGACAGAGGATGAGATGGCTGGATGGCATCACCGACTCAATGGACATGAGTTTGAGCGAACTCTAGGAGTTAGTAATGGACAAGGAGGCCTGGTGTGCTGCAATTCATGGGGTCCCAAAGAGTCGGACAGGACTGAGTGACTGAACTGAACTGAACTGAACTGTGCTACCAAGGGCAGGGCTGAGCGAGAAACTCCCAGGGTGACCAGAGGACTGTGGAGCAGGACAGAGCGGCCACACAGCCAGGGTCAGAGTCTCCCAAAGAGCTCCTCAGAGCAGGTGTTCCCTGGGGAGAAATGGATGCTGTGTGGTATCACTTTGCCCATTGTTTGGTAACACAAGTTTCTTAACTGCAGGACATCTCAGAGCCTTTAAGGAATATGATATGACGCTCCAAGAAGGGGATGTTCTGTGTAGACCGATATGGCCTGGGAACACTTTCAGACCAAGATGGTCTAACGTCCCATGAGACACCAGTTTAGGAAACAGTGGCTTAGCTGAAAGAGTCCTCCATTAAACAGGTGACCCTGGGCAAATCATTGTACCTGAGTCACTTGCCCAAGATCACTCTGCTGGGAAGAAGCAAGCTAGGATTTGAAGAGAAGAATGAACAAAGGGAAATGAGAGAAAGAAAAGAGAAAAAAGGAGAGTGAGGGACAGTGACGGAGCTGCAGTCTCTGAGATACTGAGATCCACCTGCAAAGGCAGGTTTTCCTGTTTACGCTCAATACAAAAAAAGAGGGAAAAAAATGGCACGACCGTCTTTCCCTTGGGCACCGTCAGTTCAATTGCTATCAATGACTGTGGCCTCCTGCATGTATTGATGACCAGGTGACTTTCCCGCTGAGTCACTGGCCGTTACATGACCTATCTATAATGCTGGTGCGTCTGGCTC
This sequence comes from Procapra przewalskii, assembly GCA_006410515.1. Taxonomy (NCBI): domain Eukaryota; kingdom Metazoa; phylum Chordata; class Mammalia; order Artiodactyla; family Bovidae; genus Procapra; species Procapra przewalskii. The sequence continues at coordinate 680,459 of SJYF01000416.1, forward strand.
ATATCTCCTCACGCAGAGGTTTACAGTTTGGAGGTCTGTGAAGGAGGAGGCCACCTGCAGGGAAGAGATAAGCCTGAAAGGCCATGGGTGCCCCAAGAAAAGGCGACATTCCAGAAACAGACTGCTCGGGTTCAAATCCCACCTCCACTGGCCAAAGCCAGGTGATGTTGAGGAAACCGTGTCACCTCTTTGAGCCTCAGTTTCCTCCCCTGTGAAATGGACACCTACCCCCAGGGCATTCTTGTGAAGGGCCAGTGCAGTTACAGGTGCGGATCACTAAGTGCAGGATCTGTGGGATAAATGTCAACCTTTGTAATCATGACCACATGCTGAGATTTCTGCCCAGGGATACCAGGTCAGGTTCAGCTGCTGGGATCCTTGACAATGGGACTGTCTTAGAGGCCAGACCTTCAAGGCGCCTCCTGAGTGTCAGGGTTCCTGCCTGTTCCTGCTGTCCCTGGGTGCCATGCAGCCCCAGAAACCTGGGCAGATCCTAGAGAAGGTCATCTCTCCCTCTGCACAGTGAGTGAGCCCCATAAGCCCTGGACAACAAGCCATCAATAAATCGTTGCTGAGTTGTTCAGAATCCACCATCAACTGGAAAGACAATGAGTGGACCTCTCTGGATACTCTGGCGTTTGGGGCAAAAATGGCTTGCTGGACAAGTCAGCAGCAGCAGCATCTGCTTAAACCAAGCAAATGGGCCACTCTTCTGCAAGACTGCTCAGTACCATGAGTCTGCTGCTGTGCATCAGGAGTTGATAGGAGAAAGGGAGCAAGGGTAGGGGTCTCCTGGACTAACTGATCAAGCAGCTGGCAGGGAAAGACTGGCATGGCATCTTTGGGGCGGTGGGTAGTCATGGGAAGAACCAGATATGGCAGTTTTAGACCGGGCTGCGAGATCTCGAGCAGGACATCTGAGCCTCAGTTTCCACATCCATACAGTGGGGTGGCTCCTCTCCCAGTGGGTCACTATAAGGATGAAATAAGACACTGGATGTGACGCTGCCTGGGAGTGTCTCCAGGGCAGCTGATCCGAACTGAGAAGCAGAGTCGCCAGGGAGACCTCGGTGGAAGGCATCACTCATCACCTGGGGGAACTGCAGGAGCAAATGGCTTGAGGGGTGGGACCAGTAGCCAGTGAGTGACTGACCAGTAGCCTGAGGCCACATAGTTTAAGCCAGGATTAAACCTGGCCCTGGCTGGCCCTCAGTCTGATGCTCTTTCTGTATTCTGGGGTCCCTCAGTAAGGTAGGCTGAGCAGGGGTCCCTCAACTTATCACACTGTCTCCTTTGAAGCTGGGGCCCAAGGGAAGCCCAGAAAAATAGCAGGTGTTTTCAGAGTACTCACCACATGACTGGTGCTGTGCTAAATGCTTAATCCCATCAGGGCAAGAACCACATGAAAAGGTGTGATTACTAATCCCCTGTGTATTCATGACACCATGGACCACGCAGCAAAACATGGCATAGAATAAGGGGGGAATCTTCAAAGACAGAACTCCTTGGTCCCAAATTGGGCTCCTCCCCTTTCCAAGTTAGGACCTTCGATAACTTCCTTTGCCTTTCTGAGCCTCCACTGACTCACCCATAAAAAGGGTGTAATTCTCCATATCGTTCAGTCGTGTCCGACTCTTTGCGATCCCATGGACTGCAGCACACCAGGCTTCCCTCTCCATTACCAGCTCCTAGAGCTTGCTCAAACTCATGTCCTTGAGTTGGTGATGCCATGCAACCATCTCATCCTCTGTCGTCTCCTTCTCCTCCTGCCTTCAATCTTTCCCAGCATCAGGGTCTTTTCCAGTGAGTCAGTTCTTTGCATCATCAGGTGGCCAAAGTATTGAAGCTTCAGCTTGCAACCATATCGGGTTACAAGGATTAAATGGAATAACCATGCAAAGCACTTAAGTCGTGCCTGGCAGAGAGCAGACTCAGCACATAGTGACAGGTAATAACTCCATCATCATCATCATCATTGCTGTCAGCTGTATTGCTATGCTCTGACTCTGAAGGGTGAGACGTGCTTTTATGATGGGAGTCTTCACTGAGCCATAGCTCGCTGGAGTCTCTGATGAGCAAGGCTAAAAGAGATCCCAGAGAGTGTCTATATACCGTCATTAGGCAAGTCTTTTCCTCTCTGAGCCTCAGTTTCCTCATCTGTAAAATGGGGTAACGGTGCCTGCTCCATGGAATCACTGAGATGAACAAAGCTCTTAGCATAGGACCTGCCCCTTGTAAGCACGTGATAAATGTCAGCTGCTGTTCTTATGGGAAACAGAGGTCATAAAGAGGGGAGGGGCTCTCACAGGGCCAACCTGAAGCCAGTCCCTTGGGGGTTCCAGCTGCCGCACACCTCCCTCCTGAATCCTGGGGCTGGCGGCAGGAATGCCTTCTAGCATCAGCCACTTTAGGGGTTTGTGGCTTTTTAAAATATAATTGTTTACATCCCACAGCAGCCATTCCAGCTTAATGAATGAATTCAATATGCTCAGAAAACGCAGAATAAATCCTTGCCTGTGGCCCAGAATAGGCCAGGCTGCGGCAGCTGTCAGGCAGGGAGCCAAGCCACCAGCTGGGGCCTGTGGCAGAGGAAGGGTGGGGGCAGGACAGGGCCCAGGGGGTACCAGCCTTAGGGCTGTGGAGCTGTGCTGGGGCTGTGCTGGGGCTATGTGGGAAACGTCTCTTGATCCCAGAGTACCACCTGGCTGATGGGGACTCCGAAGCCCCAGGCCTTGCTCAAGGGGCCACCACACCTCTGCTCACAAGGGCTCTTCTGTCTGATGCACCCTCCCTGACTCCCTCTCAGTTTGGGAGATTCGGTTCAGGGTCCCAGGTCCTAGGGCCCCTTGGGGAGCAACCCTGCTGAACTTTGGGTGTCTCCTGTCTAGCACTTTCTCCTGCCATCTCCAATGCACCTCCTTGGATCAGAGGGGAATTATGTCCTGGAAAGTGAGGATGGTGGTATCGAGGGTTTCCCGTAGGAGGCACAGAGAAGACAGGAGAGGAGGGGAGGAGGGAGCAGTGGAGAGAGAGGAAGGGGAGAAGTGGAGGTGGGAAGGGAAGCCTGGGGGAGGGGGGGAAGGGGGAGCGGCATGAACTCAGCAACGGCCCAGGTGTCCAGGGGCCCAGACTCTTGCCCGACATCCCCCACGGCATGTGAGGGTGCCCTGAGCAGACCTGTGTGAACAAACACCCAGGGTGGGGAATCGCGCTGTGTTCATGGAAACACCCAACCTCAGACACACCCCTCTGGTCCCGCAGGCCCAGGAAACCACACCTCCAGGACACTCACCCCTGCACCGCCTCTACAGACAAGGGCTGTTTACAACCACCAAGGCAGGAAACTGCCCAAACGCCCAGCAGCTGGAGAAGTGCCACGGAGATAGAGACCCCTCCCCGGGCAAGCCCCACAGCCAGCGGGGAGAAGACAGGCACCACGGCGCCCTGCGGGCAGCGTGGTCCACCCTGCCCGGACAGGGAGAAGCAGAGCATGTGAAACGGGGCCACCGTGAACCTGTTCCTGAACCAGTAACGGCGCCCCACGCAGCCACCAGGGCGACTGCCACAGGCACAGCTCACGCTCGATCTCAAGGACCGGAGGAGGTGGCCTGCGGCTGGGACCACAGCCAACAGGGCCAGGGCCACACGCTGGATTTCAGAGGGACCGCAGCCCTGCCCACGGCCACGGCCACGGGGAGGCCTCGACCTGTTACTGTTCCAACCACTGACGAGTCGATGACGACCTCCGATCAGAATGTTAAGAAAAAGAGCCAGCCTGTTGGGGCACTGCAATCAGCCTGGAGCACACGGTCATGATGGACACATGACCCAACACGTCTGTCAAAGCCCAGAGAAGGTACAACACTGAGCTGAATCTCAGGGTACACCAGGAGCTCCAGTTAATAACTGTGTCAGTCCTGGCTTGTCAGCGGCACTGAACGTCACCTTTCAACTTAACAGTGGTTGCCTTCAAGGGCAGGAGGATCAAGGGATGGGGAGCGACCTGCTTCCGACAGTCGATGTTCGTTTGTACTGCTTCCATTTTTCACAGGAAGACAGCTTTACGGTGTTGCTTTTGCAGTTTTTTAAAAACAATAATAAAAGGGTTAAAAGTCTGCCCAAGTGCTTGAATATACACTGACTGCTTCGCACTGACAGCATTGCTATTTCTACTCCCCTTGGCCTTCTGGGGTCCTGCCTGGGCTTGAGAAGGGTCAGGCTGCCGCCTCCTATCTGTGAAGACTGCCCTGGCTGCTGCATGTCGGGGGTCCTGGTAGAAAGTGGGGGGCTGGGCCCTTGTCATTGCTGCCATCGTCTCCTTCCTGCGGGCCCCTCAGGACTCCCCAAGTTACAGCCCTATCTCTTCGGGGTCTGACACCTTTATCAGGGAAGGCAGGAGTGGTGGCCTATCGGCAGCCTCCCTCCATCATCCCATCATGGGGCCTGTCCTTGGGTTATACATGGGCCTGAGTGTGTTGTATGTCAGGCAGTGGGGTCAGTGACAAGCAGACCAGTAAATTCAGTGATTGACAGATAAGTTAAACCTCCCATCAGCCTTTAGAGCCGAAGGAAAGCAGGCAACTCAGCCATCAGCGCAGACACCACCCGTCCTGGTTATTATGGTCTAGATTCTGAACATTACTGTCATTTTACGAAGTCATGAGGGACAGTGGGCAGAGTGACAGCGTCTCAGGCTTTCCAGGGTGGGTGTGTGTCGTCTCTTACAGCTAAGGGGCCACAGGGATTGGAGAGGATTGAAGACCAGCCCAAGCCAGTGTTGCAGACTCAGGCTTTGAGGGGAGATACTGCAACAGGGAACAGATTTTCCATTAACAGCAATAATTAACAACAGTCATGCTGCTGCTGCTGCTAAGTCGCTTCAGTCGTGTCCGACTCTGTGCAACCCCATAGACGGCAGCCCACCAGGCTCCCCCGTCCCTGGGATTCTCCAGGCAAGAACACTGGAGTGGGTTGCCATTTCCTTCTCCAATGCATTAAAGTGAAAAGTGAAAATGAAGTCGCTCAGTCGTGTCCAACTCTTCGCGACCCCATGGACTGCAGCCCACCAGGCTCCTCTTCCATGGGATTTCCCAGGCAAGAGTACTGGAGTGGGGTGCCATTGCCTTCTCATTGAGCTATATATATTCAAAACGAGTACTGTAGTCCTCCCAAGGACACGGGGAGGCAACACAATTATTATCCCCAATCTTCAGATGAGGACACTGAGCCTCAGAGGTCAAGAGGGTCACAGATGGCAAAGTAAGACATACACGGGTCCACCTGCCCTGAGCCCATATCAGCAGCCTCGATTCCTAGCTCCTCTGTCTTGCTTTCCCTTCGTGGATGACCTTGCAGATGAAGGGAGACTGCAGGTTGGGACAGACCTGAGAAGCTGCTCTGAGCGGCAAGGTGGAGGTCCCAGGACGGGCCAGGGGAGGACGGGGCCAGGTGGGCGGCCTTACAGAGCAGGGGGATACTGGCTGAGGAAGCACAGGTGCTGATCCAACCGTGGCTGCACCAGGAGACGCCGTTTGACCTTGGCGGTCTCACATGACCTCTCTGAGCCCCAGTAGCTTACACGGCCAAGTGGGAATTCCCTCCCTACCTGCCAGGCTTGCTGGCCTTTGAAGCTGTGACCCACAGCGTGGTGGCAGTGACCCCCTGTTACTGACTGAGAAGAGGGGAAGGAGCTTTCATGCTGCTCTCTGGAAGCTTCCGTGGAGCCACCAGGCCACGAGGAGGCCCAAAGCGGCCCCCGGGAGAGCCCTGAGTTCTGAGAAGCAGAAAGAGAGAGGCGCCTGGCCTCCCGGCCACACTGCCCCCACTGTTTCTGTGTCACCACCTCTGACCACAGCCCAGCCACGCCCTCCTCCACTGCAGACCCCTGGGCGCTTGGGGCGACGGTAAGATGAGACTTGAAGCCACGGGGCCTGCGGCAGAGTTTTTCCGCAGCTCGGGCACCGGCCCAGGCACAGAGTTGGCGTGTGCTAGAACCCTCACGTCCCCGAGCCCCAGGCTGCATCACTCCTGACCACTCTGACCCCCACACAGCCCTTGGCCCCCAGAACAGAACCTTCATCAAAGCTGTGGAAAGAGCACTGGACTGAGAGTCCAGAACTGGACTCTGGCTCTGAGGCTGCCGTTCACTAGCACCGAGAGGTCACCATGTGCCCTAAAGCAAGGAGCCGCACCCGCTGGAGGCCTGAGTTCTCCACCCAGTATGCGGGCCTCAGGATCACCCCCACCCGACTGCCGCCCACCGCAGGGGCAGGCAGGCACTGCCGCAATGGAGACCACTGATAACCAAGCGCTCTGCAGAGAGAAGTGCGGGTGCTTCAGGCACAGCCCGTGTGCCAGGTGGGATGCAGTCTTGTGACAAGGGATGTAGAAGGCGGGTGGGGTTTTACCATTTCACAGGCACAGGTCAAATCACACAGGCTGGTTCCGCACCCTGCAGGGCCCAGGGTATCCCTCCTTCCCATCCACCTCCTTGTTAAGTGGGCTCCAGAGAACATCCATTCGCTGCCATTCAACACACACGGGGGCTGGCTGATTGTTCCATGGGCCACATTTTGCCAAAGGAAAGAAACTCGAGGTTGAATAAATGGTTCTCTGGTGGCTCCTGAGTGATGGCCTGGGCCGTGAGTCTTGGTTAACAGCAAACCGTCCCTGTGTCAAATCACCTGGGGTTTTCTGCCTGCCATGCCGAGGCAGCCCCCAGGGCCCCTCCCGCTGCCTTCCCAGGGGCTCCATCAGGGACCATGAGCCTGGGAGACAGAGGCGGCGGCAGCATCGCAGAAAGATGGAGGGATGCGGCCTCTTGACAACTGACCGGCTGAGCTGGGAGCCACCTGGCCTGTCCGTGGGAGCAGGCCCAGAGCCCCAGCATTTCTAGCACCTTGGCCGTGGGTAAGATCCTAGACAGCTTTCCGCCACCCTCTTTCCCTCTTGAGGAGGATGTACAGGTGAGCCCTGGAACTTGACCAAGGTCACACACAGCTAAATAGAGGCTGAGCTGAGATCTGAGCCCAGGACCAGCTGCCTTTGAGCCGCCGGGTCCCTGCGCTGCCACATTCTGGGGAGAGATGTTCTCTCTGACGCTGCCCAGGGCACTGCTGGTGACGGTGACCCAGAGTCTCACGGCAGCCAGCCTCCTGAGGTCAGGAACACCACATCATAGGGGCTGAAGGGACTGAGGAGGCAGTGGGGGGGAACCACAGTGGCAGCACCCTGCAGGCGCTCAGGGCTCAGGGGAGGTTTAAAGGGACTCCCCCAAAATAAGGAGGGTCAGACGAGCCCCCAGGAGTGTGCTGGAACCGGCTCCCTTGGGAGAAGCCAAACTGGGCAGGAACCATGAGTATGCAAGGACCATGTGGCTACCTGAGGGCCTGGGCCCCCATGGAGGGGACCAACGTGCCAGCACGTGCTCAGTGGCCTCTTGTGGGACCACTGGGCCTGGGAGCTGCTGCACAGGGCTTGTGGCTGGCAACTGTCATGAATGTGCCTTTGGTCTTTGCAGTTCCAGGCACACCACTCCTAAAACCCTTGGAATCTCTGAAATGGTGATGGTGTCTTTTGTCTGTTAAGGAGACGACCAGTGGCTGGGGGACCTAGATGGTGTCAGGACAGGGGCTGATCACCCGAAAGACCCAGGCATGACTAGAGACTAGGAACTTTCAGTTCCATTCCCTCCAGGGAGGGGAGAGAAGAGGCTGGAGATGGAGTGAATCACCAAGGGCCAATGATTTAATCAATTACACCCATGCAATGAAATTGATGCTTTTGAACTGTGGTGTTGGAGAAGACTCTTGAGAGTCCCTTGGACTGCAAGGAGATCCAACTAGTCCATTCTAAAGGAGATCAGCCCTGGGATTTCTTTGGAAGGAATGATGCTAAAGCTGAAACTCCAGTACTTTGGCCACCTCACACAGAGAGTTGACTCATTGGAAAAGACTCTGATGCTGGGAGGATTGGGGGCAGAAGGGGACAACAGAGGATGAGATGGCTGGATGGCATCACTGACTCGATGGATGTGAGTTTGAGTGAACTCCGGGAGTTGGTGATGGACAGGGGGGGCCTGGTGTGCTGCAATTCATGGGGTCACAAAGAGTCGGACACAACTGAGCTACTACTGAACTGAACTGAATGAAACCTCCAGAAAACCCCTGACAAGGAGGCTCAGAGAGCTTCCAGGGTGCTGGGAGGCCCACACACAGTGAGGATGGAAGCCCCTTCTTCTGCTGCCTGCCCCATGCGTCTCTTTCACATGCGTGTTCTTGAGCTGTGTGCTTTATAGCAGATGCTGAGAAGTAAAGTACCCTCTTAACTTCTGTGAACTTTTCCAGCAAGTTATCAACCTGAGGAGGGTCTGTGACCCATAACTGAAGTGGTACGGTCTTGTGGGACTGAGCCCTTGACCTACACGAACTCCAGGTAATGTTGGGAGTGGATTAAATTGTAGGACACTCAACTGGTGTCCAGAGAATCAGAGGATTGCCTGGTGTGAGGAACAGCCCACACCTTTGGGGTCAAAGAATTGTCATGAGTAAAATAGCTCAAGGTGCCCCAGAGAAGACCTGGGAGCCTGAGAGGACAGAGGTCACGACACATGGGGCCAGGGAGGCAGCAGATGTGGTCCCAGAGGCTGGGCTCAGCACCTGGACAGACTGGGTCCAAATCCCAGCTCTGGCTTTAGCTGCGTGCCCCAGGGGATGAGGCTGAACCTCTCTGGCAGGCCTCGGTCTCCTCATCCGTAAGATAGGTATCTTACAGTTCTCGCTCCTCCCGGGCTGCTCCAAGGTTGTGCAGCAACATAGCATCTGTAAGCATGCGGCCTGGGAAAACAGGTCAGTTCTTCATCGAGGACTGACCCAACCAGCCTACGCAAAGTCTAGAGCAGGGGAGTGGTCGTGGCGGGGAGGCCTCATTCTGGAATGCACCAGTTGCCGGAGGCCAGGTGAACTACACTCCTCCTCTCACAAAGCTCCTCACTGTGCGCCAAGTCCTGTGCTCTCAGCACTGGCACCGACTCATTCAGCCCTCACGACAAGCCTACCAAGTGGCTGCCATCACTACCCCATTTTACTGGGGAGGAAACTGAGGCTCAGAGAAGCTGAGCCAGGAGGCTGACTCTTCCCCACTGCACTATCTTTCCTTGCTGCTGCTGCTGCTAAGTCACTTCGATCGTGTCTGACTCTGTGTGACCCCATAGACGGCAGCCCACCAGGCTCCTCCATCCCTGGGATTCTCCAGCCAAGAACACTGGAGTGGGTTGCCATTTTCTTCTTCAATGCATGAAAGTGAAAGTGAAGTCGCTCAGTTAAGTCTGACTCTTAGCGACCCCATGGACTGCAGCCCACCAAGCTCCTCCATCCATGGGGTTTTCCAGGCAAGAGCACTGGAGTGGGGTGCCATCGCCTTCTCCTTACCGGGTTATTAAATGAACCAAATCACATCAAAAGTCACAAGAGGCACAGGCACTTCTGAAGGCAGCGAGCGCTAAGCCAGTGTTGGTGGCAGCTGTCATTACTGCCATCACAGCTCAAAAGTCCCGAGCCCAGTTATAAGGCCTGAAATCTCCCCACAGGGACAGACACGGTTTTTAAAAACAGAATCAGGACTTTCAAAACAAGTTAAGGAAGTCAGGCTTGCTGGGAGGAGAGCATCATTTTAATGGGGGGAGAAAAAACCTGATTAATGGAAATGATTCTTAATATATTTCAAAATGATCTGTTATGACACAAAGTCAAGACATTTATATATGACTTTGAAATTCTTAATAGCTGATTTCAGAGCAACCTATTATGAAATCTTCCAAAGCAGAATATATTGTAAGTAAATCACCGGGCAGGCCTCCCAGGCAGACTGACGGCAGCTCCTCTTAAAATAATTTATAAGGTGGGGTGGGGGAGGCTGGCAGGAGTTATTGCCATAATCATGTATTAATAAAATATTTATAAGTGACTTTCTCTTTTATTGTTACAGGTATGAGTCCCAAGCCCACATCAGAGGGGGTGCCCCGTGAGCCCCAGGGAGATAGAGTCAGGCATCAGACTTCCCTGGTGGCAGCTTAATAGACCAGGGGCTCCCTCAGCCTCTGTCCTGTGGCATCAGAGGCAGAGCGGGCTCCAGTGTGACAGAGGGACCCCTGTCTTGCCCTCTCCCTAGGCTTTGCTGAGTGCCGGGAGGGAGGGAAACAGCCTGTCTGAGCTGAGTACAGCCGAGAGGCCCATGGCTGTGACACCCTGGAGAATCAGCTAACCCAGGCTCAACAGCACAATCTGCTAAAGGACTGCCCTGAGCCGGAGTCATGAACGCCCTGTCTGCCACCCCCGGCGCCTCACTCCGTATCTACTACCTCATCCACGTCCCCGGTCTGTCACTGCAGGCACCTGTCTGCACCCCTCTGCTCTCCTGGCTACCAGAACATGCTCAGCCCAGGCATGGGGCAGGCTGAAGGGGCAGGGGTAACATGCCCCGGGAGCGACCTTCAAGCAGGCAGAAGCAGGTGGTGGCGGTGGCTCAACATCCTGGCTCCCTCATCCCTCGGGCAGTACATAGTGAGGAGACATGCTCTTCAGAGGTTTCCAGAGGCCCCTCACTTCCCAGAGTTAGTCCACTTGGAATTTTATTTTTATTTATAAAAATGTTTAAAATGTTTATTTGGTTACCCTGGCTCCTAGTTATGGCACGAGGGATCCTCGATCTTCATTGCTGCGTGCAGGGTCTTCAGTTGCAGCATTTGGGGTCTTTAGTAGACGCATGATGGGTCTTTTAGTTGAGACATGCAGGATTTAGTTCCCTGAGCAGACACTGAACCCAGACACCCTGCCTTAGGAGCTTGGAGTCTTAGCCACTGGACCACCAGGGAAGTCCCTATTTCACACCTTAACTCTGCAGCATCACCCACCTTTCCTTCCCTCACTCCCCTCTTGGTTCTTCCTGATATCCCCTCCCCCAAAAGCTACATGTACCCAAATCTTCATCTCGGGGTCTGCCTCAGGGGAGCCCAGCTTAATACAACTTTCTCTTTCTTATTCCATTCAATCCTCACACCAACCCCAGTCTTAGCCCATTGAAAGAGAAGCCTCTGAAGCTTGGAGAAGTTTGCTTTTTAACTCACACCTGCCTCACTCAGGAGCCCATACCCCGGGGTTTACCGCACCTGGACCTTCAGAGCCTCAGTCTTCCGTTCTGTGAAACAGGTCTGTTTCCTTCCACACCCCCTTCAACCTACAGATGCCTGTGCCCCAACTCTAAATCCTCAACAGCTCTTCTGGTCTGAGCTGTGCAGTGGCATCCCTAACCCCAGTCTCTTTACAAAGCTGTCTGATTTACAAACAATCAGGATGCAGAGCATGCCCCATGGTTGATTTTTGGAAAAGGCAAGTAGCATTTGTTTTTGACATGTTTGTATAGTCAGGCATGCCTGCCCTAGACCTGGACCAACTGTGGAATTGCCACCTTACCTATTTCTGACTCAGCATAACCCCTAGAAATGTCCAAAATCAAATCAGCGCACCAGTATATGAGGCTCAAGAATATGATAATCAAAAGGACAGGCCACAGGGCCCAGGGGGATGGCGGGGGAGGAACCATGTGCCACCATGTTCCAAAGGAGTCCGCTGCCCCCCAGAGGAAGGCCCGGCACCTGCCAGTGTCAGCACCCAGCTCCAGAGGACAGGCGCCGCGCACGCCTGTGTCCACTCCACAAGCCCGTCCCAGCTGGATGCTCTTGGCCCAAAGGAAGCCACTCTCTAGAGGAAAGAGCTAGACAAGGACGCAGTCATAACACAGGGCACCATCAGCCCCATGAAGGCAGGAGCTGCACTGCTCTGGATACTGACCATCTCCTTGGGACCTCTCATAGGGACGAGTGTGGTAGGAGAGGAGCCTGGTGAGGGAGGCAAGGAGCCTTGAATGCCAAGCCAAAGCATTTTACTCAATAGAGCAGCCAAGGGAGAGCCTCGGGAGGATTCTAAGCAGGGAACAGCACCACGGGTCTGTGTTCTAGAAAGGAGCCCAGTGGTCACAAGGGAGGAGCGAAGGCATCGGCAATGAGGCTACTGCAATAACCCAGGAGGAAACAAAAGACTCTCAAGCTCTTAGTCTAAGGTGATAATAAAGACTAGAGAAGTCAGGACAGGAATGCTATCACGGGAGTATCTACAGGGAGAGGGGAATGACTGGAGGGGCAGGGACAGTCAGAACCCCTCAGGGAGACCAACGTGAAGGAGGACAGTCCGCACACAGTTCAGGACGGAAGCAAGTCTGGGAAGAGAAGGACAGCTGGGTCGGCTCAGCATACACAGTGGGAGCCTCTCCAAGATGTCTCGACAGAAACACATCACCTTCAGTGCATGGACCCAGCCTTCTCTCACCTGTTCCAGGGCGTCTCTTTGCAGCAGAGTGGCTGCTAGCTACATGCGGCTATGTAAATGTATGTTAACGAGAATTTAATACAATGCAAACATTCTTCAGTTGCACCAGCTACAGGTCAACTGCTGGATGGCCACAAGCGGCGAGCGGCCACCCTACTGGAAGAGGAGCTCCCAGGCATCGCAGAAGTCCCACTGGACAGTGCTGGGCTATGAGGCTTGCTTAAAAATCAGCTCTGCTTCCTTCCCAGCATGCCTGCTTCTGTAGCCGAGCAGAGAGCAGCCCCAGAGACACAGAAGACGACACAGTGACACCATCCCACCTCACAGACAGAAGGGCCTTGCAGGCGCCCGTCAGTGGAGACAGCCGGCAGCCCAGGTGAGCTCGGCTGGGAAGCACCTACCTTTGCAGGCCCCCGCCGCGCCCAGGTGGTAGATGGCTGCCAGCACCCGCCAAATGGCCCTCTGCTCTCCGTCTGAAACGCCCAGTGTCTCCATGGCACCCTGGAGCTGGGCGAAGGCGGCCGCTGCCCTCTGCTTGTCTTCAGGCTGAGAACAAGGGGAGAGAGGGAGCTAAACAGACTGTCACGGTGGAGGAAAAGCAAGCTCACAGCAGGAAGCGGGGCTCGGTCTCAGGGGAATGTGTGGACATTTTATGACCATAGTAAATTACCCACGATTAGCTGGGGAGTACCGACACACGAACTCAGACTGCTGGGAAAGTTATAAAAATCATTTCTGTCTGACTTCGGATAGCGTGTGATTTTCATTCGTTCATGTGCTCATTCAATAAGATTTACTGAGGCTCTGCACTGTTGCTGGACTCTGGGGAGGCAGAGATGAGCGAAATCCAGAACTTGACTCTGAGGACCTTTCAAGGTAGAAGTGGAAAGAGATGTAAAAACAACTAACTGTGAGACAGGCTAAGCGGGGGACAATGGGATCTCAGAGGAGGGCCAGGCTGATTAATCCTGCCCAAGAGAGTCAAAGAGACTGTCACAGAAGATGAGACAAAATTGTGAATGAAATCTGAATGGCAAATAGGCAGAGCTGACCAATTTGACAGAACAGAGGCCTGGTGGGCGCAAGGACAAGGAGAACAGAGGAGAGCTCTGGAGAGAACAGGCAGTCACCTGCACACGGCCAGGGGAGCCAGGATTTCTGGAGTGGGGCAGACAGAGGAGGGCTCTGGAGAGAACAGGCAGGCACCTGCACACAGCCAGGGGAGCAGGGGTTTCTGGAGTGGGGCAGGCAGAGGAGGGCTCTGGAGAGAACAGGCAGGCACCTGCACACAGCCAGGGGAGCAGGGGTTTCTGGAGTGGGGCAGGCAGAGGACGGGTAGAGACATGCATGAGAAGCTAGCTGGTGCCGACAGGGAAGGCCTCAAACCCCACGTTAAAGGGCACAGGCTTAAAACTCCAGCCACGACAGACAAAAATACACCCATGTTTCCATTCCTAGACCCGAAGCAGACATCATCAATCAATGAAGATCCCACAGGGAGTCCAGACTCTCTTCAGGACACTCCCTCTTGCAGCCGCCACTAATTGACCTGCCTCAGCAACTGAGACAGATCCTGTCTGCCGTCCCCAGGGCAAGCAGCAGGCAACCACCAGAGATTTTTCAGCAGGAGAGAAGAAAAAATGGTATGATCAGATGTTTATGAGTTGCAGAGGATCGCTTTTTCTTTCCCAGATCTACGATCCCAATTATGTCTGATTGAATATTAAAATCAGTCTGAAACTCCTGCACACACACACACAGCATCTGGCCAAGGAGACTCAACCCCTGAAGCCTGCTGGGTGGAGAGGAAGTGAGCTAACGGTCAGAATTCTTTTGTAGATAATCCTCCAGCAGAGATCGAGGAACTAACATGCACCTGGCCTGCTCACAGAGCTTGGGTGATGAACCCTAAGCTATCAAAGCTGGCAAGTCCTTGGATCTTAGGGATTCAGGTAGGGGACAACACTTGTCCCAAGTCTCACGGCAAATTAGTACCAGATTCAGGGTAAGAATCGGGTTTTGCTGACTCCCCGCCCAGGCCACCTGTCCCCTCCACTCAAGCCACTTCTTCTAACTGGGAAAGAAACCTGCAAGGATCATCGACCAATTGGGACGACATCAAAGTGCACAATGACATTGAGGGATGTGCCATAGGAATGTTTCAATTAACAGCAAAAGCATGTACCACTGATCCATCATATTTCCGGGCCACCACAGGACCACAAAATCCCTAGCAACCAGGAACTCAACCTAGCAACCACAGCTGCTCCGCTGGAGCAAACGGAGGAAGAGAAGGCATCTTACCAACGTGCTCTTGGTTATTTATGAGATTTCAAAGTAGCAGAGAAAGGACACCGAAAGGACAGTGGCGACACATCTATTGCAGCTCCCACTGTCAGCCACGAGCATCTGACTTTCAATTAGAGGCAGACTCCATCATCCGCCACTTAGCTCACATGGACAGGAGGATTAGCAGACTCCCACTGCAGCTGGCACGCATCTTCTCCTCTGCTCCCCGCCTCCCCCAGGGGCGGAGGGCTGAATGTATGTGCTTCTGATCTGAGACAGTTAGGATCAGGAGGAGGCTGACTGCTCCCTCAGCTTCCAGGGAGCCAGACACCTCTGCACAACGCCCTGACAAACAGCCAGTCCTTCCTCAAAATCGAGGAAACGGAAATGAGGCAGGGCGGTGTGAGAGACCAACTCAAAGCCGGAAAGTCTACCGAGAGGAGGCTGGATACAGAGCAGGCGGTCCAGGCAGGCCGGAGTGGTGGAGCACCACACAGCCATGAGAAGGGTCACATCACTGACCATGTGAGCATGTGTGTGAGCCCCACATGAGTCACAGGAGCCACACACAAAACACCACGCCACCTGTGATTCTGTTCACGTGAAAGCCAAAAGCGGGCAGCACAGCCCTCTGGGAAGAGAAGTCAGGAGGATGACGTGGGTGGGAAGGATGGTTCTGATCCAGTGGGGGCTCCAGGGAGCCTTCGCTGGAATGAGGAATGTTCTAGATGATGATCCAGGGTGGGGTTGCAGCTGTGTGTAAGGATATAACCATTGCTGAGCGGTACACTGAAAATTAGTGCTTTTGTACACTTGACCATATAGCTCAAATGGAGAGAGAAAAATCAGTAAAAAAAATTAAAGCCAACTCAGAAGGTGCCCAGGGTTTGTCCGATGCAATCAGACTCAAGGTCAACCCAAGATGGCGGGTCACTTAGAAGGATAAAAGCCAAGATGTTCTCTGCACATTCAACCAGGCTATGCTGAGAGCACCGGGAGGTTCTCTCACCAGGAGGCCAGACCCGGACCTGGGAACAGACAGAACTGCACACGCCCCCAGCTCTGTGCCCCCAGAAGTGTGGCAGCACAGTCTCTTGCCCTGGCATTGCAGGCCCAGTTTCCACCATGTGGATGGAAACAGCCGCCAATCCTGCTCCTAGGTCACTGTGAGGACTAAGTGAGGGCCTGGTGAAGCACCAACATGGTGCCCAGCACACAGTGGTGCTCCATAAATCCCAGGCTCAAGCCCACGCCTTTGCCCAGGCTGTCCAGCCTTCCAGGGATGCCTCCCCCACTGCTGTATAGCAGCCCCGGCAGGCAGATTGCTGCGGCCTGTCCTGGGGGGCTCCTGGTCCAAGGAGCAGAGAGATGCAGACGTCGGCACAGGGTGGGCACTGGGCCTGGGGAGAGGTGCAGGGCCGACGTTGGGAAGAAGTGGTGAACACAGCAAACAGAATCAGCTGGGAGAAGTGGGTGCTGGGTGGGGAAGCAGGGTGTCCTAGCAGAAGGGCACGGTGGAGGACAGGGCATGCTGGGCGCCGAGTACCCCAAAGATGGATGTGCAGGCCTCTCTCATAGGGCCTGGGGCAGCGGGGACCCGAGGTCTGCAGCCAGGTGCTGCTCTCTGGGGGAGGCCCTGAGAGCCTGCAACTCAGTCCCCTGGGGACAAGCACCAGGTGGAGCCTGGGTCCCACTCTGCTTCACGGGGGTATACACTGCACACCCTCCTCCAGGGCTAGGGTGGGCTCCCCCATGTCTCCACAGCCCACCAACCCAGGAGGGTCCCCACCCCTCCACCCCTGGATCCGGAGCAGCTCTGGAGGGAAACACTGAACACAGCCTCGCTTCATCTGCAAAAGAAACATTGGTGCCTGAACAGGGGGTGAACCTGACGGAAACTGCGGGGAGGGCAGGATGGGTCCGTCCAGCTGGGGCTCTCAGTATCTCAACACTGCCGGGTCTGCGTCCTCTCCAGGTGCCAAAAGCGCATGTAAAGAGGTAGGAGAGAAGGGCCGCCCTAGGAGCTTTTACCCTGCCAGGCAGCCTCAGTCTCTCCAACTGTCAGAGGAGGAAACTGAGGCTTAGAGAGGGTGCTCAGACGGGCAGAGTCAGCACACCTTAGATTCTCTACTGAGTCCCAACCCTAGGAGCAGACCCAGGAGCTGGGTGCTGCCCTACCCACTCCACAGGGGAGAAAGTGAAGCAGCAGGTCACACCCAGACACACACGGCCTTCAGCGAGGGCGCAGGTATGAGGCGACGTCATGGGACACACGAGTGCCAGTCACGGCCTTCAGCGAGGGCACGGGTCTGAGGTGACGTCATGGCAGGTCACATCCCAGAACACACACGGCCTTCAGCAAGGGCACAGGTCTGAAGCGACGTCATGGGACACACAAGTGCCAGTTTGGAGTCAGGCCAAGCTGGACTAAACAGGCATGAACTTGAGCAAACTCCGGGAGATAGTGAAGGAGGGAAGCCTGGCACGCTGCAGTCCACGGGACTGCACAGTCAGACATGACTCAGTGACTGAACAACGATGATGACCTGGCTTCCAGCCCTGCCTCTGCCACTTAAAAGCTGTGTGCCCGTGGGCAAGTAGCCTCACCTCTCTGAGCCTGGTTACTCCTCCTGAAAAACAGATGTGATCATAATCCCTTGTGTCAAAGGGGCCTTGCGAGGATTAAGAGAAAGCTCCGGGCAGGGCCCCTGGTAGGAGCACCACAGTCCCCAACCTTCTTTCTGGAGCACATTCCTCCAAGGTTGATGCCTGGGTCATAAAGAATAAATGGGCCTTAGGCCGAAGTCCAGCTGCTGACAGCCAGGAGCAAATTGCTGGGAGGCAAGATTATCACTATTATTATGACGATGATGACGACTCTGCTGCCGGTGCTTATTTTTCTAAAAATCAGCCTAGGTTGTGGAAAAATAAATTACAGAGAAGAA
>SJYF01000416.1:698199-723644 GCA_006410515.1 Procapra przewalskii
TGCTCCCCCTGGCCCTGCTCCAGCTGACAGCCCCCCATCTCACACGCTCACCCTGCACTCTACTGCCTGCCTGCCTCTCCCCCACCGTCACCTCTGCATCAGGGGCTCAGGAAGGCTGGCCTCCCTGCACCTGACCCACTTCTCTCTCTCAGTACAAGATCAGCTCATGCTCACCTCCTCCAGGCCAGCTCATGCTCACCTCCTCCAGGCAGCCTTCTCTGATATGACCTCATTCCTCCAGGACTGCCCGTGCGACATTCAGGACACAAGTTAAGAAAAAAAAACCAATGTTTCTCTGAAACTCTAATCTAACTGGGCATCCTGTAGTGCTTCCAGCTTTTGTGAGTCATAACTGACAAACAAGCACGCTCTGTTTCCAGGTGAGCGATGTGAGGGTGTGGTGCATGCACAGGTTGTGAAGTCGTTGCCACAGTGCAGTTAATGCATGCCTCCACCACCTCACGGTCACCATTTCTTGGCATGTGGTGAGATTGCTGAAGACCTACCCTCCCAAGACATTGCCAGTGTACGGCAAGTACAGTGCTGATACCTACAATCATCAGAGTCCCACATCAGTTGCAAGATGAATACGTGCAGGCATTCTGCATTTCTATTTGCTGACTTTGGTGACTTTAGGGGCTTCAGGGTGACGTAGCAGCTCTCAGTCCTGGGGGCATTTCCTGAGCACCGAATTCCTTTACTGAGATGATACCTGGATGGCCTGATCCCAGAAAATGAGCCTAGGCTTGTATCAAAGACCAACGAGCTTCCAGATTCTATTTTTGCTCTTAGAGAACAAAGAAAACACTCTCTCCGTACCTTCCAGGTAGCAGGATGAGAACAAAGAACTACACTACAAGTTCCCACAGATCAACTGGTCTAAAAAAACAACCCCTAGAAACAGAGAAAAAAGAAAACCACTTCAAACGCCTCCTTGATATGGGCCCACGCTGCGCCCATTCCTGTGTGCGCACTGTGAGCAAACAGGTCAGGCTGCGAGGATCACGGGGCCTGGCTTGAGCCCTTTCCATCCTCAAAACCAAGAAAACAAACCACCGCGCTCTTGCTGGTTCAAAGGCATGCGACTGGCCCAAACTCATTAGAGGAAGCCCAGCACTGGGGCAGCCACTCACCCTCTGCCACCCAGGGTAGGGTCTGAGCTCCCCGCGCCCCCAACCCAGGGGAGAAGGGGCCTGAATGAAGAACACACTGCAGGGCCCCTGGAGGCAGGGGCGGTGACAGCAAGGTGAGGCTGGGGCAGCCGCATCACCCCATCTCACTCCACCCACTGGTGAACAGACTTGCTGACTGTGGTTCTCAAAGTGGGGTCCCTGGACCCCCAGCCTCAGCATCACCTGGGGACTTGTGAGAAATACAGACTCTTAGGTCCCAGCCCAGGCCTACTTAATCAATGACTCTGCAGACAGTACCCAGCAGAGAGAGAGAGGGATAGAGAGAGAGCATGCCTGACTGAAGTGTAACTGACAAAAACAAACCGCTCATCTTTAAGTACAACGTGATAAGCTTTGACACATGCACAAACGAAAGCATCAGTGCTAGAGAAAATGGACACGCCCCTCAGCCCCCAAAGTTCCCTTTCATATGACCCTTTCTCCCCTCTCCTGCCCTCACCCAGGCCCCAGGCAACCATTGACCTGCTTGCTGTCACGGCAGGTCCATCTGCACTTCCCAGAGTTTCCCGTAAATGAGATCATGCAGTTGTACTCTCTCATCCGAGATTTCTCACTCAGCACAGTTATTTTGATCAGTACTTCATTACTGAGAAGCATACTATCTTTACGGATATTCCACAGTGTATTCACCCATTCACCTGTTAATAGACATTTTGGATAGTTTCTGGGTTTTGGCTATCACAAATAAAACTGCTAATGCCCTCATGTAAAAAAGTGGGTGTGCACGTCCATTCTCCTGCATAAACACCCAGGAGCAGACGGGCATACCTTCTGGGAGGTGTACGCTAAACTTTGTAGGAGATGGTTTGCCAAGATGGTACGAGGCTATCTTCCACTCCCACGTGCAAGGTTATGAGAGCTGCAGTTACCCCAGACTCTCACCAGCACAGGTTATGCTCCATCTTTTCAAGGGTAGGCACTCTATGTATCAGGTAGTGGTATTTCATCGTGGTTTTAAATTCCTTTGATGACTAAAGTATATTGCACATGCTTATCTGCCATCTATGTAATCTTCTTTGGTAAAACTATGTTGAAAGTCTTCTGCCCATCTTTCTTGTCAGGTTGTTTTATTTATGAGTTCTGAGAGTCATTTATATATTCTGGATTCAGAGACTTCATCACACACGTGATCTGCAAGTGTTTCCTCCTAGTCTGTGGCTTGTATTTTTGTATTAACAGTGACACTCAAAGAGCAAAAGTTCTTAATTTCAATGAAGTGCAGTTCATCGACTTGCTCTCTCGGGGGCTGTACCCTTAACATCACACCTGAAGTCTCCGCTCAATGCAGTTACAGAAGTTTTCCTCCTGTTTTCTAAATTTTACAGCTTTCAGTTTTACATTTGGGCCCAGGATCCACTTTGGTTAATTTTTCTACATGGTGTGAGTTCTTGTAGGTTGCAATTCTGTTTTTATGCATGAGGATGCCCAATTATTCCAGCACCCTTTGTTTCCCCAACATGTATATTTGGAAAAAAAGCTTTGGAGTAGAAATGATCACTTCCCTCCACCTGGTGAACTACTTATCCTTCAAAACACAGGTCACATGTCCCCTTGGCTAAGAAGCCTTCCCTGACCGAGGTCAAGTAGCTTTCAACTGTCCTCTGTCACAGGGAACCCTGTGCCTCACATGACCATGACTGCATTGCTCCCCAAGCCGCTCTCTCCTGACTGAGTGAAAACTCAGACGAGGACCGTCATCCCAGCATTCAGCACCGGTGTGACGCAGGCAGTGATGGCAGGGGGTGGGGGTGGGAGGTGACTCAAAATAATTTTTAAAATATAAAAAAGTAAATAAAACAAGTGAATAATCTTCTTTCTTAAACAAATGAATACCGCCTCTCCAGGCCCTGGTCATAGGCCCCATCTTCCAGGAAGCCATCTCTGACTGCCCCTTCCCACACTAAACAGTATTAACAATATTTCCTAAGAGAACCGCCTCTAACTGACGTAACCCAAGCCCAGGGCTAGGTGCTTTATGCACATCCTTTCCTTTAATCCTCACAACAGGTCCATGAGGAGATACCAATTCCATCATCATTTACCAAAGAGGAGACAGATGTCCAGAGAGGCTAGGGCCCATGCCTGAGGCCATACATCCAGTAAGCGTCAGAGCTGGGGTTCGAATCTGGACAGCCTGTCCCAGAGCCCACGCTCTTAGCTCTACACGGATCATCTCTTGGTTCCCGTTATTTGTACAAGACTCATTTCCCGGACAAGCCCAGACCCCACAAAGGCAGACCTGCCTCCCCCATGTGACCAGCCCTGGCCAACTCTGCACCCTGGTGGCAGAGGGACTCCTTGCTCAGGGGAACACAAGAGCACTCACCCAGGGGGGCCTCCACCTTACCTTGGGCCACAGGCCCATCACACCCAGAGGGGCCTCCGCCTTACCTTGGGCCACAGGCCCATGCCAAAGGAGCTGCTGTCCGCCATCTGGTGCAGGTACAGGTCTGTCCTGGAAACAGAAGGGACCAGCAATGAGGAAGGACCCACTCACACTGGTAGTCTGGGAGAGTAGGCGGTCATCATGGCATGGGGCTCCATACAGTACCCCAGGTGGCCCCAGAGCTGGCCTAGGGCCCTGGCTCCACTGCCCAAATATTCCTCACTTGCAGCTCTCACTGGGCCCTTCCTAAGGAAAGGCCTTCCAGAAGCTTCCTTACTTAGTTTCCCTGCTCTGAGAACTGAGAGCTTCCTCTCTCATCTCTCTGAAGGGTACAAGTGTCCCTCTGGCCTTATCAGGAGGCTCAGGACAGGTGGAGCTGCTCCCTCAAATCAGGGAGGAAGGCAGGAGACAAATAATGGGGACAAAGAGACAAACCTGGCCTGGGGTAAGCAACGCCTCAAGCCTCATGGGAGCTTTGCTCCTTCTCTCTACAGGTGAGGAGACCGAGGCTCAGAGACAGGGAGCCATGTGCCCAAGGACGCCCAGGAGTCAGGGAGGGACAGAGAGGACTCCCCGGGCCACCTCCCTCAGGAGGCCCTCCGAGATGAGGCTCCTGGCTTCTCGCCTGGGGCCTCCTTGCCCTGAGATACCTCTGGTGCAGCCAGGGCTCTCACAAAGTTGAGGAACTTCTGCAAGGTTTGGGGTCTGCTGTTCCTCACCCACCTCCCATGTTGCTGTCAGAGCCTGGGCTGAAATACCAGCACCAGAGTGGGCGTCCCCCACACCCCAGCATGAATAAAGAGCCGCACGCGAGTTATCTCACTCCTACAAGGCACTGCTTCCACCTTACAGAGGAAGAGGCCATGGCTCAGAGCAGGTGGCACCTGGCCAGGTTCCTCAGGCCAGGAGCAGTCCCAGGCAACTGGAACCAGAGGCCAGGTTCCTTGCCACTGGGCTCCGCTCAGCTCTGGGCAGAGCTGGGGCCGGGCCCCAGGAGAGCCAACACCCTCTGTCTCACTGGCCTCAGCTGGCCCCACCCAGCCCAGGTGCTCACCTGAGATCCAGGTCCAACCCAGCTAGCATCTGGGAGAAAACCTCAAAATTGCCTTCCCCTTCCGGCTGCCGGGCCACACAGCTCTTCTCCAAAAGCATCGTCTGCCAAGGAGAGGACAGACACCTGGTCACCACGGGGCCACTAGGCTGCCCCACCCAGAACCACTCAACTGTTTGAGGCAACATTTCAGGCCCCAACTTGGCTGGACACCTCCGAATCAGAACATCCGGGCCTTGTCTTATTGATTCAGATTCCACGTAGGGAATTAACAAATGCTCTTTGATTAAGGAACTCATTCTGATTAAGGAATCCAAAGGTAATCACAATTAACATACATAAGAGCCACCCTCCAACATACTCTTATGTAACGGAAGCCTGTAATAACTCAACCAAAATGGTGATGAACGCGAGAATTTCAGGGCCAGTTCAGAAAGGGGATTTATTTGGCACCAGCGAGTCTGGATATTATCCCAGTTCCACATACAAACAACCCTTCTAATAACCTAATCCTATTTTCTGTTCAAATAGAATGTTTGCGGGGAGGAAGGAGAGGGGGCAGGCGATTTTGGAGATGGGAACAAACAGGCCATGTTCTCGTCACACACAAGCTGCTGTGGAGGGCTGGAGAGAGTCTGTTTAATTTCACTTTTAAGACCCAACTAATGAGTGGCTGAATTATGTATTTACTCATGAATATTTCATCCCCGTGATACTCCAAGATGCAGACAGGCCAGTTCGGTGCGGGACGGGATGTGGGGGCACTGAACGAGGTGGGGAGGAGCTGGCCACGGCCTGGGGAGCAATGACCATTTAGACACATTCCAGGGTCCCAGCTGGAGGCGTGGGCCCTGCTGAGTGGGGCTGGAGACCCTGCAGCTCCAGAGACTCCCTCCCTCTCCCATCCAGAGGTCTCACCTGGAGCTGGGCAGCCGTGACTCGGCCTGTGGCGTTGAAGTCCAGTGACATCACCATGGCGAACCGGGTGGCGCTGCGGCTGTGGCCGGTGGACACGGAGCCGAAGGCCCGGAGGACAGTGAAGGCCGCTCGAATCTTCTCCACTGCAGGGACACCGGTGGGGCATCAGCCGTGGCCCAGGCGCTGCCGCCCCCGCCTCTCACAGGACCTCATTCTGGCCCCAGGCCCCAGTGGGACCGCTGCCACCTCTCCAGATCAGCCCTAAGCCACGGCCGTCTCACTGCTGGGCTGGCCCTGCGCTGGGAGCAGAAGTGCAGGGGAGCGAGGCTGGGTCGAGTCGACAGGGAGATGCGCAGACCCCGGGCTGGCGCCGTCTGAGCGACAAGGGCTGTCCCAGGGCCTCCTGGGCCTGGTGGAGTTGAGGAGGCGGCCAGGGCTCTCAGGGGACTCCCCGTCACAGCAGGTTTGAAAAGCCCTGCAGTCTTCCCACAGCTATTTCCCAAGTTCCTCTCTTTGCCAGGTGCTGTGCCAGGCGCCTGGATATAGCCTAGCCTGACTCCCACCCTGCAACCCACACACACTTTCAGCAGACCTGCATTCTGCAAGGGCCAAGACTGGTGCCTCTCCCGGCTGGGTGCCCAGCTCCTGACCTGCGCCAGACGCGGAGTAGGTGCTCAATAAAGCACTGGCACAACCCCAGGGAGAAGCAGGATAATACCACGGTTAAGCAAGTGTGAACACAGGATCTCCCTGGTTTGGAGCAAATTAAGCTTCCTGTGTCTCAGACACCCCATCTATAAGACAGGTAGGTACCTCCCTTCCTCATGTGGTCGCCATGAAGACTGAGAGGTCTAATAATGAGAGTGCCTAGAACAGGCTCCCAAGGGGGTGCCGTTAGTGTTATGCCTGCCACTACACTAGGAGAGCAGTGTCGCGTGCACCGTATATCCTCAGCAGGGCGAGGGCTGCCCTCAAGGGGGCAGACACTGACTCCTGAAAGGTGCAGAAGCTGTCCTTTCTTATGTATGGAGCACAGACAAACACACACACACACACACACACACACACACACACACACACACAGGGCAGACACTGACTCCTGAAAGGTGCGGAAGCTGTCCTTTCTTATGTATGGAGCACAGACACCCACACCCACACCCACACCCACCCACACACACACACCTAACTGTATAAACAGATACATGGTGAACCTCTGGCATTAAACTTTCATGGTGGGAGGTGATTAGCAGAAGTAACATCTAAAAAGCCCTCAAAGGGGCAAGAGTAGGTTAAGAACTCTGGCCCGGGGGTAACAGCTCTGGAGCCAGCCTCCTGGCTTTGAATACTGGCACTAGGGTGTATGAGCCACGTGGTCTGGGCAAGCTGGCTAACCTCTCTGCATCTTACTGGACTCCTCTATAAAATTCAAATAATAATGCTCTCTTCTTTACAGGGCTGCTTTAAATAATGAATAAGCTAACCTGTTTGGGATGGAGTCTGGCTCACGAGTCCTCAGCAAGCGCTCACTACAATCGCTACCAACACTGAATCACGATTAGCGACTGACACTCTCAGTAAGGCCCAGCTCACACACCATTTCCTCAAGGTAGGCCCCCGCCATGACCCCTCCTTCTCCCCCCGACGCTGCTCCACCACCTCGTGGCACAGGGCGCTGGAGTCGGGCACAGACGTGCCGCTGAGCCTCCCTTCTGGCCATCGGCTCCTGAGCACAGGCCCTGCCCTGTCTTTACTCGCCAGGTCCTCTGCAGAGTCCAGCAGGCCATGCACTGCACGGGGACCCCACGTCAGAGGGTACAGCATTTGTATCACACACGCATAGGCTTGCACAGTTATCAGGATGCTGGCCCAGGACGTGGCCGTCAAGTGCTTGGTTCTGTGAATGACCGGGTGTTGATGACTGACCTGCAGATGGCAGTGGGTACCTGGAGGAAGGAGATCTAGCTTCTAATTCACACAGAAGCATCTCAGCAGACCAGGAGTGGCCCTGCCTGGTAGCCAGCACAGGGTCTGCACACACGCACCCAGCGAAGGCTGGCTGATTGGATGTAAGAAAGGGCCACCCAGTGCCTCCTCTGACTCCCCCTTCCCTGTTCCTATGCCCCCCATGTCCTGGCTGCATGTCACCTGGCTACCGCTATACCTGAGACGCTGCCATCCACGCTGCCCGCCATCCCCACCAGGTGCTCCAGGACCTGCTCGCAGCAGGTGGTCTTGCCAGCACCGCTCCGGCCCAGGGTCACGATGCTCTGGTCTCTCCGCTGGCTCAGGAGAGCCCAGTACGCCCGCTGGGCCAGGGAGCTGACGTGGGCAGGCAGGCCGTCCCGGCGGTTCCTGGGCACCTGCGGGAAGATCACAGGCATCAGCCCTTCCCACCAAGCCAGAGCCCAGGAAGCACTCCATGACCAGGACTGAGCCCAGATCCGCGTTCCTGCTCCCATCCCACTCCAGACTTAACAGAGAAGCTGTGTTTCTCCTGGGGAGAGCCCAGTGTGAAGGTCGAGTCCCACCCCTGGTCCCTTGTGAGTCCATGCATAGTCTCGGACCCTGAACTGAGCCTGGGCCTGCTCTTCAACTAATGAGAGGCCTGAACTAGAGCTGAACTAGAGCTGCGTTAGCTTGTGAGATTCATCTCACTTGCTACTATGCAAATCACTGGATTGTACCTGCCTGAACAAAGCAGCTGATTAGTGATGCCTGCTGTGGAAACAGAATGGGGTCTGGGGAGACGGTGGTACATGTCCTAAGTATTTGCCACAACAGATTTCAATGATACCTGAAGCTGCTTCCACTTCTTCGTTCATCCAACCACTCATTCTTCACTCAAAAACAAAACATTCATTGAATGTCTACTATATAGCAGGCACTGCGGACACATCATTCGTCAAAACAAATAAAGGAAATCTTTGCCCAGCATGGGGCTTCCTGCTGGCACCAGTGGTAAAGAATCTATCTACCAATGCAGGAGATGCAAGAGATGTGGGTACGATCCCTGGGTCGGATAGATTGCCTGGAGAAAGAGACGGCAACCCACTCCAGTGTTCTTGCCTGGAGAATTCCATAGACAGAGGAGCCTGGTGGGCTGCAGTCTATGGGGTCGCAGAGAGTCAGACACGACTGGGCCACTGAGTATACACACACTGCCAACTCTGAGGAGATACTGTTATCCACCTGTTAAAATAGCTAAAAACAGGTTTTAAACTTTCTTTTTTGACACTCGCTACCAAGTTCTGGTGAAGAGGCAGGACACAATGCCGGTGGGAAAGCTCCACGATAAGGCCTATCTGGAGAACAGCTTCGCGACTTCTCTCCCAGGGAGATGTGCATCACACAGCAGAGCAAGCCCCGTGCCTGGGGATTTGTCCATAGCAAACGAACATCCACTGTCACCAAAAGCCTTCTCTCTGTCACCGACTACACTGACTATGTATTCAAAATCACACATACACACACACACAAAAAAAAACCTAGAAACAACGCAAATGTCCTTCAACTAAAGAGCCAATAAGGCACCCGATCACCCTAGTTTTAGTCTCGGAAGTCCCATGTCCCAGAAAAACCACTCCAGCCAGGGAAACTGGGACAGCGGGTTCCCCTCTGAATGGATAAACAAAGCTATGCAATAGAAGAACCAACAGCTCAGAGCTGCAACAATATGAGTGAATTTCAAATGTGGGCGTTGTGTGCATTGTGCTAAGTGGAAGAAGCCAATTCGAAAGGTTACATGCTGTACAAGTCCATTTATACGACTTTTCAGAAAAGGCAAAACTAGGGAAAAGGAACAAAGGAACAGCTCACAGTGGCTGCAGAGGGCAGGGCATGGGGGAGGGGATAGCCACAAGGGTGTAGAAAACTTCTGGAGGTGATGGAACTTCCTGTAATTGATGGGTGGAGGCAATTATACAATTGTGTTTGTCAAAAACCTACAGAACTACAGGTAAAAAGAGGTGACTTTACCTGTATGTAAATCATACCTTTACAAACACATTTTCATACATAGAACAGCCCTGCCTGCAGAACTTGCTTTCCTTTGGGA
The DNA here is from genome assembly GCA_006410515.1 of Procapra przewalskii. Lineage (NCBI taxonomy): Eukaryota > Metazoa > Chordata > Mammalia > Artiodactyla > Bovidae > Procapra > Procapra przewalskii. The sequence continues at coordinate 707,802 of SJYF01000416.1, forward strand.
GAAGACAGGTGACAAGCAAACCAACTAATTAAATTATACTGAACGGGAGTTATTTTAAAGCCAAGAGCCTGGATGAGATCACCAAGGAAATGGGCCTTTAAAGAGGGAGAGAGAAGAGGTGTAGGGAGGGAGCTGACCTGAAGAGATCAGGGACCAGCTAAGGAGGCTGAGGGAGAAGGCGGTGGCAGCCCACTCCAGTACTCTCGCCTGAAAAATCCCATGGACGGAGGAGCCTGGTAGGCTGCAGTCCACGGGGTCGCAAAGAGTCGGACACGACTGAGCGACTTCACTTTCCCTTTTCACTTCCATGCATTGGGGAAAGGAATGGCGACCCACTCCAGTGTTCTTGCCTGGAGAATCCCAGGGACGGGGGAGTCTGGGAGCTAAGAAAGGGAGTGGTGGCAGAAGGAGGGGGGACCAACCCCTGAACTGCGCTGAGCGTCAGGTCAGGGGACACCAGGGAGCTGACCACGGAGCCGCATGGAGATCACTGGTGACCTTGAGAAAGTCTGCTTAGCATGGTCTTCAGGGAGAATGGAAGATAGAAGCAGAGATAGCAAGGGCAGTGAAAAGGCATCGAAGGGAGCAGGGGACCAGGCCTGGCCAGAAGAAGCATTAGAGGCCCAGGATGCTAACTGGGTGACCAGTGGACCCGTAAGTCCCCACCCACTCTCCCCAGTGGCCTAGCAGGACCAGGGGCACAAACCCCAGTGGGGCAGCTCTCCCCCAAACCTGGGCCCACAGTGCATTGTTGGCCTTTACAGCCCAAGACCCCCAGGAACAGTGATGAGCCCCATTCTGACACAAAGCAAAAGGCTCAGCAGGACCCCAAAGCTGGCAAAGGAAGACAAACCCCTCACGCTGGCTGGGCATGGCCTGAGGGCACAGGCAGGCAAAGGGCCTCAGGGTCTGAGCCCCAAGCCACCTCCCACTGTGGAAACATCGAGGCCCAGGCTGTCCCAACCGCCAGCCTTCTCAGGCCTGCAGGGGAGAAGGGAGGATCCTGAAGACACACACGTACCCTTACATGCTTGCACACGGGCATGGTCAAGGGCACACAGCGGCAGAGGCCTCTGTACACAGGTGTGCCCATCTACACCCCACACAGTCACAGCAACTCACTCCAACAGAGGCCTGCACCCCCTATGCATACACCCAGCTCCCAGCCGCTGGGTGGGCCCAGACCTCCAGCGAGAAAGGCCCCTAGCCGTGCCCAGACCCCACCCAGCCCATTTTCAAGGTGGCCCCAGTCCCCTCCTGCGGGTCTCTGCTGCCACCTCGTGGCCACTTGAGGAACCAGACGAGACCCAGCCAAGGAGCAGGTGTGGGAAGCAGGGTGACTTGAGCGGGACCCAGCCCTGGCCCAGCAGTTACAGGGGCTTAGCGGGAGCTCACAGGACTCAAGTTCCTCCTACCAGGGTGGGTCCTAATGCCTGTATTATGAGGCTCTTTGACCCAGCTAGAGTAAAGGATGCCACAATCCAGGACAACTGAGAACTGTGAGAACCGAACTTGCAGAGGAGGGACCTGAGACAGACACCTCTCCTGGGGGTTCCTACGGAGCCAGAGCTCAGCTTCTCAGAAGGCTTGGAGCATGGCCTCAGCAAGGGAGAGGGGGTGCATGCACGGCCCTTGGCCAGAACAGCCAGGGCGGGAAGGGGCTGGGACGGTGACCTAGAGGGGACGTGAAGGGCGTCCTAGAGAAGAGAAGCCTTGGGGAGGGGGTCCAGGCTACTGCCCAGTCTTTAATGGACTCAGCATCATTCAGAGGCCACAAATGGCTTTGTCCTGAGGGACTCCGAGGGCAAGATGCAGCTTCTCATCCCCAGTTGACAGATAAGAGATGTCATGACCTTTCCAAAGCACTGAGGTGCATTAGCAGGAATCCTAGAGGCCTAACCCCTCCTGGGCCAATAAGCCCTCTGAATGGAGCCCAGATGAGATTCTGACCTCCAGTGGATCTCCCTGCCCCCACTTCTGCTCACCTCTCACCTCCACCCCACGGCCAAGAGGATCCTTTCCTAGCATAAGTCACACTACATGTCATTGTTCTGCTGAAAATCGCCACCAGGCTCAGAGCAGGCTCAGAGTCACTTCGACCCCATGTGAGACCTGGCACCAGCCGTTCCTACCTCCTATGATCTCCTCCACACACCTCTCTTCGTCATGATGGACCTGTCTTCCCCACGAGGACAAGAAGCTCCACAAAGGCAGGTCAATCTGCCCGCCTTCACACACGGGACCCTCCATCATTATCTCAGACAGGAGCAACCAGGTGAACTGAGGGGGGAGTGAAGTGCAAGCGCAAGTCCCTCAGTCGTGTCCGACTCTGTGACCCCGAGGACTACACAGCCCATGGAATTCTCCAGGCCAGAACACTGAGGGGATGGGGCGCAGATGACGGGGTTGCACCTGCAGGCCCCTCCACAAGGTGGCGCCGAGAGTCCTCTCGCTATGACTGTGGTCTCGACAATAAACAGACCGTTTCTACACTCCACAGGGTGTAGAATCGAATAAAAGTAGAATGGAGGCTTGAGTTTCCCAGTTCATGTGGTGTCTGGGACTCCCGAGGGTCCGGCCTGGGCTTCAGAGCACAGAGGGCCCAGCCACGTGGGTTTCACCCCAGCTCCTCCAGCTCCAAGCCTGAGTCTGGAGCTGGCCCAGCTTCCCATCCGTGGAAAGGGCTAGTCTTGGCCCCCGTCCTCTCGAGGACCTGAGGACTGGCTGAGATGACACGCAAAGCTGCCTGAAGCAGAGTCTGACAGACCCGACGCCATCCAGCACGCTCTCCCACGGCCACTGTCTCTCGAGCTCCTGTGGCTGTTTGGATCCGTTCTCTTCCCCTCTAAGGAGAGGGGACCATGTGGTCCCCAAGGCTCCCCGATACTCTGACACCCCAGCAGCCACGTCTGCAGGATGCTGCTCAGACAGGCTTGCTGGGGCTCTGGGGGCTCTGCTCCCGAGATGCAGAAGGACCTTGGCCCGGCCCCGCCCCACCCCGGGGCCCCCTCACCTTGCCGGCAGAGGGCGCCATGAGCCCTTGGGGCTGGAGGAAGATCAGGTCGGGCCCGGCGTGGGTGTGAGGTAGCTGAGCCTGGTAGCGGTGTAGAAGCGTGTTCAGGACACTGGACTCGTTGACACTGACCAGGGAGGCCAGGTCCTCAGCCTGGTCCAGCTCCGGGGGGTTGGCCTGCAAACCATCACACAGAGCGTCCTCTGGCCTCCTGGGCCCCCACGCCACCACCACCCCCGCCCCCATGCACGGCCCGGTGACGCGGCTCCCGGGCAGCGGAGGACTCTGCAGAGAGCGACACCACCCACACAGGAAACAGCGGCGTCGCTTCTCCCGCGCTCTGTGCGACCGCGGCCGCCCCTCCCCGCACTGGCCCTGCCTCCCTGCACTCAGGGCACCAGGCGGGGAGGCGCTCTGAGGACACGCAGCAAGATTCACGTGCCTTCTGTCTCTCAGACACAGAAAGGCGGGTGTGCTCGGAGGACGTGTCCTCTGCTGCTTCCTTCCCTTCTGCGTCTTGTCGGGGAGCTCTGCGTGTGCTCAAGGATGCTTAGGACGAAGGCCAATGCCTTGATTGCCCCATTTCTCTGACAGCCCGCCACACACCCATCAGTTGGAAATAACTACACCTAGACCCTTCTAGAAAGGAGGGACTGCAGCCTCTCCTTGGGGCATCCATTTGAAAAGCTTTCTAGCACTGTTTCTGGCTCCGAGGAGTTTCCTGGGCCTAACGCTCTGTGACTTGGGTCAGCCCTGGTCTTTTGTGAGTCAGTTTTTTTTTTTTTTTTTTTNNNTTTTTTTTTTTTTTTTTTCTGAGGACACTGGCCCTCTGCAAACTCCCAGAACTAGTGGGAGGAGCGCCCTGAGGTGGGCAGAGGATGAGAGGAGAAGGGTAAAGGTGAATGAGGCCCAAGGAGAACTCCTGGAAGAAGCTCCTCCTCAGGTAGTAGATGCGAAGGGTGGAAAGCATCAGGACAAGACCTTTTACTTCTTTCACTAGATTCTGACTTATCCTCACACAGATTCATGGTGCAGTGCAAAAATTATGCAAAACAACCAAAAAAGAAGAACCAAACTCAAGGCTGATGCCCAAAAGGCAGGCCACTGGAAGCTATGCCACGGCTAATGACAAGCTGCAAATTTGGCTCGGAGTCTCCTGGCAGCTGGGGTGAAGGAGGAAGCATACCAAAGTCCATACAAAGGAAAACAATCACTTTCTCCAGCAGAATTCCCAGGCCCAAGATCTGACAAACACCTCTCTCAATGTGTCCTCATAAAGGGGCACCATGGGACAGAGCAATGAAACCCTTAACAGGACGGCTCCAGCAGAGCAGTGAGTTCAGCAGAGAACTTCCCTACAGTCCCTCCCCAGGGCACCAAGGGGAAGTGTGTGGTGCAGTCGGGCGAGACGCTCTCTCGCAGTGGGGAGGCAGGTGGGCAGGCAGGGCGGGCCGGGGCTCACTCGTTGAACATGCTCTTCGTCCACCTCGGTGACGCTACTGTCAGCGTCAATGCACAGTCGCACCCTTCCTGCCGGCAGGTCCGCTGTTCCCTCGTCTGGCTTCAGCACCGTTGCTGGAAGACACCCCAGGGGTGGACGGGTACAGCGATGGGGGTTGGGGAGAGCAGGGAAAGAGGGGAGGAAAGAAGATGGAGGTGGGACAGGGGGAGGGGAAAGGAAAAAAGATGAGAGAGGTTGTGAGCTGCTGAGTCAGGCCAGGCGCAGGAGAGAAGACCTGGGACACAGAGGAAATGGGGGTCATCCTCTTCCTTGGGGGCCTATTTACAGGGAGGGTGCTGAATTGTGACCCCAAACCCGTGGAGGTGTGGGTCCGACAGGCTGGGTCTGACTCATCTGGGGCTTCTATCAGCTGGCACAGGCACAGAGTTGGCAGCCAGACGGCTGGGCGCACTGTCCACCGCATACCTAGACTCAGGACGGCAAATAATGGCCTATGGGCTGCTGCTCCTCCCGCAGGAGCCCTGCAGACATCACTAATCAATCACTCCTCCCAGCCGTGTTCTGAACGGACTCAGAATCACTTCTCAGTAGAGTCTGGTCACCAGCCACAAGTAATCGACAAAGGTGGGTTCACGAGACGAGATCCACCTGCACTAGGTTCCAGACACAACACTGCAGAAGCCAAACAATGCTTGTTGCTTTAATGAATCAGCTAAAACTAATTACCAAGGCACAAACGCCTTTGAAAATAGCACCCAACAGACCAGCTGCTGAGAGTGAAACACCACCCAACTAGTCCCACTCCAAAGCCATGTCTCCGCATCCTAGTCCTGGCTGCCCCTGACCCCTCCCCTCCCCTCAGTCCCCACATTGTGATCAGGACCTGGCACATGCAGCTACCAGCACTGGGGGCGTGAGAGGGAGATGCAGACGCACCAACACCCCTAATTACCAAGAGTGAATCCGTCCTTCTGAACCAGCCAGACCTTCTCTGCCTCATACCATCTGTCTTCAGGAGCCTGGGGGCAAAGGTCACATAAATGAGCACAAGGGGATGCACCCTCCCCCGCCCTGTGCGAGGGGAAGACCCCTTACATGGGCATTTCTCATAGTATGCCTGGGACCAGCTAAATCAGAATCCCCCAGTGCAAGTGGGGGTGCTTATTTAAATGCAGAGGCCATGGCCCCAACCTAGCTTTCGGCAAGGGAAGCTCGAAGGCGGGGCCTGGGAATCTGCATTTTGAGCAATCTGCCATTTACACAGCTCGAAGAACTATCTCATGACCTTGTAAGCTCAGTGGCAAGGGGACACCTCTCATAGTTGGGACACTGCCTCACTCTGTGGAGAATCTCACCTCGGGACAGGTCAGATTCCCCTGTGGGACCTCCAGACCCCTGTGTGTCGAAGGGGACATGCCTGGCCCCTCCCCTGAGCTGGCCACCCCTCCACTCCTGTCCATCTCCAGTCCCCGCCTTGTCCACCCCCAGGGACAAGCCTTTCCCATCCCCCTTATCTGGCCTGCGCCTCCCCGCCCCCCGCAGCCCCCTCACCTGCTCCGAGACTCCGCTCTGGCCTCCTCCGCTCCCCTGTTGGCTCTCCGTGTCCAGAGCAGGCTGCCCGGGGCCTCCAGGCTCTGTCTCCAGGGCCCTGGCCCTGTTGCCTGCTCTGGGGCAGGGCTCCTCTGCTTTCTGTCCTCTGCTCTCAGGCTGGTCCTCCTTACCAGCTGTTGTCGGGGTATCCCCACGTGCATCCACCTCCTTGGGGGCTTTATCATCCTTCTCTGCCTTACCCCCGGCTTTACTCACTTCTTCAGAGGCGCTCTGAGGTGGCCCCGTCTTTTCCATCTTGCCCCAGGGCTCCCCTGCCTTCCCAGTCCTGCCCTGAGGCTCACTTGCCTTGTCCATGGCTCTGGGAGCCTCCCCCGCCTTCCCCGGCACTTTGCCTGTCTTCTCCACCCTAGTCTGAGGTTCCTCCGACTTGTCTGCCTTACTCAGGAGCGGACCTTCTTTGTCCTTCTTACGCTGGGGACTGTCCCACTTGGCCCTTCTGCCCAGGGAACTTCCCCACCTTCTCGCCGGAGCTTGGGCCCCAGCCCACTTCCCTTCACCTGCTACATCCTTGGAGAGACTCCCCTTTACCTCCTTGTTTGGGGGATCCCTTGCCCCCTCCTCCACTGTCCCTGGTTGACCCCCATCACCTGACTCCTCTTTGCCCTGGAGCTCCCCCCTTTTCACCCCTTTGGTCTGGGGGTCCTCGCCCCCTTTTCCCACTGTGCCTTGATCCTGCTCCCCTTTAATCGGCAACACAGTTCCTGGGTCCCCAAGGCCCCCAGTCTGCGTCTTCTCAGCCTTCAGAGGTGTATCTGTGGTGCTGGCCTGGGAGCCACGAGGAGTCCTTGGGGTGTCCCCCTTTTTTCCCCCTCCAGGATCCGTGGCTGGGGGTGGGGTCTTGGAAGTAGGGGCATCTCGGGGCTGGGTCCTCTGCTCTGGCTTGGCTGAGTCCGGGTCCAGCTTGGCCACCATCAACAACACGTCACCCCTCCTCACCCCTCTCTTGAAGGGCAGGCTTTTTTTGGCAGGTGTCCCACTGGGGCCTGACTCCTGGGGCTTCTCGCCATTGATGGTCATCAGCACAGGGCCCATGGTCCCGGCCTCCTCACCCTTCCTGCCCAGAACATCTGCGCTCGGGGGAGAGCCTGACTGGGCGTTCTGGCTCCCAGGCTTGGTGCCAGTGCTGGGCTGGCCAGCAGAAACCTCCGGGATCTAGAAGAGACACCACAACCATTCTCAGCTGCATGCTGACCAGACAGCTTTGTCATTCACTCATTCATTCACCTCTTTAATCACCCAGCCATTGATTCCCTCACATACCCTCAAGCACCAAGGGGCAATGAGCCAAATCTCAAAATCCTACATCCTAGACCTTGGCTCAGAACTTGAAGGCCAAGTGACATTATGAAAGGAAAGTGGACTTTGGAACCCGACAGACCCAAATTCACTCCAGACTCTGCCACTGACTAGCTGTGCAGCCTCAGGTAAATCACTTTCCCTTTCTGAGCCAGTTTCCTTACCCATGAAATGAGGGCTGTAACGGCCCCTCAGGGTGGGTGTGCGGCTTCGGGGTAGCGCATGGAAACTGAGCCCAGCACCTAGCGCGTCCTCAGCTACAGGAGCCGCTCTGGCTGCTGCCACTGATGCTGGTGCCATTGCTCTCTTGTCACACCCGATTCTTCCCAGTGGGCCAGGGTGGGATGGGAAAGGACGTGGAGCCTGTCATCAGAGGACCTGTCCTAGTCTTGGCTCTGAAGCTCTCCAGCTGAGTGACCCTGGATGACATCACCTATCCCCTCCGAGAATTGGCTTCCTCTCAGTGCAGGCAGATACCACCAGACCCTCCAGATTTTCTGCATGCCAAGCTGTGGAAATTTCAGAGAACTGAGCGAAACGAGCTGCTGCTACTGGCCCTTCTGCACCAGGTGAGGGTCCTGCTTTGGCCCCAAGGTCCTCCACTCTTGGTTGGCCGAGACACCTGGGCACCCAACACCCAGGGGTCTCCACTACCTGCTCCTCCCCTACATCTTTCTACTGCCCTGTGACACCAGCCCTGCCATCCCGCCCACCTCCAGCCAGCCTGGCTGTGGCCAGAACAGCTCCAGGGCCAGCGCGGCCTCCACAGGAGGAGCCAGCAGGGGAAGCTCTGCCCTGAGGCCTGGCCAACACCTGCCCTGGCCTGTGTTCTGCCACCTTGGACCCTGCTAGAGCCAGCCTCCCAGACACCTGCGCTTGGGAATCTGGGCCTCTCACCCTCCTTGTGCACCCAAACCAGGCCCGGGATTGTGCCAAGTCCACCTACACACCCGTCTCCTCTCCCGAACCCAGGTCTACTCTCTCTCACCTGGGCACTGAGCTGGTATCCCATCAGTTTACTGCCAGTCATTTAAAACCTGGTCAAAGATTTTAGCAGTTGCCCAGTCTCCAGGAAAGCCGTTCGACATAGCCATCTGCCACTCGAAGCTGTTGAAGAGGAACCCCCCCCGCTGCTGTCTGGTCTCACTGCCCCTGCCCGACTGCACGTTTCAGCCACACCTGACATTGCCCAGTCTCTGTGCTTTTGCTCACATTGGGCCTGCTGCCTGGAACACCCTGCCCATCTCCACTCACCCACGCGCAGCTCATCCTTCCATACTCATCTCAAATGCCCCCTCCTCAGCAAGTCTGTGCCTGAAGGCCTGGATCAGAAAAACGGCCCCCTGGACCCTGAAGCCCCAGGGCTCTGCGTGCTCGTGCAGGTTTTCAACAGGGCCACATTCTGCGTCCCATTCTAGCTCTGACTGGTGTCGCCTCCAGAGCATGTCTCAGTCCTCATCTTTGTAAAATGAAAATAGTAATACACGTAACAATAATGACCAGTGTTACCATCAACCTTGAGGAGGACCCTACATGGCCATGCTGCAATATCTGACTTACCCAGTAAAGAAGCCAGTGAAGCAGGTTCTGAACTTCTCCCCATTTCACAGATAAGGGAGCAAACACAAAGATGTTATGTGGTCCAAGAGACAAACCCGGAACAAAAAGTCACACAGGCCTCTCTGAGTGTAAAGACAGTGCCCTTAACTGCTGAGCCATAACAACCTTGCTTGTTTTTCTGGGACTCACTGGAGTCTCCTAGGAGCTTAAAAAAAAAAAATTCTGACCCATTGGTTCCAATCCCAAAGGATCTGATGCTGGTCTGGGTGGTGGGCCCCTGAGGGAGACTGCAATATGCAACAGAAGGCTGAGACCCCATGGCCTGGTGGCTCAGTCTGACCTTCTGGGGCCAAGCAGGTCACCATCTTGGAAAGGGATTGGTTGTACCTGGCAAATCTCAGCACTGTCTGCACCATTTTGAAAAGTGAGTCAGTACTTTATTTTTAAAACCAACCCCCCACAGAGACGACAGTAATACAGGGATGCACCTGACAAGATAACCCATCCCAGCCTCCTCCCCTCCATGCTGTGCATTCCCCTCCTGTGGATTTTCTTGGTCACCGAGGCCCTCAGATCCCACCTGCAGCCTCCTAGTCTAAGGGAGAAGCAACACATCCAGAATCATGGGGGCCGAGAGGAAGCTCACAGCACAACCATTTCACAGATGGGCAAAAGAAAGCTGAGAGAGTGGATGGGACCCAGCCTGGAGCACACAGAGTGGCGGGGCCAGAGCCAGAACCTGGGTCTCTGACATTTGATCTTTTCCTGTTGGATGTTATTCCTGTCTCTCCCTGCCCCTCCATGACTGGGGGGCCTTAGGAAAACCAGGAAAACATCGCAGGAAAACATTTTCATTCCTGCAAAATGGTGATGGATGCTAATGACTCCCTGCAAGGACTCTATGAGGACCAAATAAAACCAGCAGTGCTAGGTGAGGGGAGAGGGACCAGAGTTATTTAGTGATGGAACAGGAAAATTAAACTGGCAGGAGCAAGCCGGGGCCTGCTGCCTCACAGGAACATGTCCTGAGGCTGCCCTGCTCCAGGCCCAAGAACATCTTGGCCCGTGGTCCACACACCTGTTGTGGTCTGAGGCCTGTCCATCCTGCTCAGAGGCACCTTCCACACCCTGCAGTGACAGCCTGTCCCCATCCTCTGCTCAGCTCTGCTTCTTAACCTGCACACAGCAACACTTACACAGCTTACAGGCTCCTGGAACCCTTTCCTCGCCAGGCCACTGTGGCCACCACACCTGCCATCTCACTCCTCAGACTGGCCCTTTCCCAGGCAGCTTGCCAGAGCAGAAGACACACAGCCTCTGGCTCTGTCTGCCCCCATGTGGCCTCATGACCTTGAGCAAGTAAGTGCTTTAGCCTCTCTGAGGCTCAGTTGCCACCTCTGATAAGTGGGTATAATCCCGTCTGCCCCCATGTTGTACAGGGTATCAAGGGAGCCCCTGAGCAGACAGTGAGTCCTGTCGAGTGAGAAACGGAACACAGTAACCCTCATCATGACCGTTAACAGCAGCCTGTGGGGGGCTGACTTTGGCCCCCACTTACTTATGCCTGGTCAGGCAGGTGTGGGAACAGAGTCTCTCTGCCCTGACACTTTCCCCCACGAGGATGTGGCAGGGGTGTTTCAGCAGCTCAGTGGCTACAGGACTTCCCTGATACAGCACAGTCACTGGGGCTGGACAGGGGCAGGCACAAGGGGGACAAGCCCGGGAAGCAATAGCTGAAGGGGTGTGGGAGGCAGAGCCAGGCTGCCCGTTGGGCTCAAGCCAGCTCCAGGCTCTGAGGCCACGAGATCACTCGGCCCCATCACCTCAAGAGGGCATGGCAGAGACGCAAGGAGAGGCCCTTCCTGCTAACACTGTGACGTGCTCCAGTGCACTGCAACCCAAGCCTGCGTCCCTGGTGCCAGCTTCACCATCCTGCCAGGGTTTCCTGGCCCAGAGAGCTGGGGGAGGAGGGAGGTGGCCCTGGCCACCAACTGGGATCAATCTGCAAGTCCTTGAAGCGCAGAGACTGCGCCCCGTCTGCCTCCTGCTTCCATCTAGCGGTGCTGTTCAGACCAAGTGGGCACTAGGCGGTCAGGAGGGAGGCCATCGGAGCAGGGCCCTGAGGCCCCCGTCTGCGCCAAGCAGCAACCCTGTGATTACTGGCTTGTGGCGATTCTGACAGACTTGGGGAAGGGAGCCAGGTGAGCACGGCTGCTGGAAGGCGCCTGGGGGACTTGGGCCCATGGCCGTTTACCACCTGGGATGGAAGGGTTTCGGTATGTTAACAACCAATACAGCAATAACTGGTGAACACCAACTGACCATCTTTCCTGCTTATCTGAAAGCAAACTATACATCCTTAGCTAATATTTAGTTTTCCCTTTCTGCAAAAGTAGTGGTCAGTGATCCTCACCACACATCAACTGATACCATTCATTCATTCACTCAACAAAAATTTTTGAGCATTCACCACGGGCCAAGTTCTATGAGGGTTGCTCAAGATACAGAGTTTAATGAGATAGTTGTTGCTCTTAAGGAATTCTTAGACAATTAAGTCACATGATTAAGCAATTACTCTGCTGACCAAAATTAAGACAGGCATAGACGGTGAAGTGGAAATCAGACGGAGGAAGGTAATGGGAGAGCTTTCTAGAGGTGTACTATCTGGGCTGGGTTTTGACAAATGCACAGGAGTTCAACAGACTATGTTAAAGCCAGGACACTCCTCAACGAGGAGACTGCAGGAACAAAGGCTGGCACGTGGCGCAAGTGGAGGCTCATGGGACAGGAGGGGGGTGGCAGTCACCTGGCCCTTCTCCGGTGGGGCCACTTACCTCTCGTTCCGGAGAGGCAAGAGCTGCCTCTTTCCTCAGTCTGGCTTCCTTGGACTCTTTCTCAGTCTCTCGGACCAGCTGCCTAATGAAGCCCCCTGGGATGACAGAGAAAAGGGGAGGGGGCGAGGATGGTGGGGGGCTCTTGTCCTCTTCCCGAATCTGTTTGGCAGAAGCAAGGAATGAGAGAGCTCAGTGAATGAACCAGCAGGGCAAGGTGTCCTTTAAGAGTCTTGAATGGAGCTGGGGAGGGGGCCAAGCGGACACCAAGTCCACGTATGAGAGGCCACAGAGAAGCTAGCAAAGCCCTGGGAAGCCTCGGGACAACAGGTGAAAACGGAACGCTCAACCCTGAGGCTGCTCCAGGCAGCGCCATTTCTGCCTGGATCCAGTTTCCTCATGGTATGGATTCGCACAGTGGAGCCCACTGGTACCCTTCTTTGGCGTGGGACAGCCCCATCTCTGGGAAGACCTGCTTCAACAGGAGCTTTTCCGGTTTCCAGAAGGGGACAGGTCACAGGGAACCATCCACACTCTCTGGTCCCATCTCAGTTTGTGGTAAATAGATTAAGTAATTCACCACCTAAATCACGTTCTGTGCCAGAAGCGTGGAAAGGGAGGGCAGGGCTGGCAGCCATGGTTCATCTAAGGATCCAGCCCTATGGCTATGGCCCACTCCACTGACCCCACGCCCTGACTTCTTGACAGTCCTTAAAGCAGGACCTGGGCAGCCAGGGACTCCCCAGAACTGGGCTGGAAAGCCTGCCTTTTACCCCAGAAACACGGTCCAAGCCAGAGCTGGCTGGACTTGGACTGCAGCTGAGACTTGCCACCTTGGAGATGGAGACCTAAGACTGGATAAAGACAAGGGTTTGTCTGTCCAGCATCACTGTGACTGCTCATGAGTTTAAAGGAAAAAAAAAAAAACAACCCTCCAAGCATTCTATGCATTCTATGGCAGAGCTACACACTGGTTTAAAACAGGCTCCTTATCAAAGTCCTCCCTGAGAGGCTGGCAAAGACGTGCTATCCGCAGCCCCATTGATAAAGAGGAATCCAAAGGAGACAGGAAACACCAAGAGACAGAGCAGAGGCCCAGAGATACGGCAGGCCTCTGCCCAGGAGGAGAGAAGCGGGGACGCGGGAGGCCGGGCTCGCGTTTCCTCTGCGCCTCTCCACGTGCACTGAAGCCCGCGCTGTGATGGTGAAAGGCACGCTCTAGGGAGGTGTCACTCCGCTCCCTCCAGCATCAGTCTCTGCCACGTGAGGTCAGCAAGGGGCAGAGGCAGCCGGGAGGCACTTCTCAACCACCCCCACCCTTCAGCCTCCGGTTCATCAAATCAGTGCACAAGGGTGGGGGTGAGGAACAGGGGAGATAACAGGCATAAAAGAAAGAGGCAGCCCTTTATGGATTCTTACAACAAATACAACAGGGAAAAGAGCCATCAATGGGAAGAAGAGCCTGTTTCCAGTGTTCCATGGCTGACAAAAACCAGGGACCTCAGAAACCTATCCCCATGGCATAAGCCTGGCAGCCGGCAGCCCTGCCTCTGGTGCCCCTGCTTCCCCACCGACTCTCTCCCACACAGACCCCCATGCTCATCAGAGCTGCCATGAGGACGGTGCTGGGACAGCTGGTCTACCTGCATTCCCCCGCCATCACCTCCTGAGGGACAGAAACCAACAGCCACGGGAGGAGTCAAGGGCATGGTCACTAACGCCTGACTAGGCTGGAGACGCCATGGCTAACTGAGGCGGAAGATGGAAGGGAGCCTGGACGTGGGCCAGGCGAGACTGGATGTCAGAACCTCTGCCTGAGGTGGGAGGGGGTAGCCTGAGGCAGCAGGGCCAGGACGCGCCCGTGGAGGGCCCGGCTGGCCCCTGGGGCTGCGGCCCGAGCCGAGTGCTACTTTCCTTCTGCTCCCACAGGGCGAGGCGTGATGAGATGGCCATGCTGAGGCAGTGCCAGGACCGCGAGCGGAGATGAGACGAGACGAGATGGAGCTCTCTGCCAGGCAGCACGGAATGCAGCTTTATGGACACAGGCAGCGCATGAGGTGATGTGCAGAGACTGACCCGTGGAGACACAGTAGGGAGAGAGGAGAGAGACAGGTTAGCTCGTGGGCACTGCCCAGACCCACCCCCTCCGATGCCAGGGACCAGGCCAGGCGCAACTCACTGCCATTTACATCTGGGAGGAATATGGTCAGCAGAGAGCTGCTGCCTATAGAGAGGACAGTGCCCTGAAATTCTTGCCAACCCTGACCACATGCTTTTAACTTTCTCTTGATGTATACAGCCAGAAAAGTATGCACTTACAAATGTATAGCTCAGTGGCTCTCACAGAAAGAACACAGTAGAACCAGCGCTGTGACCAGATTAAAACTGTTAAACTTTTAAAAGAAAAACACGGTGTTATTTTAAAATATATTAAATTTCAACTTAAAATACTAAAAATAATCTTTATTAAAGTTACAAAACAAAAATAATTTTGATTAAAATTATTTAAAAGTACATTTTAATTTGAAATATTCTTCTATGTATGACTATAGTATGTAAATTGGAAGGGCCGATGTTAAAGCTCTAATACTTTGGCTACCTGGTGTGAAAAGCCAGCTCACTGGGAAAGACTAAGGGCAGGAGGACAAGGGGGCAACAGAGGATGAGATGGTTGGATGGCATCTCTGACTCCATGGACATGAGTTTCAGCAAACTCCAGGGGATACTGAAGGACAGGGAAACCTGGCGTGCTGCAGTCCATGGGGGTCAGAGTCAGACACAACTTAGTAACTGAACAACAACACAGTATATAAATATTATCTAGATATATAAATACTATAAATAAAAGAATAAACATGCAAATCTAATCTATAGCGATGGAGGTGAGAGGAGTTGTTAAGTGTTCAGCTGGGAAGAAGCACAAGGGGAACTTTCTAGGAAAATGGAAATGTCATATCTTATGAGCTGTGAAATGTGACTTTAAATGGAGTCACTGATGTCAAGGGGTTTTACAACACAGCTGGCAGGCCATTAAGGAGGTGGACCTCATATATGTCCTCCCCAACAACAACCACAGAACTTCAGAACTGGTGACGTCCTCCCAAACTGCAACCACAGAACTTCGGAACTGGTGCAAATGGCACGTATTACAAGGACTCTGCAAGAATCCCTGAGGTTTGTCTCAGAGAGGAACTTAGATTTCCCTCAAAGCTTCAGCAATACATGAACAGTGAACTTCCAGATATTCAAGCTGGTTTTAGAAAAGGCAGAGGAACCAGAGATCAAATTGCCCACATCCGCTGGATCATCAAAAAGGCAAGAGAGTTCCAGAAAAACATCTATTTCTGCTTTATTGACTATGTCAAAGCCTTTGACTGTGTGGATCACAATAAACTGTGGAAAATTCTGAAAGAGATGGGAATACTAGACCACCTGACCTGCCTCTTGAGAAACCTATATGTAGGTCAGGAAGAAACAGACCTGGACATGGAACAACAGACTGGCTCTAAATAGGAAAAGGAGTATGTCAAGGCTGTATATTGTCACCCTGCTTATTTAACTTATTTGCAGAGTACATCATGAGAAATGCTGGGCTGGAAGAAGCACAAGCTGGAATCAAGACTGCCGGGAGAAATATCAATAATCTGATATACAGATGATACCACCCTTATGGCAGAAAGTGAAGAGGAACTAAAAAGCCTCTTGATGAAAATGGAGAGTGAAAAAGTTGGCTTAAAGCTCAACATTCAGAAAACAAAGACCATGGCATCTGGTCCCATCACTTCATAGGAAATAGATGGGGAAAGAGTGCAAACAGTGTCAGATTTTTGGGGGAGCTCCAAAATCACTGCAGATGGTGATTGCAGCCATGAAATTAAAAGATGCTTACTCCTTGAAAGGAAGTTAAAAAGACACTCCTTGGAAGGAAAGTTATGACCAACCTAGATAGCATATTGAAAAGTAGAGACATTACTTTGCCAACAAAGGTCCGTCTAGTCAAGGCTATGGTTTTTCCAGTGGTCATGTATGGATATGAGAGTTGGACTGTGAAGAAGGCTGAGCACCGAAGA
>SJYF01000416.1:723698-740360 GCA_006410515.1 Procapra przewalskii
TGGAGAAGACTCTTGAGAGTCCCTTGGACTGCAAGGAGATCCAACCAGTCCATTCTAAAGGAGATCAATCCTGGGTGTTCTTTGGATGGATGATGCTAAAGCTGAAACTCCAGTACTTTGGCCACCTCATGCAACTCATTGGAAAAGACTCTGATGCTGGGAGGGATTGGGGCAGGAGGAGAAGGGGAAGACCGAGGATGAGATGGCTGGATGGCATCACCAACTCGATGGACATGAGTTTGGGTGAACTCCGAGAGTTGGTGATGGACAGGGCGGCCTGGCGTGCTGCGATTCATAGGGTCACAAAGAGTCAGACACAACTGAGTGACTGAACTGAAAGTGACAGGCTCAGTGCTCAGTCACCTTAAGGAAGACCAGCTTTGGCCTCCAACATCAATTACAGTGCTTTGTAATGCAAACCTCCCCTTAAGCCTTTAAAAGTCCCTGAATTTTACTCCCCAGCAGGACACTGCTTTGCAATCAGAATCTGTGTATCTCAAAATGCAATTAATACCAAATAAACTTTTATTATTATTTCCTCCTAGATTTATTTAGGTTGACAGAGTGCTGTTTACACTAGTATATCACATGTAAAAATTCATTCAGCTGTACAACTAAGATAGAATATTTTACCACATAAAATCATATCAATTTAAAAAACAGAACGTTACCAACTCATGACAATCCCTCACACCCCCTTCTAGTAACTATTCCACATTCCCCCCTCCCCCTCACAGAGCAGCCACTCTCCAGATTGCTGAAATCACAGAAAAGTGTGTGTTTCTTTTGTGAGGGAGTAATTTGCTATATAATTTGACCATGAAAATGAGGAAAGCACAGGAAACCTTGGCTATTTAACTGACTGAGAGCTTTGAGAAAAAGATTAAGCATTTTTAGCATCATTTTCAAAACCTTAACATACACAACTTTTGACCTACAAAGTCTTTTGGAAAACATATTGAGGAAGTGATCCTCAACCAGAAAAACATCTTCACTGTGTTGCCTGTAGGACTAAAAATCCTAAAAGTGAGAGTTGCTCAGTTTTGTCCAACTCTCTGGGACGCCATGGACTATACAGTCCATGGAATTCTCCAGGCAAGAATACTGGAATGGGTAGCCTTTCCCTTCTCCAGCGGATCTTTCCAACCCAGGGATTGAACTCAGGTTTTCCCCATCGCAGGTGGATTCTTCACCAGCTGAGCCACAAGGTAAGCCCAAGTTGACTGGAGTGGGTAGCCTATCCCTTCCCTAGCAGATCTTCCCAACCTAGGAATCAAACCAGGGTCTTCTGCATTGCAGGCGGATTCTTTACCAACTGAGCCTCCAATAACTAGAGAAGCCAAATAAATTAGCACACATCCGAGTTGAAGGAATAGTATGAATCCCGGAAAAGGATGCTTAAGAACATTTTATTAATAAAACAACTTTATCCATCCCATTGTCAGGCTTCTAGAAGGACAGCATCAATAAGAACCTGCTGAAGAGAGTTTAATGGTCTATTTATTTCCATAGTATAGACAGAAATGTCCAAGGGGAATGTAAATCAGGAAACCGGAAGTGGGAAGAACCTGTCAGCCTCAGATCCAGGTGTCAGTAATATAAGATTAAACTATTAAAAAATAAAACCCACTTCACCAAGGTATAACTTCTATGCCTGCCCGTAAGCTTCATTCATTGTAAGTGCACACTTAGATGCCTTTTTGATAAACTTAGTTTTTTAAAATAAATTTATATTGTTTTGCAACCCTGGGCGATTTGACCAGAATCGCCCCCTAAAGACCCTTCACGCCTATTTGCAGTCACTAGCTGTTCCCACCCTCAGCCCCAGACTTCTGATATAGATGGAATCCTGGAGAATGCAGTATTTTACATGTGGCTTCTTGCATTTTGCGTGTTTTTAAGGGTTTTCTGTAATGTTGTGTACATCAGCATCCCATTTTTTACGGATAAACCACATCCTCTTTATCCATTCGCCAGCTGATGGGCATCTGGGCCGTTTCCACGTCAGGGCAGGATGAATTACGCTGCTCTGAGTAGGCCTGTGAGTCTCGGTGTGCTGTTTCCACTCGGTGCCCATGTGTTTCTGCTCCTCTTCAGGAGATTCCTAGGAGGTGGCACTACTGGGCTGTCTGCTAACTTCACGTTTGACTTTTTAGGAAGCAGCGCAACTGTTTTCCCATCCTGCTTGCAGTGTCTCAGGTTCCACTGGGAAACATTTGCAATCACATTGAAAGGTGCGAGTGTTGGCTTGTAAAGACGGGGGAGGGCAGTATGGGGCATGCGCGTAGTACACACTCCAAAACGGGCAAGTAACAAAGCACTCCACACAGAAAATGAAGAGCCCTTCCATATGCCCAGTTTCTGCAAGTGTGGATTAAAAAAACTGGGGGTGGGGGTGGGGTAAAAATATCCAGAAAGTTCCGAAAAGCAAAAGTTGAATTTGCTGTGCCCTGACAACTATTTACACTGTATTCATATAGCATTTACATCGTGTTTATAACTGCGGACAGCATCCCGCACTGCATTCAATATTATTAGCAATCTTGAGATGGTTAAAAGTATACAAGGCAAACTGTCCTGGTTATACATAAATATTAAGGTAACTATTACTCCTTTTTATATAAGGGACTTGGGCCTCCACGGATTTTGGTATTTGTGGAGGTTCCTACAACCAAACCCTGGGGATACCCAGATCTTAATGATACATCAAAATCTTAGTGAAGGGGGTCAGGAGGGGAGGAAAAGGCCTCTTTCCTCCCCCTTCGCCTTTTCTCACTTCTAGCTATGAGTATGGTCCCTCACTGCCCGCTCCTGGAAGAGACCCCAGGCCCCCATCTCCGACTGTCAGAGTTACCATGGTTCACGAACGGCCCGGCCCCTTCGGCCTGTCAGTAGCTGCGGCAGTAACTTATCCATAAGAAAACAGGGTGAACAGCATTCCAAGCAACGCCTCCTCGCACAGTGAGAGCTGCGCATCCGGGGAGTTGATGAGACAGATCCCGCGAGGCCGCGCTGAGAAGAACCCATCTCGCGATATCTCGCCGTAGCCCTTGCTCTATAACCCCGTGCGAGAGGACGTCGACTCGGATCATCTCGCGAGAGCACACTGTGGCCCTAGCTTTCCAGGTGTGTAGCGTGGGGTGACGTCACGCCCACTCCCACCATCTCGTGAGATCCCATCGTGGCTCTCGTTGACCGACCCCGTGTGAGGTGATGGCCAGTGAATTTCATCATCTCGCGAGAGCCTACTGGCGCCCTCGCTTTCCAACTCCGCAGTGGGTTGCTGTCACGTGATAGCGTGAAGTCCGCGCAGGGAGTGTTTACACTATAGAAACTAGGAAAAACCGCAAACCGGGGCTTTTACCCCTAGAGCCAGTCCGTTAAACACTGTCAGCACAGCACTGGCTGACACCGTAGCGCTCCTGCAGGGCCTGGTGAGGGTGAACTCACAAGGCTCAAGACTGAACAAGGGGTATTTCAGCTCTGATGAGGTCAGGTGCCCACGGGAGACCCTGAAAACTCATTCAAGTGCAACAGCCAAGTCTTTGCACAAGAAAAAGACCCTATAGTGTGGGCTCTCCCACTTGCAAAGGCACGTGAGATTGAGCTGGAGAAAAGCGGGAGGCCAGGTCCCTGGGGAGAGGGGCCGGAAGAGGACAAAAGGCCCTCCTCACGGCTCATTCCTTTAGGAGACACTGGAGCGTCCCGGAGTGGCTCACAGCCGTAATCCGCTCTGCTACAGGCCTGGACAGCCGGAGCCCAGGTTATGAATAGGCCTGACGTCACGTGGCTGCCCTGGTCACTGCCCTGCCCCGACTCCCAACACTTCCCATCCGGCCCCGCCAGGTCAGTGGCTGCTTCCCAAGAACAGCCCTCGGCTTCAAGGCTCCAGGGGGAATCCTGGCTGATGGTCTGGGCTGTCCTCAACCGGGCCATGGGCGGGCCCAGAGGGCTGTAGCACATGGGGGCAACGAGAGAGCTCAGTCTCCGCCTTTACTCCTCGCGGCCTGCCCCTCGAAGGCACCAGGCCAGCCCCACTGACCCAGGATCAGGATCCAACCCTACTGGGGCGGCTTTGTCAAGCCTTAATTTAAGCAAGTGTTCTTATCACCGCATTCTCATCCAGGCCTGAAACTCACACCTGCCTCATCAGCTGCCATTTTAAGCCCATGAAGAGGCCCCAGATGCTCTGAATTCATGGGATGAAGTCTCAAGTCTCCCCTCAGGGGTGAGGAGGGCTGGTGAAAGGAAAGGTCACTCCCAAAGCCAGGGATGGCTTGAAACAGTTTTCCATGTAGACATGCTGGTATGAGTGGCCTCAAGGCTTTCCCTCTCACCCCTTAAGGTCTAGCCTTGACCCAGCAGCTAATCCTCCAATGATCTCACTTGTCTCAAAGGACAAATTCCCAAGTCTTGATGGTGACTCACAGAGCCCTCAGGGTCCCCCCCCTTGTTCCCCTACTTCAGTGACACTGACCTAGATGCATCCTTCCACCTGGGTTCCCACCTCAGGGCTTCGCACATTCTGCTCCTGTTGCTTCACACACTTTCCTTTCTGCATGGCTCACATCGTCTCCTCTTTCAAGTCTTTAAGTGAAGTCGCTCAGTCGTGTCCTACTCTTTGCGACCCTGTGGACTGTAGCCTACCAGGCTCCTCCCTCCATGGGATTTTCCAGGCAAGAGTACTGGAGTGGGTTGCCATTTCCTTCTCCAGGTGATCTTCCCAACCCAGGGATTGAACCCAGGTCTCCAGCATTCCAGGCAGACGCTTTAACCTCTGAGCCACCCTCAGAGTCATCTTCCCGATGGTCCTGCCTTCACCATCCTGTTTAAATGGCTAGTTCCACCCTGTCCCAGGGCCATTCATCATCTGATTCTGCTCTTTCCCCTGCAGCGCTTACTCACTGTCCATCTTGCTGTGTGTTTCTTGTTTAGTTTTTGACTCCTTGTGCAGAACACGGCCCCTAAGAGGTGCAGCATTTCCATTTATTCTGTTCATGTATGTGGCCCCAGAGCCTAGAACAGTGCCTGGCACATACTTTGTGCATATTTGCTGAATGACTGAATGAAGGAATGGATGGGTAATTAGGAGTGTAGCTGGCAAGGGACAGAGCAGGCCATTGCCAGCAAGTCTATGGCAGGGATTTCTGATGTCTTCTTGTGCCGTCTGTATCTGCATCTCTTATCATGGCCCAAGTTCATGTCCTGCTGCCGCTATTACCTTGTGGGAGCCTAGGAAGTTTTCTGAGACTCAATTTTCTCAGCCATAAAATGGGAAGAGGACAGCCACATTACCCATATGCTTAATCCCTGATAACTGCTTGCTTTCATCTTTTCATCTTTGTTTGACTCCACAGCCAAAGTCAGCCTGGAGACCCCAGCCCAGGACCCAGAACTGGATCATTCACCCACATTTAGGGAGAACCTACTTTGTGCCAAGCACTCAGATAGAAACCTTCCACCTAAACTGCTCTCAGCCCTCTTAAAGTCCTCCTGGACCTGAAATTTAATTTTCTTAAAATCCATTGTCCCATTTCATCCCAAGACAGCAACCACGTGGTTGGCATCACTCCAGTAGAGCAGAGACTCAGATAAGTTGAGGCATTTGCCTGAGCTCACCTGGCAAGAAGGTCATGCGCTTTCCTCTCAGGATCCTGACCAGTACAGCTGGGAGGCGAGTAGTTTCAACTCATCTCCTCTGATAGATGAGCAGTTGTGTCTGGAGTGCCATTTGGGAAGGACTCTGAGCTTCCGTCTGGGCTCAAAGGGAAAAGGGTGATCTGATTGATTATTAATGCCTGCCCTGGGTGTAGAATGTGGGAATGATGACTGCTGCTTGCTAGAGGCTAAATGGGCAAAAGTGACTCATGATTTGTACATGGTCCAGCCAGTCTCACTCAGACCTTGTGTCTGGTGGTCACAGAGCCAGGTGGGAATGAAAAGGGACCCGGTCAGCACACAGGCCCCCCTTCCCTAATCAGGGCAAGAGAACCCCACAGCCAGCAAGTGGGGGAGGATTCAGGCCACTCACAACAACCCACATCCTCCTAGAAGAGAACAGGGAGGGGGATAAGTGGGAAACAAAGGTAGGGAAGTTTACAGAAGGAAAGAGAGCGCGTGAAGAGACAGGGTGAGCTAGAAGGAGGGAGGGCAAAGCAGGTGAGGCCTGAGATGGAAAAGGATGGACAGAGCGGACTAGCAGGACTCATCTTCCGTGAGAGGCTCAGCGGCCCAGCCCTGCTCCCAGGGAATTTCCTGGATGGAGGACCGATCAGTGCCCCGTTGGGCACATCCACTGCCGGCTCAGGACGAGGGGGAACACGCAGGTCTGCTCTAATTGCTTTTTCCTTAGAGCAGACTTGCACGGCCCTCGCAGGCCAGAAGATCCACCTTCTCCGGTCCTGGAGTCTGTCAAGCGGGGAAAGGAAGGGACTCGGCTGAGGACTCACAGCTCCCACAGCAGCAGAACCAGCGTCCTCATCTCCCAGTGCCTGGGGCCTGCCGCTTCTTCCCTCCTATCCAGAGAGCTCACCTGCTGGGATGACCACATGCTGGCCCTGGTTCTCCTCTCTGGAGCAACACATAGGGATCCACCTACAACACCCATGGGACTGACCCCCAATTTTCTCATCAGGAGCCTTCAACCATTTCCCAGGTGACAAATTTCTCATGGCTCCCAGATCCCACAGAATACCAGTCTGGTGTTTCCTGTTGCCAGAGTGAAGTGAGAGACTGGTCAGGGTTCTGCTGCAAAGCTCCCCTGACTGTTCTCAGGGTTTGATTGCCCCATCATATGGCTGTCTTTCTATTCCTGCTGTGTTGCTACATGGAGCTTTGTTGTCTAATACAGCAGCCATTCGCCACACTGCTCCTGCTGTTTAGTCCCTGTCTTGTCTGACTCTCTGCAACCCCATGGGCTATAGTCCGCTATACTCCTCTGTCCATGAGATTCTCCTCCAGGCAAGAATACTGGAGTGGGTTGCCATTTCTTCCTCCAGGGGATCTTCCCGACCCAGGGATCGAACCCGAGTCTCCTGCATTGGCAGGTGGGATCTTTTACCACTGAGCCATTTGGGAAGCCCCATTAGCCACATGGGGCTGTTTAAATATAAATGAATGTAAATGTCAGCCTCTCAGTTGCACCAGGCACACTTCACGTGTTTGACACGTGGCTAGCGGCTACCATATTGGACAGCACAGATACAGAACATGTCTATTATCAAAGAAAGTGCTGTCGGACAGAATGGGACTAGATGAGGGCTTTCAGCAGGTGGTGACTGTGTCCACCCACAGCCATTTGGTGGCGCTAGTGGAAAAGGACACACCTGCCGAGTCAGGAGATGTACAAGACGCAGGTTCGATCCCTGGGTCGGGAAGAGCCCCTGGAGGAGGGCATGGCAACCCACTCCAGTATTCTTGCCTGGAGAATCCCATGGACAGAGGAGCCTGGCAGGCTACAGTCCTTGGGGTTGTCGTAAAGAGCTGGACACCACTGAAGTGACTTGGCATAAAAGCATTTTTGATTGTCACAGCTGGAGACAGGGTGCTAGTGGGTAGAGGCCAGAGATGCTGATAAACAGCCTACATTGCTCAGGACAGCTGCCCCCAACCCCACCACAAAAAGAATTATTCAGTCCCAAATGTCAACAGTGCTGAGGTGAAGAAGCCCTGGTCTAGGAGAATCATGTCAAGTGGAGAGGAGCGGTAAGAGGAGGAAAAAAAAAAAAAGGCAAAATAATCTTGCTTCAAACAATACATAGATGTGACATAGAAAGAACTGAGAAAATGAGTCAGCCCAGTGCTGACGGAAGAATAGGAGGGAAAGTCACTCCTGGATCCATCACCACTCAGTGGCTCTGTGGCCCCAGGCAAGTCACTAACCCTCTCTGATCCTCAGATTTCTGGATAAAACTGGGAAGTATCATGCCCCCTCCTAGACTGTCAACGGATTAAATGAGTTTGAACCAGCTTCATCATCTGTGGAACAGCATTGCATAATTGATTATCTCAGCTCACACTGTTGATTAGACTAGACCAAAGAAATAAGTCTCTGGCGGTAAGGCGCCAAGTCCCACTTTCACTTCACTTTGCAGGACCTTGGGTCACTTAAGCCTCTCAATCTCACTTCCTGATCTGTAAAATGGGGCTGATCGCTCCTGACCAAGTTTACAGCAATACCCAGCGTGGAGACATTTAATCCTGGTGAGCAACCATCTCTCTCTCTCGACAGCTAATCCGCTTGCCCGCCATGAAACTGAAACTTGAACCCCAGCTGGTACTCATGAAACAGCTGAAAATGCATGCAGTCTTTTATGGGCAGAGAAAAATTCCCTTGGGACCCCCGGACCTTGAACTTCCTGCCACCCTGAGCGCCAGTACTGGCCACATTATTTGGTAAATCCACCTCACCGATTCTCCAAGATCTTTCCTGTGCTGCCACAAACTGTAGTTCCTCAAAATAATGAGGTTATCAGGGAGAAGCCCAGAGTAGCTGAAAGGAAAATTACGGAGCTGCGTGAGTCATGGGGGCAGGCGGAGGTGATTCAGATGAAGCTGATGGTGACTGGGTCCTTCAGAAAGAGTGGTGTGCGTGTATGTGTGAGTGTGTGTGTGTGAGAGAGAGAGAGAGAGCAAGTGAGAGCAGGAGTGAAGGAGAGTGGGAATGACACCTGCCTTGACGGTTCTGAGCTCTCATCCCAATGACCTTGTTTGTGTGATGAAAGCTAATTTTTGGCGAAACTAGAACGGAGATTTAATTCTTTCCTTTGAGGTTTGGGGGATGACGGTGGAGGTTTTAGGGATGGGGAAGTGACTGTGTTAGTTGCTGTCTGCAGCCATGCCTCTGTCCATGAAATTCTCTGGGCAAGAATACTGGAGTGGGTTGCCATTCCCTTCTCCAAAGGATATTCCTGACGCAGGGAGGGAACCTGCGTCTCCTGCGTTGCAGGCAGTTTCTTTACTGTCTGAGCCACTAGGGAAGCCTGTTATTGGGAAAATTGGGTTATTATTCCTAGGATGGGGAGCCTGACTTGAAGGCAGTGGCTATTGTAAACTCACTGCTGTCACTGCAAAGCTGTGTGTCCTTGGGCAAGTTGCTAACCCTCTCTGTACCTCAGCTGCCCCATCTGTGAACAGGTGGGGCTGGATGTGACAGCATTCGGGGTCCCTCCACTTGCCTCAAACTGAATTTCTCCATTTTTCAAATAAACCAGTTTCACATAGCTTAAAAATTAGGGGTTCCATGAAAAGACACGGAGGAAACTTAAATGCATATTGCTAAATGAAAAGTACCCAGTCTGTAAAGACTACATCCTGTAGACTCCAACTAGGCAACATTCTGGAAAAGGCAGAACTACGGAGACAGTAAAAGGATCAGTGACTGCTGGGAGTTGAGGAGAGGGAAGGATGAATATGCAGGGCACAGAGGGGTTTTAGAGTGGTGAAACTATTTTATAGATACAGTAATGCTGGGCATATTTCATGATGCATTTTCCAAACCCATAGAATATACACCATTGAGAGTGAACCCGCATATGGAATATGGACTTGGGGTGATAACGATGTGTCAGTAGAGGTTCATCAGCTATTAACAAATATCCCACCCTTGGGGGGTGGTATTATAAGGGAGGCTATGAATGTAGGAAGCAGGGGGTATATGGGAAATTTCTGTACCTTCCCCTCAATTTTGCTGTGAATCTAAAATTGCTCTAAAAATGTATTAATTAAAAAAAATTAACGATATGTCACATACCACTGTGACTACCTGTTTAAACTGGACCATTCGGACAGTGGCTTTTATCTCCGAGGTAAACCAGGAGCCGCTGAAGGGCTGTCTCCTGGAGCCCTCGTGGACACCCCCCACTGTTTTGGCAGTGCCAGGAGGCGCTCTCCGGCATTTGGGGCCTCCCGGTCTCAGCTCAGGAAGCCCCCAGAAGCGCCTGGTCTTGTCCGTGGCTGACCACAGACCTTATGAAAATTTGCACTCATCAGACCCTGATAGCGGATGGGTGCAAGTATGTTTTGCAAGTATGTGATACGCTAAGTCTTGACAAGGTGGGTAACCCCTGGGGTTGTATCGGCTCCCACAGAGGAGAAGTGTTTCTCCAGCTTTGGCGGGCACCAGCGTTCTTGCCTGAAAAATCCCGGAGGACAGAGGTGCCTGGTGGGCCACAGTCCAAGGGGTCGCAAGGAGTTGGACACGACTGAGCACACAGACCCCTCAGTTTAGAGTCTGAGGACCTGCAGGCCCCGTCCCCCCAGGACTGTGGAGTAGTTCTGAGATGGGAATGTGCATTTTAAAAGCCTTTCCCCCGCCCCAGGGCAGGCCGGTGGAGGTGAGCAGACCCGACCTTGGGAGAAACCAACGCTGCACAGACGCTGAGTCCTTGTTGCCACCCCCAGGATGATCTCGCCAAGGCTCCTGGGGCTTCGAAGGCGGAACTAAAGCTCGGATCCCGGGAGGGACTGATCGAGGTCACAGTATCAGCAGAGTCCACACTGGGCTATTCAAGGTGACCTGGCCCAGGTGCCACCGGATGTCTCATGGGTGACACGCAGCCCCCCCAAAGTCAGGTGACCCGGAGACCCTTCCCCACCAATCCCTCCCGTCTTGGGCCATTATATTCTAGATCTTATCCACAGCCCACCCAGACCTATCACCCAGATCCGGGAGAGCCTAAATTTAGTAGCAAAGCCAACCCCGAGGGAACCAGGGTCCTGTCGGACACAGGAAGCCCCTGTGGGACCCCCAGCCCCTCCTGAGCAGGGGCGCTGAGCAGGCTAGGCATCTGCTTGGCCGGTCAAGGAGTAAATGCCGCAGCCCAGTATTCCAAGCCCTGTGGGACTGAAGCCCAGGGTTGAGGCCAGACTGGGTGGCTTGGAACTGACTGGGCTTTCCCCTCCCAGCCACCTTTATGGCAAAGCTGCTCCAAGGCCCTGACCCTGAGGCCTGACTCCAGGGAGGGAGCTCTGTGTCCCCTCCTCAGCGTCTCCACTGCCCCCCGCCACCTACTGAGGCCAGTGCAGGTCTCCATTCAAAGAAATGCCCCTAACGGGTGAGCCAGAGAAAACACCTCCTCTCCGACAGAGGATCAAGTCAGCGCCACATGAAATTCAAACCATCACCTGCTATCCCCTCCCTCCTCCCTTGCCATGCTTATTTGGAATAAATGGAATTTTAAAAAAATTACCATCACAGCTGATACTCAACAGTGTTGGAAACACAAAAGGGGAAGAGTTGGGCTCCCTGAGCATCAACCAACACTCAGTTAAGCAGAAATCGCCAGTAGCTTTGGGAAAATACGAATCTTGCTGTCTGCCAGCCGAGATTCCAAAGTGGTTATCCCATGACTCTCAATGTATATAGATATTTAAGAATCGGCCAACAGCTGGGGCCTAAGCAGGGTGATCTTTTAACAGTGTTCCCCCGCACCAGCGTGTGGTTGTAAAATTCTTCCATGAAACACCCAACCAGCAAAGGGGAACAGGCCTCGCAGGCTGAAAGGCCTGAAATAGACGAGACCAGCAGCCACCGCAGCCCCCAAGGCACACTCCGGGCAGTTATGCTGTCCGCTCACCGGGTGCCTGTCGCAAAACCCAGCCCGACGGTACCTTCTCCACCCGGGGCCAAGGGCACAGGATCCACTCCCGTCCGAGGGGCCTACTGGGTCGCAGCGCAGAGATCCTGCCAAGCTGGGCGAGCAGGGACGGAGGAGAAATGTCTGCGGCTCCCCTCCTCACACCGTCGTTCACATCCCCTCCCCTAACCGCTCCTCCCGCGCCCTCCCCCTGCACCAGTGTGATAGCAGCAGCTGAGTGGACAAGTCATTTCTAAAATTAGCCGCTGAGCTCCAGGTCTGGACAGGGGATGGCAGCCCGGGGTGGCCGCTGACCAGGCAGTCAGAGCGCATGGACATATTTGGTGGCGCAGAGCAGGGGAGGGGACAGCTCCCGACACAAGCACATTCTGCCCCCCAACGCCACCCCCGTCCAGGGCAGGCCACTCAGACACAGTCCCGCCTCCGCTCCACGCAGATAACCGGAGGCCACAGCAGCTGTGCGAGGAGAGCCCGGCTACACGTCCCAGCTGGTCTCTGGGAGGACGTCACCTAACCAAACGCTGGTGACTCTTGGTAAACAATCAACGCGTGGAAACACAGGCAAGAAGGAGGCGGCCGCCATCATGCACAAACCCGAGGTCTTCCATGAACTCATTTTCCAGTCCCGACAACCCTGGGAGGTAGAGTTTTCCCCAGGCCCGTCTTACCCACGGAGAAACTTTGGCTTGGAAAAATGAACCAACTTATCTTGCACAGCCCACCGACTCAATGGACTTGCATCTGAGCAAACTCCGGGAGACCGTGATGGACAGAGGAGCCTGGCGTGCTGCAGTCCATGGGGTCACCAAGAGGTGAACATGGCTTAGTGACTGAACAACCACCTTAAAAAGCAGAGAGCCAGGATTTGAACCCACCAAGTTCTTTCTGGGGCCCCCAGAAGGCACGGTCTTAAAACACTGCAGCAAACGAGAGGCTCTAAAGCCTGCCCTGTCCACTGCCTGTGTTACTGACTGGTCCTTGGGCTCTAATCAACAGGAATTGCTAAGAAGCCGGATGAGGAATCCAGGCAAGCCTTTCCTGAGGCTTGCGCTGCAGCAGGAGGGAGCGAGAACAAGAAGCAGGTGGCCTCGCTTGCTCCCCGAGGAGGGCGGGCTGGTTCCGTACATGAGGGGAGGGTGGGGGTGGATGCCTGGGTCAGGCAGGAGGGGCGGCTTAGGTGGTCTGCCCACCCCCGTGGTGAGGCTGGGTGCATGGATCGGGCGCAGTACTGGCCTTTGCCCCCGGCACCTCCACAATGCCAGTTTGCTTGTGGCCTCAGAGGAATTACCCCAACTGTGCATGCACGCAGTTACTGTTAGTCTCTCACTGTCTGTCTGTGTTCCCTTGCTCCAAAAGGAGGTGGCCCAGCATTGGTGCAAACACTTGGGTAAAGGACCCCAGGTCCCGGCCTGTCTCACCTGGAAGGAGAAAAGCAGGGACTTTCACAGATGACGTATGTCGTGCTGGTCCACACAGCTAGCAAGGGGTTGTCAGGATGCAAATCCTGGACGTCCTGACTCTGAAGCCCATGGTCATTGGAATGAATGGTCATTTCAACCATTTGTTTTTGTTATAATGTGACTGTATCAGATACATATTACATTACAAACTTAATCATTGAGCCTGACTAAAGGGGTGTGCTTGCTCTTTATTGAAGTATTGATTTACAATACTATCTTAGTCTCAAGTGTACAAGACGGTGATTCCACATTTTTATAGGGTATACTCCGTTTAAAGTTACAAGAGGTGAACTTTTGCAATGGGATCTAGAAAGGGCAACAATTACGTGTTCAGCTCTAGTAGCTAAGCCTCTGGAAGTGCAGTCAGTATGGTCTTATTTTACATCTGTTAGAGGGACCAAACTTTACACAAACCAATGGAATATTTCTAATTCTGTTCCTTCCTTTTTCCATCCCTCCTTGGTCAGGAGGGCATTTCAAGGCAGAGAAGCGAAGCCATCCTTATCTGTCACACAGAAACAGGAGGCGCAAGACAGGTTTAAAATAGGATCAGGCTAGTGGCCCAGAGGCATCCTCTAGCTTTCACTAATATACACGTAAAAGGCAGGGAACTTTGGAAATTCCCTACACAGGAAACTATGACAGTCAGGCTGAGACACATTTCGCTCCGTCGTGTCGCGTCGCGTCTGACTCCCTGCGACCCCATGGACTGTGGCCCGGCAGACTCCTCTGTCCATGGAGTTTCTCCAGGCAAGAATACTGGAGCTAGTTGCCATGCCCTCCTCCAGGGGAGCTTCCTGAGCAAAGGGTGGCAGCCGGGTCTCCTGCACTGGCTGGCTACCACTGGCACCACCCGGCAGGCGGGGCTGTTCAGCGGCTCAGTCGTGCCCGGCTCTTTGCGGCTCCATGGACCGTGCCCGTCAGGCTCCTCTGTCCTTGGAGTTCTCCACACAAAATACTGGAGTGGGTTGCCATCCCCTTCTCCAGGAAGCCCTTTACCAGCTATCAAATCAACTCTATGAACTGGGCATTTTATCCATTTTCCAATGTTATCCTTTAAGAAGAAGAATGTCGAGTCCAGTCATTCGGGCTATCTGAAAATCAGGCAAAATGTCTCCCTGCTGCGGCCACCTGCCTCTGCCTCCCGTCTCACCTGTTAGGGCTGAGCTGATGTGGGCCACCAGGTAAACTCCCCTCAGGGGCTTTGTTGCGCGCGTGTCCAGAGCTGCGTGCGTGAGCACAGAGGGGAGCCTCCGGGGCTGCCTGGCTGGCCGCATCCTTGGAGATAACCAGCCTGAACAACGCGGACTGAAAACCTTTTTTTCAACCTCTGGTACCTGGATGGTTAGAAAGCAGCCAGGAAAAGAAAGCCTCTCCTTTAGCCCAACCCCTGGTTCCGGCCCAGGTAAACCAGCAGGAGCTCTGGGTTGGGAAGGCATGGTTTGAGGGGGAAGATGACATAGAGGAGATACTCAGGCTATGTGGGAGCCGCCCTGGGACTTGCGGGAGAAGAGACTTCCTTTTCACTCTCCAAGTATAGCTGAAGCCCCTCACGTTTCCCCTAGAATGGAAATGTGGGAGGATGTTTTTGGCTAGAATGGCCCTTCAAAGTCATCTAATTCAACTCTCTTAATTTAGGGATGAGGACCAAAGAGGCTGCCCAGTGAACTTGCTGGGAGCAGGGTCCCCGGGCCGCTCCCTCTGCTCCTGGGTGCCGAGGGGTGGCCGGATCTCTGCAGCTCTCAGGAGTGGGCCTTGGTCGCCTACTGTGCCAGACCAAGGGCTCTGCCACCAGGGTGCCCTTTGCCCGTGATGATGACCACATGCTCCACAGCTGGGGCTCCTGTCAACTGTTTTGGGAGAGGTTTTCAAGTGGGCAAATACAAATACATGCCATGGGCCAACCGTGATGGCCATCTTTCCTGAACCAGCCAGGGACAGGTGTCTCCAGCTCAAGGAGAGAGGGCCCTACCCTACCCTCAGCCTCTGGACCGACAAGCAGGCAGTCGTGCCCAGGCATGCCTGTGGCTCTGAGGCCACCACCTCCTTAAATTCCTGGCTTAAACTGACACGCCACGGGGGTCTCTCCTCAGGTCTTTGCGGGAGCAGGGATGGAGGAGAGGCCTTAACCTCTGGGAGGGATGCCAGGGTCACCTTGAGAGTACGCGCGGGAGGCCTGGCTGATCTCCTAAAAAAACTGGAGACGAGACGGACCTCCCGGCTCTCCCAGACTCTTTCCTGGCCCCTTTCCATGCCTTCCACAAGCAGGTTAGTCTCCCAAACCCTGACACTGAACTTGGCTGTGCTCCAACAATCCTTGAAATTGGCAGAAAAAGCTTGTTGGCAGTTCCCTTCCTACAATAAAATCTGCCTCTGTGTGAATTTTCCCCCAAATCAGGATTTCTTACAAATGAAGTCACCTCCTGATAACCGAATAGCTTGATGAAGAAATGGAGGTTTTTGCTGGGTGGGAAAACAGCACACCAAAGTTAACTCTCTTTGTATACAGATCCTTTTTATTGAGGTTTATATAAGTAATTTATCAACAAAGAAAACCAGCCTGCCTGCCCCCCAAATAACCGTGAAAAATGGCGATGCTAGCCAACAGTGATGCGCCACGCACAGGGCAGGTGACCTCGGGCCTGGCCCAGCATCTCACACGGGAGACGATCTCAGGCCGGTAACCACACGCTAAGAGGAGGCCGTGACCTCCGCTGGCACAATCGACAGGAAGAGAGAGAAAACCAGAAAACAAGCACAGTCTTTAGATTTATAAAATCGAATTCACTGACCTCTGTTGGTAGAGCAATGCACGAGAACGGATTTATTTCTTCAAAGGTGTTACCCTTTGGCCACAAACAGAACAAATATGTGACCATGTGGATGGTTATGCAGCGGGGGCACAAGGAGAGAAAAATGTCAGCATGTGAGGATGGACCTGCTCACACCTCACAGGGACCCATCTTCACTCTATTTCACGTGGACCCCCTCAAAGGTCTGCTGGAAAATAAGACCTTTTGCAAAGTTTTAATGGTGGACAAGCCCATTTCCCAAATCATTTTGAATCAGTGAGGTGGGAAGAGTCACGTTTGAAGGAGCTGCTCCCAGAAGTGCTGCTTTTAGACCCAGTCAGCTGTTTTCTAACGGTCGTGGAGGAAGAGGCTTCCATTTAGGTAGCTGATGAATCAGGTGCTGCGGTCAAATCTTGAGGCGATGGCAAGGTTGGCTGGGGGATTTGGCACGACGAAGAGTCAGGAGTGATGCTCTGCAGGTGGACCTCAGCTCCCGAAGGCTGGCCGTATGAGTGCCCACCTGCCCTGCTCGCTGGGGCCCTTGCCTGCTGCTGTGGAATCGGCATCATGAGGAGAGGACCCCACCATGCTTTCCTGAAGTTCTTCTATGATGGAGCTGGTCTAGAGTGACGCATGCAGGGAACCTGTCCACAAGCACAGGGCCTTCAGAAGAGGTAGATGAAAGCAGTACTTCATGGCCAGTTCACGGTCAGATGTTACCCAAGAAGTGCACGTGCCTCCTGGCACAGGTCTGAGGGTTAGCTGTTGTTGAGAAAAGTCTGCGGCCGGGAGAAGGGATGTTCACATGCCCCC
>SJYF01000416.1:740391-754502 GCA_006410515.1 Procapra przewalskii
CTACTATAGGCTTTGTTTCCATTTTATTTTGTGAACAAAACAAAATGAAACAGAAAGGAGTGTTTTCTTAAATAACGAACTATACAAATAAAAAGGAGCAGAAGCAGTAACGAATGTTTTTGATGAGAACAAAGAGAGGGTTCAATAAATAATATAAAACGCTTTTGTGCTAAAATAGAACTCTTGTTTATATGTGTGTGTATATATATATATATATATGTAGTTTGGCATCTTAATGTTACCCAGAAAAAAGCCACATCTATTAGTTAAAACATAGAAAAATACAAACAATAAAACTTAAAAAAAATGGCCAGTGCTTAGCTTATAAACCATATATAAAATGTACATTATAGAATGTATCAACTAAGAAACAAGAAGTTGAATTTCAAGTCCTTTGAAATATGAATACATGATTAGAAATATTTCTCCCTTCCCTACCCTCACATGAGACACATTTTATGTTAGGAAAAAAACTAAAATGGAAGCATAGTTATCAGTTTTTCAGAGATGACTTTGAGATTTTTTTTAGGTATAAGAGAGTTTACTGTAAGAACATGAGTTATTTAAGTCTAAAATGAAGAATTACAGTTTTTCCTGTATATGGTTTTGATGAATGTATATTCTGTTAATCCATTTTCTGTATCATGTGTGTGTGTGTGTGTTTAATAAAGGCAATTTAAAATTTGGGGTGCTACATTTATCAGTAAGGGCTAACCCAGCCATGCCAGTGAAGTAGCCAGTCACTCGTGTCCCTATTGCCAGAGCTGGGCATCTCTGTCACCCTCTTGTCAGAGAATGGCTCTCTTAAGTCTCTGAGGATGAAGGAAACCTAAAGGTCATTATGATTCAAGGACACCAAGAAGTATCATCATAGAGTTCAACTTTCATTCATTCTACAGTAAGTTTTTAAAAATGTGGCCTGGATACAAAAATTCTTATTAACATGAATTTAAATGGTTAATTGTTTAAAGCTTCTCAGGTCAACCCAAGGCAGGAGGAAAAATCATCTTAGAACTTTAGGGGGGAAAAAAATGTTTTGAAAAGTTAAAAACTGTGAGAACTCACTCTGCCTGGCTCAAGGGGCAAGCCTCATCTTGTTACTGGTGGGGAATTACAGTAACTTCAGAGGTTGGGCGGCCACATCCCCACCTGACCTGCAGGGCAGGGCACTGACAGCCACCCACTCCTCCACCCTGGCCTCTGCTTGGCTGCCAGGCACACATGGCTAGGCGGGCAGCAGCTCTGGGCTCCGCGTGCCTTCCCTGGGGTGCTGGATGACAAACAGGGGCAACGTAAAGTCCTGGTGGAAAGCAAACAGCATCTTATAAGTCCAGCAGCTCCACAGTCAAAGAGACCAAGTCTTACAAGAGTTACTTTCAACTCCTCTTCTTCTAAGAGGAGGTCAACCCTGAAGCCCCAAGTTTAACTGTAACTTCCCTGGTCCTTGATGGTGTAAAGAGATGGGTTTTTACCAGCAAATACACTTCCTTTTCTTCTTTGCCCCACTTCTACCAGGATTTCTCAGCATCTGTCACAGATCTGAATGAAAGCTGACTCCTCTCTGGGTACAAAGAACACACCCATCCCCCGGCAGGCAAGGCATTCACTCCTCAAGTATCTCTGAATGACACACGTACACTTCCCTGAATGTAAGTGAGAAAAATCACAACTAATTAAATCATGCAAGAAAAGTTTTATCTTACACCAGCACACTGCAAATTTTTTAACAGATTTACATTGAGCAAAAAAAGTCCAAATTTGAGAACTTTCTTTTCTTCTTGATGGGTTAAAATTTTGAAATGTTAGAAAAGTGAATTCCACAGAAAAAGTCAAACGTTGTATTGGATTGACTAAACTATAAATTCCAAATGAAATTAAAAAAAAAAAAATCCTCAGGTGGGGCCGGGGAACTTGATCTTCAGAGTTAAACCACATTGTCAGTTGGTCAATGACATTTTTAAAAAATAACCAGTGAGGGTCTTCAAACAATTGTTGCCAGTGTTTGTACGGAGTATTTCAAACTGCAAATCAAGGCGAAACATTGCTTTAAGCAGGTTGTTGTTTGTGGCTGTTGCCCCGTGTACTTCTCCAGCTTTGTTACTGTCTTTCTTGAGCAGAATGCTATCTTTCTTTTTACATACAGAACTTGAAGTTGTCGTGTCTGTGAATTGACCAGTTAGAGGCACAAGTAGTGAAATGTTCTTCTTAGCAGTAAAACAACAGCTGGTTTCTAGCAGTTTTGCTGAAAAATCATACTTAAACATGACAGAGAAGGAAAAAACCATGAGCTCCAACGACATAAGGGGATAAATGTACCAAGGAGAATGTTAACAGGCCAAAAAAGAGAAATAAATAACCTCAGATTCTCCAAAGCTTTTAATTCATTTCATAGGTGTCGCATAGCAGCAGAATCAATTTTTAGGCTTTGCATTAATGATCCCTTTGATTTATGAAATCAAGATATTGTTAACATAATTTTATAAAAATATCAGCTTCAACGATTTTCTCCGACAACGTTAAAACATCCCAACCATATAAATCTAAAATAATAATAATTGTGCTCAATTCTATCCTTTTGAACGGTCCAAACGTAGTTACAGCCAAATACGAAGACCTAAAACAGCCACGTATACCAAGTCTTCTAAAAACAACCGATTTCTTTGGCCACGTGGGTACCATGCTGGCACAGAAGGGTCCCGGAAAAGTCTTCCATCTGGCAGTAGAGACACGGACCCCAGCAGAATGGCTGCACGAATGAGTTCAGAAGACTGGCCTCTCCGGGACTGTCAAACTAGATCCCAACACAATCCAGGACCCACCCTAAAGAAGCCACTCATCCTAACCTCACAGAGTACTTTTAACAGATGACGTTCACGTGACACTTCTCAGCCCTGTCCTTAGCTCGAGTTGAGGAAGTGTGAAAGTTTACTTGGAATAAATCTGAGGCAACAGGGCTTTCGGGGTGTTTCCAATTCATTTTTCTTTTTCAAAGGGAAGATGACCTTATGTTCTGGTCCAGAGCTTAAATGATGTTTTGCAGAGATGCAAACTGGCATAGCTGGTGCCCTGGGTACACAATCTTGGGATGCTAAGCCCAGACCCCTGAGGAATTCGTGTACCTTCTCCACAAGAGGCTGCATCTCTACTTTGTCTGGCAGAGGCGCAAGGCTCAGCAATTTCTCAGCTGCCATTTACTCATCTCTGAACCGTGAGCGCTGAGCGCATGCGCGCTTGCAACGCAGCCGCTAGCAACAGCGGCGGCAGTGGCAGACAGCTGCTATGTTAGAGATGCCCACTCGCCACGAAGCGCTTTCCCTTCTCCGTTCTTTTGTTATTTCAACTTAAAAAAAAAAAATAGAATTTGAATACTCTTCTTCCCTTTTAAATCAGGAGAATCCATGTAAATAGTAGGCCCCAACTTCTACACTGCAAACAGCAGAGAGCAGAACATGTGTATTACACTCCAGCCAGCCAGTGAGATAGATAGTAAACCTCGCAGAGTCTTTTCCAAGGTAATTCCTATGAAACGAAAGGCTCTTGCAGTAATTATCTTCCCAAACTCTCAAGACATCGTTTCGTGAAGAAGGACTGACTTTCCCAGTGAGCATGGCACACGAATGTAAACACAGAAATTCAGAACCACTAAAGATATCGAGGACAGGATACAGATAATTATGATGTCAAGTTATTTATATTGTGAGCAGTCCACTTGGAAACAGACAATAAAAGTGCACTAAGAACAGGACAAATATGTTGACTTTGAGAATTACTGTTATTACTTTTAGTCTGATGACATGGAGGACATCACTGGGAAACACACTGGGTTTTAGAACCCAGCACTTATTTGGGGCCTGACACCAACCCCGGGGAGAGGGCGGCCACTGGGACACAGCCACTGCTGTCGCAGGACGGCCTGTCCGGGCCCGGGGTCACTGACGACAGCTGAACGGCAGCACACGTTCAACACCCAGTTACCCCACTGGCACATTCATCTTCGGCATTCCTTTTTCAAGAAAATTCATTTTAAATTATATTAAACTCACAAACCTAGTTTCTTTCCTTGACCCATTCATTGCCGTGATGCTTCCTGAGGTCAGGCAGAGGGAGGCAGAGGTGCTGGGTCACATGACTGCTTCTGTCCAAACCCAAGACAGGCACCCCCCTGCCCCCAGGCGGTCCCGGGCACCCAGACACAGGAAAGTGCTGTGGACTTGGAGGGTTTTGAAAATAGCTATTGCCTTGAGATGTAAACCGCCACTGCCTCTCTTGTAGAGCCACTGAGAACCTTCTGAAGATCTGTGATCTGATGCCTCCAGAGTTGAGTGCTTCCATACCCTCGGGGGGCAGGGGGCAGGGGTGAGGTCAGGGGGCAGGGTCCTCGATCCTCAGCTGCCTAAGCTCCCTGTCACAGGCAGGCTGGTACCCGTGGGCGCAGCACCCACGGGGAGGGCCCAGGTGCAACCCTCTAAGAAAACCTCTGCAGCTTTCAAGCCCAGGAGAACTAGAGACGCCCCCGGGGTGGTCTGCCATCCCCCTAGAAGCACGGAACAAAGACAGTCAAACCCAGGAGCGGCTGTTGATGGACAGAAGGTGGCAGTGCAGGGCGATCTGAATAGCAGACTGCTCGATCCCATCTTAGCAAGTCTGAGATACGCTTGACAGCGGATGTAAAAAGTGCCGTGATCAGTAGGAAGCATTTCAAGTTCTAGGTTCACCCATAACCAAAAGAAACGTATGGCAAAGAAGGAGACTTTCATTTCTTCAGTAGTTCCAAGGACAGAGAGATGCAGTGGTGGCAGGAGGCCCTCGGGAGGGAGGAAGCGCCCCCGAGCCTGACGTGGTCACCACTCCTGTAGAAGCATCTCGGAGCCCTGGCCCACCCCAGCCACAGAGCACCCCAGAGGGGAGCGACTCCGTCTCTCATCCTCACACTTTTCCCCAAGGCTGCACTCTGAGGACGGAGCAGCCCACGTGGACTGCCCGGAGGAGGTGCTTTCTCCCGGGACCCTCCTCATCGGTCAGGGGTTCAGAGGCCGTTGCTGTTCCTGTGGCAGAGGGGTGGCTTTGAGAGTTCCACGATGGCCGAGCGGGATTTGTTGAGGAACTTGGGGGCTCGCCGTAGCAGCCGCTGGGCCTCCATGAATGCCTCTGTCAGCTCTTTCTTCCACTGCACAAACTCTGGGTCACTCTGAGGGCAAACACATGGAGGGGAGGAGTTGGGACAGTGTCGCGGCTCTGCTAACACATGTGGAAGCCTCTGGCCGGGCCAGACGGCCTTGGAACCCCCGAGGGAAAGCAGAGCCCGTGTCCCGCCCCCAGGCCCGTGAGGAAGGGGGAGTCGCACAGAGACGTCCCCCAGGGGACCCCTGCTCAGAGGAGGGACGGCGCCCTTCAGAGGAGCCTCACACAGCCCCACTAGGAGACTGCTGTCTTGGCTTTGTACAGCAATCACCTGTCATCTCTGATGTCTTACCACAACTTAAGTCTAGAAGATAAAATGAGGAGTTGGCTTTTTTTGGCTGAGCTGCACAGCACATGGGATCTTAGTTCCCCAACCAGGGACTGAACCCGTGTCCCTGCAGTGGAAGCGCGGAGTCTTAACTACTGGACCATCACGAAAGTCCCCGGGAGGAATGTTCACAAATTTAAGCAGCACCTTCACGTGTATGATGATGCCAGGAAGTAATTAAGCATATGTTTTTCGATCTGTTGGTTTATCTCTTTAAACATGCTCTCTCTCTTTACACACACAACTCCCACCCCCTGCCCCAGCAGAAAAGTGTTGAAGTCACGAAATAAACACCTCTTTGTATCTGCTACTGCTCTCTTTCTCCAAACACGCTCTTTTTTCACACCTCCACACCCTCCCTCAATACTTCAGTAGGTTAAGTGTTCGGGAATTAAGTCTGGGCTATGACAGAACTTTGGGGAAAGAAAAATGGCACTTCCCTGTTCACAGTTATTTGGGGATCTTATGTTTACTTAAATACAAACCTCAATTTAAACATTCTGAAAGAGCAGAGCAGATCTGGGAAACTGTGGAACAAATGTAATTTGAGGCCCCTATTAATTACTGGATGGTTTCCAGAGAGGGGGTAACCACATTATTTCCTGTCCTTCCTGCTGTCATCTTCTAAGAACACTTCTTTTAAAATAATTGTTAATTTGCCAAAAACTTGTATCTTCTGACTTTCTTGCTAAGTTTGTGAGTGATAAAGCATGGACTGAGAAAATGTTAGATAGGCAGGCAGGCATCTTTGCTGAACGTTTACATAATTGTAACTCACCCCTGTGGAAAATACCAATGAAGACTCACCTCACACTGCAAAACAAACTGTTTCCCTCCTTTTATTCTCAACAAAATGCACTTTTTGTCTTTAATCTGAGTTTCTTCCACGGACACAATCTGTTCCATTGTCAGTAAATTTTGCTGTTGGTAAAAATAAGAGATGATGAGTTACTTCACTTATTATTGTGTGAATTTTTAAGTTAATAAATCATACTGAAAACTACCAGCTCAGATAAAGTAAAGGAAAAAAAAACAGCCATTTTTCTTTCTTTGATGATATTCTAGAAGTAGGGGAGAAACAGCTACAAGGGAAACGTACAAAAATTCAAAATATCTCAAAGAAAGCTGCAAAGAGAGAAATATCTGCACGAGGCAGAAAGCAAAGCTGCTCCCGCAGCACAGTGCTGGCAGGGGTGAGTGTGGACTGCACGCACCGCTCCGGCACCACACAACCCCCTGGCCGCAGTCACCCCTGCTGCGGGGGAACACTGATGCGATGCACATGACATGCAGGAGCCACAGGGGTGGCACTGGCTTTGAACCCGCAGCTCAGGAAACGTTTGGGCATGTTCGCTTGTAAGCAACTGCTGTTCTGATCATATCGAAATGATGCTATAAACACAGGTGATGTGCAGAAAAGATGGTCCCTCTGGGTCCATGGCATCATTGCCTCAGTGACTCTGAGCACCTTACCATTTTATGTTTTTTGGGGTAAATACTCCAGGAATCCTAAATGAAAAACAACACCATCATAAGCTCACGTTTCTTTTCTCCTGACTTAAACTTACGAATCTATCCAAGCACATGACATAGCTTCATGAATAGACAGTAAATATTCTTTTATAAACCAAGGTAATTTGTCACAGCTAATGTTAAACAAAATAAGATTATCTTTTTTTAGTTT
This sequence comes from Procapra przewalskii, assembly GCA_006410515.1. Lineage (NCBI taxonomy): Eukaryota > Metazoa > Chordata > Mammalia > Artiodactyla > Bovidae > Procapra > Procapra przewalskii. Next base: position 747,585 of record SJYF01000416.1, read on the forward strand.
TTGATTATTCTGAAAAGTGAGATAATCTTTCAATGTGTACAACAGTGACTTACCAAGGCCACTCACTAACTGCAAATAAACGTTATATAATGATATATGTATGGATTAATACTAAAGTACATTATAGAATTACATTCTGCAATGTAAAACATATACATGTAATATTATATAAAATATAATTATATACACATATTTTATAAGTGTATTTTATATTACACAATATTGACTAGTACCTGAGTTATAACTGAGGATCCTCCCAAAGAGTTTTCTTAATCTCAACTCAGATCCTGGCTGCATTAATTTTTAGAAGATGACTTCTACGGCACTAGTAATAGTGAGAAGATTCTGTTCATTTGTAAAGAATGCGGTCATACTCAGGCAGCAGTAACTCACAATTGAATGGCACCTTCACCAGCTAGGATTTGCAAAACTCATTCCAAAGCCAAATACACCAGGTGTGGGCTCGCCACTGGTGGGCTCCATGCTCCAGGCAAGGGGAAACCGTACTCTGATACACCCACCACATTTTGCACAGTTGGGACCGCTGTCCGGCTTATGATGACCAACCTTCCCTCTCCAAGAGCAGAAACCCTTCCCCCTGGGTCACTCCCATGGACATGAGCCCATGGCTCTTCACACAGCAGGTATTTAATAAAGGCTGCCCAGCCTCCTACCAGTGATGGCGGGGATCAGAAATTTCTTTCTTCTTATTCATAAACATTAGCCCTTGAAAGGACCTTACAGGGCTGCCGTATCTGTCTTCCTGTCTAATCGGATGAAGCCCACTTCTAGTCTATCAGACAGGGGCGGCAAAGCAGGAGGGTCAGGTGCTCTGACTTCGGTGCCAAGCTTCTTAGGCTACACCAATGACCTCGCTTCACCTGACCCCAACTCGGGAAGGCCTCACCATGGAGACAGGCAGACCTTGGTCAGAATCACTCCTCACCCAAACCTGTCCCTGGGACCAGACCTTCCCTCTCTAAGCCCTGGTTCTCTCTTTATAAGGGTTGGACCTCTAAGGGTGCTAAGCAAATTAAAAGTGGGGTGTGTGTGTGTGTGTGTGTGTGTGTGTGCGTGCGTGTGTGTGTGTGTGTACAGCATCTGGCCCAAGATAAATATGCAAACGCTGTAGTAGTTGTTACTGTTCCTTCTCTCTTTTTTTAATATTAATTTTTAGTGGAGTATAGTTTGCTTTATATTGTTACCATTTCCACGTCTCCCCTTTTACAGATGGGGAAACAGGCTCAGTCAACATATTGTGCTTCTGAGTCCCAGAGACACGAGCAGTGTGTCTGAACACCTCTGACTCCAGAGTCCCAGTTCTTGCCCCCTTTTGGGATCCACCCAATCGCTCTCCAGCCTTCCACAAACCTTCCTGCTCTGATTTCCCTGGATGGCACATTCTGTTTTCAAGGGGTCCCAAATCCTTCCTTGATTCAGAGGAGTCTGAGAGTCTGAACATGAGAAATCTCACAATACAGCGTAGAAGCGACCCACAGAGCACAGGGAGAGGCTTCCCAAAACATGCCAGCGGCGCAGAATCGCCATGGAAGCCGCGCTCGGCGATGCTGCGGACTTACTCGCGACTCGCCCTCTCCTCTCCACTCAAGTCTGTTCGGAAAGAGGTGAAAATAGCGGCGCTGCCACTGGGCCAGGAAAGGGCTCCCCAGCTTCAGCATGTGCCCATGCATGATGCAGTCTCTCCCCAGGGCGTAATCTGAGGCACAGAACACAGCGGAGCGTTCAGGGGGTCGGAAACAGAACGCCCGTAGGCTTCTCAGAAAATAAGAATGACACGCTTTCTGGAAAAAGAACAAGTTGCTATAAAGAGAACACTCTATAGAAATCATTACTTTCGCTTTTAAGCACATGAAAGAACAAGCTTCTTCAGCTCTCTACTCACATATTAGATGGCTGTTTCTCCATATTCTGATAAATTCAAGATGCTCCTCCATCACTCTGAGAGGGAAAAAGCTTGTCTGCCAACTAGTGTTTTCATTATGCAGGGTGACAATTGGGGAACAGAGGGTGACTGTACCGTGCCTAGAGCACCTTTGCCTTTACATGACATTGGGGTTCTCCCGTTAATGGTTTATTAAAAAGAATAGCAGAGGCTGCTTTGTCCAAAGAAACCAAAGTATCACAAGGATCAAAACTATTCTTTCTTCTACTTAAGGTTATAATTACCCTTCGAATATATGGTTATGTACAGAGACCAAGCTAATTCGGGCTCATGCCAAGTTCTGATTACATTTTTACAGCAAAGTATTGTCTCGAAAAAAAGGTCAATTTTAAGTAGCTTGCTTTGCCTTCCTTGGAGGCTTTGGTGATCACGCTAAAGGCATTTATTCGTTCATTCATCACTCACCAGTCATTCAGCTGTGAAGGGAATGGAGGCACAGATGCTAGGCACAGCAGGGAATAAAAGAGACAGAAGTCCCCGCCTTCAGGGAGCTTACACTCTTAGCTGGAGATTCATGTAATACATAAGCAAAACCCACGTTGTGTCACGTGGACAAAAGCAGGAAGGGGATGAATGAAAGAGGGCATGGCCGGAGGAGGGTTCATGGTGATGAGGTATGGTTCACGGAGTGGCCAGTTTAATGGAAAAGGTGTCTGAACTTCTCAAGTATACTTAAAGTGTAAGTCTTCTCTTTTTACTCCAGAGATCTAAGCCTAGACTATATTTTTGTGTAAGGGTGACCTCTGAGATACTCAACCAAGACCTAGTTATATCAAAATTACTTAGATATATCTGAAGATACATTCATTGTTCTGCTAGATGTTCTAATTGCAGTTCTAGTTAAAAGGCTACACTTCAACAATGTCATTAAGACATGTATTTTTGTTTTCTGGGCCCAATCTGTCAAGATTCTAGTGATATCATGGGTCTCCCTTGAGGAAACTGCTGAGGCTATAATTTCCTTGTAAAATCCACTCTGGAAAACATGGTCTAGCGTGATCTCAATGGACCCACTTCTCTAAAGAACAGCTTAGAAATAAAGCCCCTTTCCCTGCAGGGTGGAGGTGAGCAAGGTTAAAGGGGCTGTCACGCTCCCTTGGTGCAATTCAGGTGACTTTCAGCTAAGGAGTCATTCGTCCTGGCATGGAGGGCACTTTTCTAAGTAGGTGATAAATCCTACTAGGAACTTACAAGAACCAGGAACCCTGCATCAAGATGCCCCAACCAAAGCAAGCTGTTCATAGATTGAAATGGTTTCTGATCATTCTTACTATATGTTAACCTCAGGAAGGTCTCTGCATAGAAGTAAAACCAAAGATATCTGAATCACTAACCACAACAAGTTTAAATCCAAAATCCATAAAGTCTTAGAAAAATCAAGACTGCCAATATTTGGTGAATCAAAAATGACCAATTCATTTAATGCTGGATGTGATGTATTATCCTTTGGAAATCCTCACTCAAATATGGCCAATAAAACTATGCTTTGGTGACTCTTTAATGCTGTTTGTAATATGTACGTACTTGTGTCTCTTGACAATAAACACGTAATACTAAGTTACGCACCACCCTTTTTGGGGCCAAGTGGAAAATGAAAATGCAGGTTCCTTGTTAAAAAATTATTAAGAACCTCAAGATGGTGCCAGCAGAGCATTAACCTGGGGGCGGGCAGGGGGGGTCCTAATGATACCACACAGGCAGGCCAGATGCCCATGAAGCTGGCCCTGTTTCTGACACCATCATACTTACTCTTTAAAGGAAAAAAAGCTTCCAAATTGACCCTAAAACACTCCAAGATAAGAAGGCAAGAGTATTGACAAAATGCTGCTGACAACCTCTATACATATTACATGTGCGTGGACTAAAGACTTTGAAATATCAAGAATATGTATATTTAGATATGCATGCGTAACTGAATCACTTTGCCGTGTACTTGAAGCTAACACAATGTTGCAAATCAACTATATTTCAATAAAATTAAAAAATAAATAAAATAGATAAAGACGAACGACTCTGCAACATCATTTCACACTGAACACTCCCAGGCCAGGTAAAATTCAAACAACTGACGGCATCCCCTCCCCATCCCACCACTGGAGGACTTCAGGACCCAGATACTGTTTGCTGGTTTACGAGCGATCTTGAAAATTCATTACATTAGAAACATCTTGAGACACACCGGCTCTTTTACCTTCTTCGTGGCCAAGCTGCTTATTTTTAGCTCTCTTCCTGGCCTCGATTTTATCCGTGTCTGCGTTCACTGCTTCATAAACTGTTTCCGCCACTTCCTGCTGCCAGCGCTCAGAGATCACCAGAGGGAAGTTCTTGTAGAGCTCTTGGTCGCAGTCGAGAAGCTTGTCATTTTAAGGAATCAAGACATGTATGATTTGACATGCTTACAAAGGCAACAGACTCCAAAGCACCATAACTATGTGTGAGAAGATAATGAGGCGACAGGCTAGAACCATTAGGAGACGACTTCTCAGCTGTCAGAAACCTCTGCTGACAACCGTCGAGCAGTCAGGCATATACTATACAACATGGAGAACACAGCCAGTGTTTCATAAGGACCGCAAGTGGAGCAGAACCTTTCAAAACTGGGAATCACTACAGTGTACAACCGTAAGCTATATAATATTATACATCAACTATACTTCAATAAAGTTTTTCTAAAACAAAGGAAAACAAAACAAAGCACAACCCAACAACTGGGGTCCACCACAGGCTGATATATGATAAGGATACTTCACTTCCAACCCCGTGTCAGTCAGATTCAGGCCAATCTTCTACAGCATCCTTACTTCATTTTTGCCAATGAAAAATTAACATATACAGGGTTTTCTATAAAGCACTACAAGAAAATTTCAATTACAGTGAGGCTATTCTATTCGTGGGATTTCCCAGGTGGCAATAAAGCTAAAGAATCCATCTGCCAACGCAGGAGATGCATGAGATTCGAGTCCGATCCCTGGGTCGGGAAGATCCCCTGGAGAAGGAAATGGCAACCACTCTAGTATTCTTGCCTGGGAAATCCCAAGGACAGAGGAGCCTGGTGGGCTACAGTCCACGGGGTCACAAAGAGTTGGACTCGACTGAGGGACTGAGCACGCACACACTTTTTATTTGTAAAGACAGGAAAACAGATCTGTGTGGTTTCGGAGACATCAACAAGGGAGAACCCAGAAGGGCTCTCTGCTCTGCACCCACCCTCCATTAATCTGCAAAGTGAGAGATACAAAAAGGTCGACCAGGCTGAATTTACTGTTCAGCCCACGAACCGTCCAACGAATCTAAGTTGAACAGCGGGATTAATCTCAAGACACGTGGAGAGTTTAGGCAACTTGGCCTTTTAGAGGCACTATAATAAAAATTACACTTAATGACAGCATCTCTCTGCCAAACTATTACTCAGAATTCTTTATTCTTCCTCCTAAATGAGGCTGTGCTCTGAAAGCGAGCTGAGAAAATGCTTTTTCAGATCTGAGTTACAGTTCTGTGGCAGAAAGACAAGCGATCCTACTGACAGAAAATAATAGGCCTGTCTCTCAAAAGCACAGCTCTTTCTAGAAGCTTGACTCACTCACTCTCTTGCCTGAGAGGTGAGTATGGGAGAGATATTACTATAGGCAAGTCACTTAGAAGGAAAGTGGAGAAAGGCTGAGGGTGAGGCTCTGGCCCACAGGTCTTTGGTGCATCCCTGAACCACTGAGCCACTGGACGAACCTGCATCCAGGTCCCAGTGGGGATGTTCTCCACCTGCCCTTTGACCTGTTACTCTGAAGGGAAGATTCTGAGGTCAAAATGTGCACTGTTTTTCCCCTTTCTGCTTTCTTCAGGTGCCCAGACCAAGCCGGGTGCTGACCTTTTGGGTGTCCTGAGTGTGAACACGTGTGTGTGTGTGTGTGTGTGTGTGTGTGTGTGTGTGTGTGTGTCCGCGCGCATGCAGTGGAGTGTCAGAGCATCAAGGCTAGGTGAGCACCCTGTGAAAACACTGGGACAGATTCTGGAGTCTGGCCAAGAAAATTCCCTCCTTTCCCAAGCAGGTGCTCCAAAATGGATGCCTCTGCTGTACGTATAAAGGGTTCCAGCTCCTGTAAGACCAGAGAGCCTTGGCCTTTATGACTCAGCCTATGTGAAAAATGCATAAAACAAAGCTCTACCAGAAGCGAGCTGTTTTTCCTTAAAGACGATGTGCTATTTCGGCTGCTTTTTAAGAGACACAGCCTTCTCAGCTCTGGCTCAGGAAGAAGCAAACCAGCACAACAGGAGGCGTCAGCGCAGCTGCCGGGAGGCGGACACAGGCGACCCGACCCCAGAGGAGGCCTGGCAATGGAATCGCTCGCTTCACGGGGGAGAAAACCAGTGTTCCCCAGGTTCCCGCAACAGTCCCGGCTCACTCCGGCACTAAGTGTGGATCTGAGCCCAGGTGTCTGACTCCAAAGGCCAGACTACAGCTGACAAAACCAAAAGCATGAGAATCCCCTTTGAATATTAAAAATTCCATGGGCTCCCGTGGGATATTCTCTTTCTTTTTGGTGTCCTTCGCTGGACAGAGCATGTCTGATGACAACACTCCTCTGACAGCAGTGATCCTTTGAGATAACTCTGTAAAGGGGCTGCTCCCGAGGCTGCAGGGTGCTAGTTACACTGCAACAAGACCTGCTGTACAGGCCACAGGAGATGCCAGGCCTCTGGGCAGTGGCCAGCTGTCACCCCCAGGGGAGCCAAGGCTCTGACCAGGGAAGTGGCCCTGGCCCTCTCCACTGTGTTGCTCCTGAGTGCCTCCGCCACCCTCCATCCTGAGAGACTGACCTCGTGAGCACACCAATCACGTTTACAGCTGGCTGCCTGGTGGGAAAGACCAGGGAGCTGACACAAGGCCAGGGACGCAGGCCGCTAAGGCCACGGTGGCTGGGTGGGGTGGGGGCGGGGGTGGCTCTCAGAGGGTTGTGCTG
>SJYF01000416.1:754623-767585 GCA_006410515.1 Procapra przewalskii
GTGGGCGGGGTTGTGCTGTGTGACTGGGGGAAGCTGAGAAGGTGGGAGCGGCGAGAACTTGACATGCAGTGACATGCTTTGACTCAGCAGCCGAAAGAGGGCGACTTTGACTCGTGACTCATCATCTCTAAATATGCCCTTGTCTACTTGGAAAACAATGATAGGAACCAGAGTTTGAAAAATGCAGAGGATGCTATATGTACAAAAAACAGTAATTATTTCACTTTTGATTGACAAGTGTGAGATGATTCACGCTGTTTGCCCTTTTCATCCTAACACAGAGAGCCTGGGAAATTTGGGAGAATTCGGACGGCTGGCTCTCTGGCTTGGAACCAGGTAATGTTTGCCATCACATGGTTGCTTTTCCTGCTTCATATACATCTGAGTTTTCTATTAACCCCCAATCTATCCAAATCAATAACAATGCGACTATTTTATAGTTTATCAAACGTGAAATGGGTGGTCAAAGAAAGCTCTCCTACGGGACGTCCATGACAGTCCAGTGGTTAAAAATCCACCTTCCTGTGCAGAGGATGCAGGTTACATCCCTGGTCTGGGAACTGAAATCCCACACGCCATGGTGCTACTGAGCCTGCATACTGCTAACTAGAGAGCAGCCTGTATGCTACAACTAAGACCTGACTAAATGAACAAATTTAAAAAAAAAGCTTTTGTAGTCTCTAATTCAGGTCTTGATCTCTTCTACATTCATCAAACATGTGAATATTCAATTGTAAGTTACAGTCCAACACAAACAGGCCAGTACTAAGACAGTTATGAAGTCTGATTTCCAAAAGAAAGAAAGAAAAAAAAATCCCCCTTCCCAAAGCAAGCCTCACAAATATACCTTGATGCCTTTGGTATCCTCTTCATCAAATGAGCCGATGTCAAAGGCGTCGGCTGCATTGACTTCCCCTCGGGGAGGGATCAAGGGTGGAGGGTACTGGAAGAGCCAGAGAAGAAGGGTTCGGTTACCAGGGGAACGGGCCCTGGGCCCAGCCCGCTATCCCATAAAGAGTTTGCCGCAAAAGACATCAAGGTGCCACAGTCTGTGTAGCACTCATTCAAGCTCTCACGATCACAGTACATGGTCCACAATGGCCCCCAAAGGAGAGGCACCCTCTAAGACCCAGTTGCTAGAGGCTGAACGCCTGCAGCAGGGCCGGAGAGGGTATCCCCCCCCACAAACAACCTGAGGCTGATGCTGGCTGAACTAGAACCCAGACTCTACGTCTAAACAGGCGGGACTAAGAGCATCAGCTCTCAAGTGAGTCTGCACACAGGTGAGTCCAAAGCTGATCATCAACGTTGAAAAAAACAACAGCTTTAATTTGGGGTGTTTTCCTGTATCAGAGGGAACATTAAAGAATATCTTACAATAAGCCAAGGGGCTCATGCTGCTACCCAGTTGTGCTAATTCCTAAATTATGTGGGGCTGGGCTTGAAGGTATCTGTAAGTGCGTGACGTTTCCTGCATATTTTTTACATATAAACGAAGAGGAAGAAGTGGTCCCAAAGGGAATGAGCTAGGAGGCGGTGCTTGGAGAGAGGAGCAAGAAGCTGGGCTGCGGATGGAGAGCGGGGGTGAGCTCTGGAGACAGAGCCAGGATGCAGAGCTGCAGACAGAGATGCGGCGGGAGGGAGCGTCAGGGCCGGACCGGGGCGGGGGCCCAGCAGGGCACCTTCTGCAGGTAGACGTGCTGCCAGTCGATGCCTCTGAAGAAGTCGTGCGTTTTTAGCTCCTGTGCGCTGCAGGAGAGACAGAACCACAGCGGCAGTAAGTCTGCATTCGGAAAACCAAGAAATGGCTCGCAAATGTCATCTCCTGTTAAGGACACACAGCAACAACTGTTTCCAGTTCTTTAAGACAACAGGTAAAATATGCTTCCTTTCCCAGGAAACATTGCGATGCTTAGAAACGCTGCATGCTGAACCTAGGGATATGATCCCATATGATCATTTATGGGGGATGCTTACCCCGGCCTAAGATAACCTAAGGTTTTTGCAGATTATCTCTGTGTATCTGCACTAGTGAGAACAAACTGAACTAAGAATTGAGTTAGAGCGACCTACACATTAAAGAGATTGACAGCAAAGGTCTACAAGTCCTGATAGGTCAGATAACAGAGATCAAAGCAACACGTACTAATTTCGAAGCAAACTAGACATCTAATAGAATGGTGCATGCTAAACCCCTCCATAAACTGAAAAAAACAACTTTTTCCAAAGAGCACTGCTGTTGAAGCTCAGTTCACACGGAACAGAAGGAGCTGAAGACTCTGAGGAACCCAGACCCGTGAAGACACACGGCTCCTACGTGATCTTCCCCTACCCACCCCGAACTGAAGTGGTAGATTCTCTCTACATTGAAAGGAACCATACTGCTTACTGGGGGGAGATGCCGAAACACAGAAGTGACGGCCTACCTGCCTCCGTGGCAGCCGAGGCGCTTGCTGACGTCTCGCTGAAGCAGGCCTTCCAGAAGGGACTTGAGCTCAGGGGAGAAGACGTCTGGAAGTTCCACATTCTGGGGGTGGGAGGAGGAGGACACACCTTCAAAAACACATCTGTGGAAACAGTGCCCTCACCCTCGACCAGATTTGAAGGCGATTTCTTCCATAAGGATAGTGTTAAAGAAAACTGCAGATACCTCGCAAGCTAACATCGACTCTATAAAGAAACCCAGCGCGGCTACGCATCACTTCCAGAGTCAATCGGCAGGCTGGAGCCCGACGACCTGCGTCTCCTCGCTCTTCTGCGTCCCAGTCATTTTCCCTTTTTTTTTTTTCTCTTTAGTTTTGGTCTTGATTTTTCTGTATCTTTCTCTTACTGTCTGTTAGCAACTCTTGTTATCTGCCTTGGCATCTATCTCCATTATTTTAAGAAAGCATTTTTTTATACTAGGTGTAATAGAATGAGATAGGAAAATTATAATGAGAATAAAAATGGGTTTTGACTTTCTTACCATGGTGAGAGTCATTCGGTCTATCTCATGCTTATCTTTGGTTTTATGTTGTCTGAAAGGGCTGTGACTGGAGAAACAAAGAAACTTCTATTACTAGATGGTTTTGGCTAACAGCAAACGCCGTTGACTAATATTTGAGCAAACTATTATGTTCTGTCACTGCTCATTCAAAACTGCAGGAATGCAAAAGCCACAGACATAGACCATTTCCAGGGGAGACCTGATGGTCAGGCTGACAATCAGGCATGTCAGGTCCTGAACGAGCAAGGCTGACGTTTACTTGAACTCTTGATGCGCATGTCAGTGAAGTCATGCTACCAGAATAAACTTTAGCAAATATATTCCAAATGGCGATTTAAAATGCCACTTGGAAAAACAATCAGCCAACAGGTTTTTATGAGAATGAAAGTCATACACATGACATCGGTCACATTAGTGTTTGAGATAATAGTAATGTTCATACAGTTTTTTTTAGAAAAAAATGGATGAGTCCCTCAAACAATGCAAAAAGCTGCTGTTGAACCAAAATACAAAATGAACACACTCCCCTGCCCCAGAACTCAGTAATTTTAAGAAATACGTTCCTTTGGTGATAAGAGATACAAACCAACCCTGTGCTCCCAGACCCTCCAGGGTTCTGAGAACTGCTCACTTGTGTTCTAACTTACAAATGGCTCCAGATCTGGGTCAGAAACCCTGGGCTCACGTTGTGACCTGGCTACTGGCTGCAAGTCATTCGTGGAGACCTTGTCTCAGTCTCTTCACCTGTGCATGGCATAATGCCACAATGTCACCAAAACGGTGAAAGGAACGACTGAAATAATGCATATGCCAGCAGCTGAGACAACGGGAGGGTACGGCAGGTAACTGATAGGCGTATGTGACAAATGAATCTAACTTTACAAAATAAATGTCTCCTTGTAAAGATATTCTTCTTACTCTTGATTATGTTTTTAAAATGCTGAAGCTGAAGTTAATCTTAGATATCGCTTATACACGGACTCTGAAATATGACCTAAATGAACTTATCTACGACACAGACACCGGCTCACAGACCTACAGAACAGACCAGCTGTTGCCAAGGTGGAGAGGGCTGGGGAGAGGGGTGGACTGGGAGCTTGGCATTAACAACTGCAAACTCTTATATACAGAATGGGTGAACAACAAGGTCCTACTGCACAGCATAGGGAACTATAATCAGTATCCCATGACAAACCACAATGGAAAAGAACAGAAAAAAAATACACGTATAACTGAATCACTTTGCTGTACAGTAGAAATTAGCACAACACTATAAGCCAACTATGCTTCAATTGAATATTTTTTAAAATAAAGATGCTCCTAGCATTAAGAGAGACTAGTAAACATACAAACTAGAAAACCCTGGCCTTATTTACTTACTTGAAAATTCAAGAAGGGACATACATGATAGGATTTTCTGGTAGTAAAGACATGCCTATTAAACGACCAGTCCTACAGATTTATTTGGGCCTTCCCTGGAGGCTCAGACAGTAATGAATCTGCCTGCAATGTAGGAGACCCTGGTTCTATCCCTGGGCTGGGAAGATCTCCTGAGGAAGAGAATGGCAGCATTCTTGCCTGGAGAATTCCATGGACAGAGGAGTCTGCTGGGCTACAGTCCACAGGGCTGTGAAGAATCAGATATACTTGGGCGACTAACACTTTGACTTTTCACTTTCATAGGTTTCTTTATAAGGCATATAAAACATGAGCTGAGACAAGATTTACACAAAATAGTTCTATAAAACAGAGTAGGAAGATGAATACATAACTCAATGTGATTTAGGAAAAAAAAAACTAATTTAAACTGCACCCACCCTTGCGATCTATTTACTGCTTACTGAATTAGGCAAACTATGCACCACAGCATCTCCTGTAGAGATGATTCCACTTTAGAGTATTTATTATTAAAATATTTCAGTTTTCACTTTGCACGAGAGGGGGCACTCCAACGCTTTCTTATGCAATGAAAAACACATTAATTTCCATCTCTTGAAAGCTTTCATTTGGGGAAAAACAAAAAATCTAAATAAGGTGAATCAGTACCAAGCAAACATACACTAATCTTTCAAACAGATTTTGACTGGAAAAATTCTTTGCACCCTAAATGTTTCCAAGGAGAAAAAAATATAAAATTACTACAGTTAAAAAGCAAATGGGATAGAATAACAAATAATCTGTTATTTATGAGACATTGTAAGTTTTGAAACCTTGGTTGGTATCATTTTCTTTTTCAGGTGTATTTTTGGCAGTGCTGGGTCTTTGCTGCTGGGTGGACTTTCTCCAGCTGCGGTGAGCAGGGGCCACTCTCTAACTGTGATGAGCGGGGGCTGCTCTCTTAATCGCGGTGCGTGGGCTCCTCATTGCAGTGGCTTCTCTTGTTGTGCAGCATGGGCTCTAGATGAGTGGGCTTAGTTGCTGCGGTGCATGTGGGATCTTAGTTCCTTGACCAGGGATGAATGTGTGTCCCTTGCGGGCAAATTCTTAACCCCTGGACCATCAGGTAAGCTCCAGCTTGTATCACTCTTGTATGCAAAACACTCAGAGATATGAACATGTTCATGGTTCAAGAGAAAAGGAATATAGGCTCAGCAGCACTCACTAAGACCTCAGTCATCTGCATGACTCGGCTGTTGCCACTCCCCGGGGAGTTCCTTCACACGTAAAAGAGAATGTGGGAAGGTCTCCCCCATTTTGGCAAATCCTCTCCTGTGTGAAAAGCCGGGGGGACCCCCTCCTGCTCTTGACCTTTGTGCAATGCTGGAAGCAGAGGGCTGTGCCCCACACTTGCAGAGAAGGACAGCTATGTTCTGACAGGGATGCTCTGTGCTAAATTTAAAAACTCTTTCATGAGACCCGAGGGAGGGTTTTGCGAGGGGACTGGAGTTAAAGTTAGTGGTGCCAAAAACATTCCCAGCACATGCGCACAGTCGCTACAAACCCTGTTTGATAAATATAGCTCTCTGCGTCTGACTCAATAAAGACGATCGGAAATGCTTGTCGGCTCTCGGGCTCTGGGGTGTCATGTGGAGAGAGTTTGGTCTTTCAAGTCCTGATGTGCATCTGTTTCCAATGGCTTCTTGATTATTCTTTGTGAACAAAACCCAAGATTCCATTTCTATTTTGGAAAATGTTAAAGAAAAGCTCCAATAGTAATGATCTCCATTCTGAGGGAGGCATGTGGGGCCCACAGATCCTGTGTGATCACAGCTGCTCCCGAATGCAGCCGCTTTAAATAGGAGACGGTAACAGGTCTGTCAACAGCTTGCGACACCAGCCAAGCCCTCATGCAACATTCGGGCTGCATCGAAGGACGTTGTGGAAACAGGATTCGCATGTGCAGTGGTCGGATGTGGCTTTGGAATTACAAGAGAGAGTGCAAGAGCTGCGAATTGCCCCCAGATGAGTTGGGAAATCGTTCAAGACATGACAAACGATGGGGAAACACATAGAGACACACACACACACACGACACACCATATTCACAGTGAAACCGGAGCTCAGAGGCAATCCGTTTATAAACACAAGTGATTAAGAAGTCTTACATCAAAAATTAATTTTAGAATACCAAAAAGACAGCATGCAACATCAAATGTGAGTTTTGAACCTAAGCCAACAGCTGCCAAAATATTTATAAACATTCCTTTTTTCCCGAGAGGAACAAACTCAGTAACCTCAGACAAAGCTCTGCTTTCCCCAGACCACCCCCAGGGCTCTCTCCTTGTGTCTGACAATCAGTGGGGACAGGTTTAAGATCAGGGCTACGGTCACACCAATTCTTTCTCTTAACAGATATCTGACTCTAGCTCGAGGGTCATGACCACATTTCTGCACATTTGCAACATCTTTGTACACAGATGCTCTCCCATATCTGACAGTCAGCTGAAGTGGAAGCAGTGACCCCACCCAACACATGGTCCAGGGATGCAAACACATCCTCCAGCCTCGACAGCATCCTCACATCCAGGCTCCTGTCTCTTGCACCCTACGGAATCCTTCGAGGGGGTCAAGACAGAATGAGAGGTGCAGAGAAACGGTTCAGCCAAGGTGACGGGGCACACTGGTCAGTGCGGGAAGTATCTGATCACAGAAAACAGAAGCAAAAAGACCCTTGGTGACCCCTGGTCACCATCACTGCACAGACATGGGAAGGACGGGAAGAGACTGGTCTGCAGTGGAGTTCCTCCTCCTTGGCTGGGTGACCTTCTGTGGGGGCAGTGGGAGTGCCCTCTGCAGCACCCCTGGCCTTGACCTGCCAGATACCAGAAGGAGCCCCTCCCCTAGTTGGCACCACCAAAAATGTCCCCAAGTGTTGCCAGGAACTCCTCGGGTTGAGGACGAGCACTGGGGAGGGTCTGGCATGAATTCTGGTTTATTCCACAAGGACTGACGCTGCTGCAGCTTACGGTGTGGCTGCTGGAAGCACTGTGCCCAGCTCTCTGAACCTGTCCATGTGAGACTCCATTTCTAGCTGCCGCCATTCTCATCTCTTGTTATCCATCTATCCCATCCCCACTACCATCCTCTGGATGTCTTCCTGTCAGCCTAGACTCCCCTCCACAGGGGTCACATCAACTGCGATGCTTTAACCAAGCCTGATCAAGGGCATCACAGAGGAAGTAGCACCTTCCAACTCAGTCCTGCAGACCTGAACCGTGACCAAGGAGATGGAATTCACTTTTTCAGCCACAAATACATTGTTGGCCTAGAATTAACGACTGGACCCATCCTTGGATCTTATAAAAACAGGAATATATGCCAGACTGTCCCTAGGCTATATGTGTGGACATTATTATAGACAGAATAACAACATTAGACAGAAATCAATAAACAAAGCCCTGAACCAAGGCTCTGCCATATTTCACAACCGACTTTCATATCTTAAGTTCATGCACAACAGTTTTGCTGTTGTGCAGTTTTTTTTAATTACCTCATGATTCTGTAACTGTGGCTTCTGACCTCTGACTGCTCCCCCCCACAACCAGAGGAGACCTGAGTGAAGAGAGCGTGTTTGGATGCACTCACCGCGCATGCAGGGACCCCCGCCGGCTGGGGAAACGTCTCGGGTGGAAAGCGGTTTTCTCTGGTCTGCTTTGCAGAAACTCTCTAATTAGGTCAGCTAGTCTGATTACATGAATTAAGGCCCTCCAGGCTCCACAAACACAATAATTCAATTAAGGACCAACAGGACCTGAGTCTCTGAGCAGTAATACAATTTCAGTTCCCAAGTGAGGCAGTGAGCAGAGAACAACTAGATTACCCAAGTCCTGGGGAAGCAGCCAGGGTGCCTGGAACCTAGTCTAGGGGGAAGACAGGGAATCCGGCCTCTTTCCAGATAGTGTTAAAAACATCTTAAGGAAAAACATGAACAAACTTTTTGGCCAACCCAATAGAAGAAGAACATGCTGTGATGCTCAGTAAGGCTTTCCGGGAAAAACGTGGCCTGTTAAACAAATGACCAGCCCTGTGTGTTCACAGGGGAAATGTAACAGGGAGAATCCTGACCAGGAAATTTTAATATAAACTGCTTTTTTTAGTACCTCTATGAATGGAGAATAACCAAAAACACATCTTAAACACTTACGCTATTAAAATTGACTCAAACTCTTAAAGCTAATGGAATATTAACACAATTTGTAAATGTCAATGTGAGAACATATCTCGAGAGCACTTTCATTCCACCCTCTCTCCACTGTTTTTCATCATCTCCGGCAGTTTACACGGAAGGGACAAGTATAACACAAGCGGAGAGCACAGAATTGCACGCTTTTGTCTTTGTGTTTTTAAAAACTGCAGATTTCAGCATGTTCACAAACAAATGCGCACTTTTAACACAGGTTCACTTTGGGTCTTCACCCTCTTGTGTAAAAAATGCTTTAAGCTCGCAAGACAATCATGAGTAATTCGTTTCTAGGGAAAAGAAATTCTGCTACCCTCTTCAATTATCTATATTTAAATAGTACTCATTCCCCAAATAAGGCTTAACAATGGAAATGGTCCAACACAGTCTTATGTTACGTTTAAATGTGCTGGAATTTCTTCCTGGAGTGGGACAAAAATACCCAGAGCTTACAGGAAGGAAACTCATTTTTTACGGACAGAAGGAGCTGTGAGCATTGCCTGGATCACTGTGTGGCTGAAAGACCGCTATCTGATCTATACAGATACTACCACCTAACGATGTGTAAACATTTCTTATCCTGACCCAAGGGCACGCCACGGTGATGGACTGGAGGGACACGTGTCACTCACCCTCTCAGAAGTTTGAAAAGCATGCAGCCCAGGGAGAACCAGTCGGCACTGCTGTCGTAGGCGGTCCCCTTCTGCAGAACTTCGGGCGCCATGTACCCGTGGGTGCCACTGGGGAGAAGAAGGGCACATGCAGTCAGCAGCATGTTCCCACTCACAGACTCTCCCCAGCTCGCCCATGGGCCAGGGCGCCACTCATCAAGCAGCAGCAAGGCCAAACAAGGGGGAGGGGGCACCAGCACTTCCATCAAGCATGGCTTGGAGAACACCCAATAGGAAAATGATCTTTCCTTCATCAAAGTAGGGATGAGTATTAATAAGCCACCATAGGAGATAAACATGAGCCACGAGCATGCTCTGGGTGTGCCCCACGGTCTGGGAGGTGAGGTCTGAACCTTGTGAGCCTTCCCCACTACAGCAAGGGGGAGCCAAGGGTCTCCTGCCCACTGGAGAGCTTTTGTGTGGGGACGTGTGGGGCTGCGGAGATGGTGATGAGCGGGTGACCACACTGCAGTGTTCCGGACCTGGAAGCGATGGGGACAGGTTAGTGCCCGTCTCCATCTGTGAGGACAGGTGACCAAACTGCAACACTCTGGACCTGGAAGGGATGGTATCGGGCACTCCTGTGAGGCGCCACCCCCCACGCTGAGGACTGGGGTTTGCACAGGCGTCCATGGCGGCCCCCACCCTCCACAGTCACGGTGGTCCCCAAGGGGTGGTGGGGACGCTGACAGGAACAGAGACAGAGAAATCCCAGGTCTGAAGAGCTGCCGACAGGTCAAAGGACCCAGCTCAGCAAATGTGCAGCTGGCTTGCGGGAAGTTGAGGAAAACCACCTGTGAGGACAGCCATTCACATATAATATGTTCTGTCTGTAGCTCAAAATCCTCTCCTGTCCTACGGCGTGAGCACACACCAGTTCAAGAGCGAGAGAAGGCTCAAAGGAAGCTTTCAGAGGCGTGGGCTCAAAAGCGCTCCCCAAAAGCCGTTACTGCAGCTGCATTCCCGTCCTTCATCGATTTCCTTCACTGACAGAATGGGTGATGACGTGATACCTTCACCCCACAGAACACACGTGGGATGGGCTCGGGGCAGCGCCAGCACTAGAAAAGAACCCCTTGCGTTCTTATAAGCATCTCTAACTTGCTCATGCTCAGTTTCGGTGAGAATCTGCTCAGACAAGTGACTCTGGATTGTGGATGACTCGGGCTCAACACTGGGACTGGTGTCCTCTCAGCCTCATAGTTCCATCTTGAAAGACTTTTCTGAACAGTGGAAATGGGCACTGGTCCGTCCACCAGAAAAGCTCCACCCCCTGCAATCCAAAGTCTGCTGGGGTGAGGTCAGCGAGTCACGCTATGAGGACGTCAGAGATTTCTGTAAGGGGCATCCAAGCCATTTTCTGGGCAGGCTTAATTTCAGTGTGGCCAGGAAAACCTTGGTGGCTTTATAACCTGTGATTCTCGGGATCAAAACCCAGTCCTGGGAGGGGAAGACCCTGACAAGGAGACATACACGGGGTTCATGCACATCACGCCTCTGGGTGGGCACGGCACACAAAGCCGAGCACTGGGCCACCTGCCACCTGGTTTCCAGCCCTGCCACTCGGCAGCACCCGAGGCTGCTGCGCTTCCCACTGCCAGTCTGTGCTGTCCACGCTGAAGGAACACCCGAGTGTTTGAAGCCACGGTGACTAGAGACTGAGAGCTGTGTTCTCGAAGAAAATCAGCTGGGACTCAGGGAGTCATGACGATCTGCTCGATTCCACAATCAAACTCTCCTGTGTTGTCTGGTGGCTGCTCCACAGTTCACTTTTAGTTTCTGAGAATCCAGTTCCATCATTAAAAGGACAGAGTCGGGGTCAAGATGGGGAACCAAACACGACACTGCTCTGCCAGCATCAGGTGGAGCCCTGGGATCACACCTACCACTTTGAAAAGACCAGAGAAGCCCAGTCGAGGGTGAGAGTCTGGCCACAAGCCTTAAATCTAGTACCAGGTCCATGCTCTCAAAGCCTCGGGGAGTTCAAATGAGTGTAGGGAGCGTGAGCCTTAGAGCTGGACAGAACTGGATTTTAATTCAAGCCCCACAATCTGCCAGGCCTGTGACTAGTTTCTTGGAACCTCAAATTCCACCCCATAAAAAGTCAATGATTATATCCATGCCCTATGCAGGCTTCCTCTTGATGTAAGTCTTGAAAGAGGAGAGTGAAAAAGTCGACTTAAAACTCAACACTCAAAAAACAAAGATCATAGCATCCGGTCCCATCACTTTATGGCAAATAGGTAGGGAAACAATGGAAACAGGGACAGATTTTATTTTCTTGGGCTCCAAAATCACTGCAGATGGTGGCTGCAGCCACAAAATTAAAAGATGCTTGCTCCTTGGAAGAAAAGCTATGACAAACCTAGACACCATATAAAAAGCAGAGACATGACTTTGCCAACAAAGATCTGTATAGTCAAAGCTACGGTTTTTTCAATAGTCATGTATGTATGTGAGAGCTGGACCACAAAGAAAGCTGAGTGCCAAAGAATTGATGCTTTTGAACTGTGGTGTTGGAGAAGACTCCTGAGAGTCTCTTGGACTCCAAGGATATCAAACCAGTTCATACTAAAGGAAATCCTGAATATTCATTGGAAGGACTGATGCTGAAGCCGAGGCTCCAATACTTCGGCCACCTGATGTGAAGAACTTACTCACTGGAAAAGACCCCGATGCTGGGAAAGATTGAAGGCAGGAGAAGAGGGTGGCAGAGGATGAGATGGTTGGATGGCATCACTGACTTGACTGACATGAGTTTGAGCAAGCTCTGGAAGTTGGGGATGGACAGGGAAGCCTGGCGTGCTGCCGTCCATGGGCTTGCAAAGAGTTGGACACGACTGAGCGACTGAACTGAACAGAACTGAATGAAGACACTAATAACAACACGTTCAGGCCGGCAGCCACGTGTTCCTGGGACACCCAGTGTTCCACTCACAGCATGAATGCTGTCTCCACACCAGTCACTTCCTGGACAGCCCCTAGGTGGCTGCTCTGGGAGGTCAGGGAGCCCGTCTGCCTCAGCCCTGCAGCAGCGCCAGCACCTGGCACACAGCCAGGGTCAACTGGACCCTCCCTGTGTGAAGGAGGTGACTACACCCCACAGCTGTCCCTGCCGTGAGCAGCACTGTGACGGCCTCTTTGCAGAAGAGAACAATGAGGCTGGTGCCATGTGGAAGGATTCAAGCCCACATCTGTCTCCAAAGCCTCTGTTCTCCGCCTCCTCCACCTAAACACATACTTCTTCATTGAGCGTTTATCCTTTTTAAGTAGCGACCTCAGGATGCCACTTACTGTTTATAATAGCCAGGACATGGAGACAACCCAGATGTCCATCAGCAGATCAATGGATGAGAAAGCTGTGGTACATATACACAATGGAGTATTACTCAGCCCTTAAAAAGAATAAATTTGACTCAGTTCTAATGAGATGGATGAAACTGGAGCAGATTATACAGAGTGAAGTAAGCCAGAAAGAAAAACACCAATACAGTATACTGACACATATATATGGAATTTAGAAAGATAGTAATGATGACCCTCTACATGAGAAAACAGAAGAGACACAGATGTATAGAATGGACTTTTGGACTCTGAGGGAGAGGGAGAGGGTGGGATGGTTTGGGAGAATGGCATTGAAACATGTAGACTATCATGTAAGAAACGAAGCGCCAGTCTATGTTCA
>SJYF01000416.1:767622-782197 GCA_006410515.1 Procapra przewalskii
GGATACAGGATCCTTGGGGCTGGCGCACGGGATGATCCAGGGAGATGATATGGGGTGGGAGGTGGGAAGGGGCTTCGGCATTGGGAGATCGGGTACAACTATGGCCAATTCATGTCAATGTATGGCAAAACAAATACAGTATTGTAATGTAGGGAAATAATAATAAAAATAAATTAATTAATTTAAAAAAAATAAACATGGAAACTAAGCTTCCCAACAAGGAAACTAAGCTTCCCAACAGGGTCGGAAGGTTGAACCCTCAATGGATACAGTTCAGATAACGGACAACAGACCACCTTTCAGACCTGGCGTGTGAATTACAGTGAGACGTGAGCGAGGCCCTATGAGGGAATGAGTAACCCTGCTTCTGAAAGTTAATTCCTTTGCGAGATTAACTCTTACGAGCTCTTGGGTTCATATTCAGTTGTGACTACCCTAAATTGAAGAAACTAGCATATCAAATCGCTGTGGCATTAAAAATTCAAATGACTCTCTTAAAAATGTCTGATGAACTCCCTGGGAGAGGCTGATATATCCAACCCCAGGTTCTGGCCTCATAATTGTCAAGTGCTGGCAAAATGCTAAGGCTTTTATCACCCTGTCCCACATTCTGCAGGAAGGGAGAGACATCTTTACAGAAACAGCACTAATTGCCATTAATATCTGATCAGAGTTTTAAATGGCAATTCTGATTTAATGCAGCCCCTCATAAAGTAGTGCAGTTTTAGAATCATTTTGCTTCTAGTCTCACACACACACAAAAGGATTTATAGTTTATTTTCTGCACAGATGCAGAAAACAAGACCCCTGGGAGTTACTTCAAGACCATTGAACACAGCGATGGTGCACAATAAGACAGAATGTTAAGAGATTCACTGCTAAGACTGACATACTGAAGAAGAAAGAAGTCGAGGGAATTTTTCCCACAAACTGCACACCTGTCCATACTTTCTACACAGATAAACTGACAGCAAAGAAACAGGAAAGAAAACCAGTACATATTCTGTTCTGCCTCTGTCGAGCCCCGGGGCAGCCACCACACGCCTGCTGCCACTGCAATGATCTCAGGTTCAGGCAAGTCCTCAGGACACTGTCAGCACATGTGGAGAAAGCACAGCCACCCCTGGAAGCAGTGCAGGGTCCACCGAGGCGGGCGGCAGGGATGGCCAAGGGCAGGGGCTTCCAGCAGCTTCCCCTGCATGGAGGATGGATGTAACACCAAAAGCTAACAGCAGGATCTGCGTGAGAAGATGATTCTTTTAATTGAAAAAAGAATCGTCTTTTTTTTTGGGGGGGGGGTAAAGGAAATGTTTTGAAAAAGAAGGAGAGAGTGGATGGAGAGAGAGGCTTGACTTCTGGGCCTTCCCTGGAAAGTTGTATGCGGTGGCCTGTGCCCTTCTTTGGCACATAAGCTGTCATGGTCTACTAATACCGCTGCCCGGTAGAGGAAGAGAGTGAGGGTCACAGAGTCAGCGCGGGCTCGGCTCTGCTACGAAGGCCTCCATCCTGCCCTCAGCCTCCCTGCCCCCGGGCAGCTAACCCTGTGGATCCCCTGCGTGGCCCAGAATGGTGAAAGCAAGCATGCCACCCCACTGCTCTCCTCTCCCTCTGACCCAGATCACTTGTTGGAAACTACTGCTGGCAAGAGAAAACTGGGAGAACAAACGGCCATGTTGGGGTCTGAGTGAGAAAGTGAGTCGAATCAGGAACGACAGTGAACAGCCAGTGTGACTACTCACACGCTCGCGTGCGGCTTCTTTTTGGAAAAATCGCAGGCAAGACCGAGGTCTGATATCCTCACGTGTCCGTGCTCATCCAGGAGGATATTGGCGGGCTAAAATGAAAAAGAAGGTGATTTCTGAGAGTCCCCAAGGCGTCCCCAGGCTTGGAGAACTTCCACAATCACAGGCACTTGCTATCATTATTTTTATCACATTTCATTCCTACACATGAATTCTAGTATTAATTGCATCATCACCTCCAAGTAGGGCATGAGACTGACAATGATGCCTTTCATGTTATCAATAACTTCAGCAGGAGAGTGGCAAGGAGGGATGGAGAAGAGTCTACTCATTAGGCAATGGAACACAGGGCAGGTCAGCCAGGAGGGCTACCAGCACAGTTCATCCCTGTTACAGTATTTCCTTTCCACAGCAAGAACCGCAATCCAGCTGGAATGGGGTGTCTTTCCACAAAGGGACTGAGTCCACTGGCTCCTCAGCCTCTGTGAACCACTAGGACTTTGAACCGTGGAACACAGCACAGAAAGCAATCTTGTAACAATGTGCAAGTGATGACCTAGGAAATCAAAACATTCCACAGTGCCACACCAACCCTGATAAACGTCATTTCGCTTTATTAGGAGAGAATCTATGGAGGGCCTTACCAAATGAGCAGATATGATTTTGACCACAACTCTGCTGAAACATATCCATTAAGATTAGATTTAGTCTGCGTGATCATGGAAAATGAAACTCCCCTTCCTAATATACACTGAATTACAGTTATCTTGGTATTTTTCTGCTGGAGATCAACTATTGTTTTGCTCGAAATAAAAATAATGGCATGCCATTATAAAACTGAAGCATGAATAATCATGAGTGACTAGAATTAAGTTTGAATAGAAATTAGATAATACCACTGCCTACTAAATAGTTTAGAAAACAGAAATACCACATTAAGTTGATTCGAGGCCGGTTATAGATTTAAATTAAAATGTATTACAATGGCTCTTCATGGGCTTTCAGCATGTATTTTATTCTTCTGCAAAACTCACCATGAGGAAATAAAATGTCATGTGCCAACCAGGGTCTAATTATTTCTAATTTGATGAAAATACATTTTTTTTCTCTTCTTTATGCTCCTATGAAGGCTATGGGAGTAATTCTTTAGCTTTGCAGGAGGCTTTGAAAGTTACAAAGTACTTCATGGAAAAAAAATAATATGCTCAACTGCAAAATACACCATTTCAGATTCTTAGAAGGTAACCTCTTTTAGAAGCCAATCAAAACACATGAGCTCCTTAGAGAAGGGGGCATTATCGGTACATTTGATCTGGTTAACCTGCTTTCAGTTTCAGAAGGAATCAGAGAGAGGAGGCAAACAGGCTTCTCCGCGGGTTTTGCATCCTCCGGAAGCTGCCACGCCTATCACATTTCTTCTCACCATTATTTATACCTTTATGTGCCTGTATGATCATCTCTATAATTTGTCACGGTCCCTTTCATCTGCTCCCCCACCTTCTTGCTGCTGGCCACATGAATATCACCTCGGAAGTGCCAAGCAAAGCACCAGCTCCCTGTCTCATGCAGGGTCCTCGACCACGCATCGTGCTCTGGAATGGAGAAGCTGAGAAAGCACCCGCTTCATTCTGTTCAAGTCCAGTAAGACTTTTCAAAGGGAAGCACAGTAAAGAAGCCTCAGTGTGGCAGGCTGGGGCTATGGAGTTCTGAAACCTGGAAATCTGCTAGTGACTTTTTTAAGGCAATCTCGAAACCGCCTGATGTTCAGAGGGTGGGGGAGATTCTGCTGGCTGTCAGACACCCCATCCCTGCCCAATCAGCCCTGCCTTTGGCGAGTCAGGACTCAGTCTTTCTATGTGCGAGTTCACCAGTAGATATGTCCCGTACGACGGTGGTGCTCTGCTTCTTTATCTCTGTATGCCTTCTGCCCTCACACTGAGCCAGGGCCAAATCAGTTGCTTGGTGAACATTAACAGAATTACGATCAATTGTAAAATGGGTGACAACAACAAAAATACCCACCCTGCCTTTCATAATTAACTAATTAAAATGTCTGAGCTGGCATACGTGCTGCACCAGGCAGGGACGTGCCAGGGCCAACTGGGAAAGACTGGAGTCCTCAGAAAAGAGTTCAGTGTCTGGAGGAGACCGAAATCATGAAGGTGATGTTCTGCCCAGGGCTGAGAGGAGGAAAATGACGGGGTGCCATGAAAGCGAGGGAGACGCGGGAGACCGCGACGACCGCACGACACGTACTGCACGTGTCGGACAGACGGCAGGGAATCCGTCAGACCACCTTACCTTCAAGTCTCTGTAAACGACAAACCGACTGTGCATGTGTTCCAGCCCCAGGATGATTTCTGTGGCATAAAACCGCATCTCCTTCTCGGAAAACACCCCGTGCTGAGAAAGGTGATAGTGCAGGTCACCCCCTGGAATCAGAGATGCAGAATGTAACTCGGTGTGTGAATGCCAGGGAAACAAAAGTCACAGTCATCGTGCAGAGTCACGACATGGTTGACCACGGTCAACTAACTTTATGCTTTGTCTACATGTATGATATAGATGTATCACTGATGAAACACTTTAAAAAATCCCAGAGAAAGCTAAACCATTCAGCAGACTTAGAAGCGACAGTGGCTGGGACTATATGAACCCCAGCCTCCGCTCTCGGGCGGACATCACAGCTCCCATGTGTCCTGCTGGGGGAAACAGGACGGGGGCGAGCTGATCCTTTGATCGCTACAGTCCTGTCTCCCAACTGAATCAACCCATGTAGTGAGGCAGTAGGTGGCTTGGCAACTGGCTCTGTGGATAGTAAATATGGAGACAAAACGAATGCACTGCTCATATTGGTAGATATTTGAGAAAGCAAATACAGTAAAATTTTAACTGGTAAAAAAACCCAGGTGGTTGGGTGTTTGGGTATCCCCAGTAAAATCCTTTCAGTGTTGTGGTGTGTTTGAATTTTTCATAATAAAGGATTAGAGAAGGTCAATGATCATATAGCCTCCAGTTACAGACAGAGAATGCCACCCACAGGGGAAGGCAATGTCCTCATAAATGGTACAGGTGGAGCCACAGCTGATTTACAGGGGTTCACGCGTGTCCACTCCCATTACCTTTGATTCCCTAAGCATCTTCCTGTTCACACAGGCATCTTCTTGTGTAACTATTTTCGATCAGCATGTCAAAGATTTCCAGCATTGCTGAAGGCTCCCTGTGCCCAGCCCAGGCAGCATTATCGGCTCACAGCCCCTTGTTACAGCCGACTGGACTCTGCTCTGACCTCTCCCCTCATCGGTTAGCTCTGCCAGTTCTGACAGCGACACGAGTCGAGTCACGCAGGAAATATGCTGCTGTGTCTGGCTGGCCTGCTCACTGTTACATCTGTGAGATTCCTTCATGCTTTGGATGGGTCTGGTTCTAAATCAAAAACTCAAAACGTATTTAAAACTTCAACTGAACTTCAAAACAGGTATTCATTTATGGAAATATATGCTTTTCCATTTCAGCCTGTTACTAAAAATGCCCCTGTTACTAATTTGAATTAATTACATCATGTCACTTTCTAGTATTAGAAAACTGAGTGAGTGAGTAAGTGAGTCAAAGCTGCTCAGTTGTGTCTGACTCGCGAACCCATGGACTGCAGCCCACCAAACTCCTCTGTCCATGAGGATTCTCCAGGCAAGAATACTGGAGTGGGTTGCCATGCCTTCCTCCAATGGATCTTCCCAACCCGGGGACTGAACCCAGGGCTCCCGCACTGCAGGTGGATGCTTTACCATCTGAGCCACCAGGGAAGACAGAAAACTCTTTTCTGGCTAAAGTTCTTCCTGTGTTCTCCAGCTCATCATTGACAGTTTAAGGACTGATATATGGTGGGTCTGGACTAAAGGAACAGACCTCTGGGCTAAAATCTGAGCTGGCCCCGAGTCGGTCCTTCACAGTTTGTTTTTAAATACATTCCTATCTTTGGCCTATGAATCTTTATCTTTAGGAGACATTTCAGTCCTAAAGTTGAGGGCCAGTTGACTGTAGTCAACTTTTTAAATGAAGTTGAATTGGAAATGCAAAGAGTAAAAGGTTTCCTTAAACTTGAGGGGGGAATCTAATTATCTAATTATCTGAAAGACCCAGATGGCCAGTCTGGTAGGAGCAATGCAAGCCAAGATCAAACCTCCTGAAACAAAAACATCATGGCAGAGTCATTCGGTGTATTCAGACTCCCCCCATCTTGCTTACCGTTCATCAGATCCAAGATGAAGCACAGTTTATCTGGAGTGTGGAAGGCATAGGTCATACAGACGATGAAAGGACAATCCTATAGTGAAAAAAAAAAAATATATATATATATATATATACACACACACATACATATAAGAAAAGCAAAAGCTGTCCTGGAAAGTATATCTACTACCAGGTGCCACTATACATTTTTTTTTTTTTTAAAGCCATGCCACTGCCCTGTATATGAGGCACAGACACCTATGTGGTAACTTTAACAGACCCAGGAAAGGGAGTCTGGTTCCATGGAAGAACAACAAAATGCACAGAAACACAGACACTGCTAACTGGAGATGAACTCAGAGATGCTCTGTCACGCTGATTAAATCATGACTCCTCTAGCTACGTCTTCAAAAGACTCAGATTCTATGGAAAAATACTATGGCCTTGCTAGTCCTGCTCTTGGTCTGCACTTTGGTTCTGGGTATAGTCACACACCCATTTCAGTGTCTGATTCTGAGCTGGAAGAACCTTTATCATGGGGAGAAATGTTACTGATATTACTGTCTTGGAACACTAACAATAAAAATGGAATTAAATCAGCTTTCAAAAGTGGAAAATATACCAGGGTGGAGGATAGAATAACTCAATTAAAGATGAGGTAGAGATGTCAATTTTCTCCCCAATTAATCTGTACATTCCATGTAAAGACTTAAAATGGAAATTGACAAACTCATCCCTATATTTATATAGAAATGTAAACAGCCAAGAAAAGTTCAGATAACTCTCGAAGGAAAATAAAGCTGAAACTTCTGTTCTTCAGAAGACACCATTAAGAGAGTAAGAAAGGCAAATAACAGAATGGGAGGAGGTATTTGAAATCCACATATATCTTGAATATATAAAGAACTCTCATCAATCGATAAAGAGAAAAGCAAACAATCCAACAGGAAAACGACACGACAACAACAGCAATACTGTATATTGTTGCTGAGTATCAAACAGTCTGTAAGTCTTTAAACAGAGGCTAGACCTAGGCTGTGCCCCAAGGAAATGCAAACTGCAAATCACAATGTTTCGACACTAAAACAAAGGAGAATGATTAAAATCAAAAAGACTGATGATACCAAGTGTTGCAAAGATACAGAGTTAATGGGACTTCCAATATGGTAGCTGGGAGGACACAATCATACAACCACTTTCACAAGGCGTTTGATGGCATCTGCCAAAGCTGATCACTGCCTGCAAAGCCTATGAGCCAGAAATTCCAGCCCAGGGTATTTACTAACAGTGATCTGTACTCATGTGCCCCAAGAGACCTGCATGAGAATGGTCCCCACAGCACTATTCAAAACAGCCCAGACCAGGAAATGATCCCAGTGTCTACGGACAGGAGGATGGACACAAACCGTGGCACATTTATACGACAGAATACTATACAGCACGGGCTGCCAAACTTCTGCAAATGGGCTAGACGGTAAACATTTTAAGCTTTTCGGGCCCCATCCAGTCCCTGTCACATAGTTTTCTCTGCTTCTTTTCTCTTGACAATATTTTTTTTCTTTTGCTTAAAAAAAAAAAAAAATTCTTAGTTCACAGACTGTGAACACAAGCCAGATTTGGTCCCTAGGCCACACACATAGCCTGGTGACCCCTGCTATTTAGCTACAGAAGGTGCTGTTGCTATGAGCGACGACTCAGCTGTATCTCGCAAGCAATACTGAGAGAAGCCAGACACAAAAAGAATACATTTATAAAAAGTTCCAGCAGGGGCACAGCTAAATTACAGTGTCAGACATCTGGGTGGTAGCTAGCTCGGGCATGGGGTGAGCAGCTGAAAAGGGTAAAGGGAGACTGCAGGACATGGGTGACTCTCCGTCTCCTGACCCAGGTTCTGGATACACGCATGTGCTCCCTGGTGAGAATCCACCAGACCTAGCACTAGGTCCCACTGAGATGCACGCACAGTGGACACTCGCCACTCAACTGATTCAAATAACAGATGGCATAAAATATCTACATCTACTTTCTGAACAGAAGCAAAGAATTATTAAATTCTACAGAATATACTCAATAGAGTACACTGTGAACAGAATTCACTTTGCTCACACCTATCGAGGAAGGGCATACAGATGATTTGTGTGGACACTTGCCTGTGTGCTCAGGATTCAAGAACTTGAACTCAATTTCCACAAGTCTTCAGGAGGAAATTCATTTTGTGGTTACCTTGTTTTCCTTAAGAGTTCAGTTGAGATGGTCTTGCTGTTCATGAATTTCGAGATTTATTTTGTTTTATGTAGTTGTAAAATAAAGGTGCTGTCCTTTATCTGTTAAGAGCTATCTGGTTCTTGGGGGCCGGGTGGCACCATCCTAACTGAAGCCCCACCAGTGTTGCACCAGACCTTTCCATAGTCTGCTGGTGACGACTCATTCTGCTCTAAATATCATGCTCCTTCCTTAATGGGGTTCCCCACATACTCTGGTTCCTGATCTAATGAGCAATTCATCCCTAAAGCAGACAAGTGGGTGGACCAGGAACTTAGTAAAGTCTGGGTCTTTCCCCACTTGAGACAGCAACTCCACTCACTTCACCCAGGGGACCAACAGAGACTGGAAAGGGGTATTTCTGAACAGACAGTGTTCAATCCTTCTAACGACAGCCCTGAGAAAACGGCAAAAGGTCAAAGTGGAGGTAAGACACTATGTTGTTAAGGTGGGCCATGAACTGGAGATTCAGAGCCATAGGCTACTGCAACGGAAAGTGCTCTTCTTAAAACAAAAACCCACCTGGTCCAAATTCTTTAAAGACGGGGAAACTAAACACTGCCCACCCCCCACCCGACCTCCTAAAAGGGAAATGATTTGCCTGAGGCCACAAGTAAATCTGGTAGCCAGACAAGATTCAAACCCCAAGTCTCCCACTCTGGACCCTCACCAGACCCTGTCCTATGTCACTCCACTTACAAAGGTAACGTTTCCATAGCATTGTAAAATCAAAGCTCAGTTAAAGGGATGTAATTTGGTTATCTCTAAGGAGTTCACTGACCAGGATCTCTCATCTCTTAGGCCCTGAGCAGATGCCATCTTGAGTCTCAGGTGGGCTCTGAGACACAAAGAACTGAATGCTGACCCACAAAGACAAACAGGCAGCAGTTTAATAATGGTGTTAGCACAGTCTAAGATAATTATGGTAAGTGTTCTGTCTTGATTACAAATTCAAGGTGAATAAGAACTAGGGGGTTCTCACAGGTGGATCCTTAAATAAAAGCTCTTAAGCAAGGAATTATCTCCTTTTTTAAGGTTTTTTTTGGGGGGGGTGGCGGGGGGCATGCAGGATCTTAGTTCCCCAACCAGGGACTGAATCTGTGCCTCTTGCATTGGAAGCATGAAGTCTTGACCACTGGACAGCCAGGGAAGTCCCTGGAACTGTCTTCCTTGATCTCCTAGTGAGTGAAACAGTCTGCATTTTGCAGGAACTTAAACTGTGATAAAACAGACCACAAAGTAGTCCTCCAGAAAAGTTCTCCACCCTGCAGTCAGAGGAACCCTTTCAGAATTGCAAGGCTTATTAAATGGCTGCAAAGATTTTTAACAGTCCTCAGTACCGGTCCAGAAAGTTCTTTCTGCTGGCCTGGCCTCTGTCTGCTTCCCTCTCCCCAGCTTCCCTGTGTGGTCCTCACCGCATCACTTCAGAGCCCAGCAGTGCTGACCTGTGAGTCCCCAGGGCACCCGTGCTCAGGACTCACACACACCCTAGCGTCCCCTCCGACCCCAGAGGACTGCCCTGTTAAATGCCTTCTGAGCACCGCAAACCTCTCTTTCACAGCTCTTGTCAAGTGTTCCAACAATCGACACATGTCTGAGACTCTCTGAGTAAACACTGCTGGCTCTCGTTTTATGCAGCCCTATAAGAGCAAAGACCAAATTTGCGTTTCGGGACTCTTGTCTCGTAGCGGAGTACCTGGCACAATCTAAGACTCAAGGATGATCAGGGAATGAATGAGCAACACTCCTCATGAATAACTGACTTTATTAATGAAGGTGCTGACGGCTCTTCCCAGTAATGGACATACTTGCCCTGATTCCCTTTTCATGATCCAAAAGTTACAGAATGAAACTGGGAACAGTACTTCTTACTGTCTCTTTTGGGGGGGAGAAGTAGGAATTCTCAATTTGAGACTGAAACAGTAAAACAGCCTCCAAGCAGAAAGAAAACTCTGATGTGACTCCAGCTTATTTCCATGCCAACACCTTAGGTAATCATATTGACACAGGCCAATCAACACGTCACCTAAGGAGGCAATTTTAAACTAAAGGTTACTTAAATCCTACAAACTGTGGCCTTTGATCAACAAAAATGACTCTAAATAACTTTACTACAATTCTTTTGGTTAAATAACGCACTTACAATGTTTTTAAAAATGCTAAATTGTCTTGATATCTGAATAAAGAGCAGAAACAAGTCTTAAATTAGTTCAAAGCAGTAGCCCAATGTAATTGCAATTTTTTATTTACTCCCTTATGGACAGACCAGTGAGGAATTCTACAACTACTAAATCATATTCTGTTCACCTAAATAAAACAAAAATGCTACATGAAAATTAAAATTATTCATATATTTTTCCAACACCCTCAATTTTTTTCCATAGGCTCTCCTGGGAATAAACAACCAAGGCTTAGAGACAAGACATTAAAAATTAATAAAGCACTTAAAGTCTTCAATAAGCACACATTCACATCTGAAATGAAAACAGAGACATTTCCAACAGACGCTAGAGACCAACGTCATTCACGTTGATTCCAATACAGTGTGCAAGCCACTCAGATTCCATTCCAATCAGTTAAAATCTCGGTCACACACGCAGAGTCACTCTTACTTGTAATGTTTAATGTCTACATGTTGGCACGTAGAGGTGCATAGTTAGACATCACTGTTCATAGCGATAGCATTTTCATCTGTTAAACTGAATTATGCTATTCATTGACTTCAATAGTAAATAGCCTTTCTAGAAGCACTTAAAACTAACACTAGAATAACATAAACCAGAACACAATTAATATATCTGGTGACAAGAAAACATGGAGCCGACAAAGGGATGAGAAAAGAACAGTGGCATAGTTTAGGAAGTGCAGGGACTCTGGGCAAAGGAATGATGTCCCGGGATCTCGGGTTCCTTGCTTATCAGCTAAAAGGAATGCCTTGAGTGATCATGAAGATCTGAGTCCTTGAAAACCTCTAGGTGAAGGTGACCTTATTTAGAACCCAGCTGTGACAGCTGGAGGTACCCCTAGGCTCTGTGCCTCACTTGCCAGGGTACACGGGCAATGCCCAGGGTGTCTTTACATATATCTGCCCGAGTAAATAAAAGCTGAGATTTTGGTCCCAGATGACGCCATTAATAGGAAAAGAAATCAAAGCGGGATGTTGCTTTACAAGTCAAGATGACACAGGGTGAAGCTGGCTTTGACAGGTGATGAGCTCAAAATGACAGCTGGAATGTATGAATAAACGGTCCAGTCTGCTTACTGCGGACTTTAAGTGCAGAAACATGGCGCTGGGGATGGAAAAGACCAGCATCCACGGCAGGGGAAGGGGGCAGGTGCTGAGAAAACAGGGTCCCCTCCAAATGACATGTGGACTGGCCGCCGCTGCTGCTAAGTCGCTTCCGTCGTGTCTGACTCTGCGCGACCCCACGGACGGCAGCCCGCCAGGCTCCTCCGTCCCTGGGATTCTGCAGAGCCCTCCACAGGGAGAGCTGGAGGTTGACGGAGCCACACCGCTTCCTCTCTGTTCGTGAAGGAGCGAAGCGACGTTCCTCTTACTTTCTCTCCTCTGGGTTCGTCCTTCGCTGTCATGCAGCCAATTCTTAACTATATTCAGGTGATTTTTTGGTCACTGACACGATTATATGCTGCCCTCTCTGTCATATTCCACAAAGAAGGAAGTCATAAATGGGCAGTGAAGGGACAGTGGTCAGTGTGCGTGGCAATGGCCGGTAGTATGTTCCTAACTCCCAACTCAGACAGAGGTCATCTTTGAATTATTATTTATATTAACTTAGTGCTGCTACTCCCTGCTATAAATTCTAATCCCCTCAAGAGCTGGCTAGCTGCATAATTCACCAGGGGAAAAAAAAGGTTGTATTTTAAATAAACTGTCCTAATACCAAAAAGCAAACAAACAAAAAAACCCACCAAATAAACAGAAAAACACACACACACACAAATGCAATGTTCAAAACTGAATACTCACTCCTGTGCTCACCAAGGACAACATGATCCTTTCATTTAAGGCTAAGGTTTCTCCCTGTTTCATCTTGATTCTCTTCTTATCCAAGCATTTCATTGCATACCTAGAACCATAAATGTTACTGAAGAAAAGCTATATAGAAAATATATCTAAGTGGATTTAAATGATATGCATCATATCGGGGGAAGTTTCTAAAAATTCAGGAAGTCTTTTAAAGCAGCAAAATGCTTCTAAGAGACTAAGGGAATCTGAATAAAGTGGAGACTTCAGTCAGTAACAGCACATCAATATCTGTTCATTCACTGTGACACACGTCCTGTACTATGCTAAGAGGGGCGTGGAGTACACAGAAACGCCCTGTACCATTTTTTTGCTCCTTTTCTCCAAACCTAAAAATATTCTAAAGTGAAAAGGCTATTTTTAAAAAATCAAGCAATAATTAATATATTTCTATTATTATATGAATTGACATTTCAGTAAAATAAAAGCAATAAAGTAGATACACAAAAATTTCAGGGAAATACATTTTGTATGTATCCCTACTGTCTAGTACTTGTGTGTGTCTGTGTGTGTGTGTATGTGTGTGTGTTTTGTAGGGGTGGGGCCGGTACTATAATATTTAGTGTGTAGGAATTGTGAATTAAGTCAAGATTTTATAAGCGTGTAGAGGATAAGATTCTAAAACACTGATCATCAACTAAATGGGATTTTCTTGGAATGTGAGTATAAAACCCTCTTAATATTCCCAGCAAAATATACAAGTGTAGAACGTTTACATCTTTCCAGTGTCTGCTTTCCTGCAACCATATACTTCACCAAATCCTCCTCGTCCAATGATCCGATGCACGCTGAAATCATTCATGGTCAACTGTGAATTTAAAACGGGACACAGAAACGTAAAACTGCGTAAAACTATCCCACTGTTGTCATGCAAAACACACAGTTACTGAAATAGCGATTCCGACACTGCTGCCCTTTGGGCGACTGGCCCCGCAAGCTGAGAGATAAGAAGCACAGGTGGCAGGACATTCTAGAACCGCCTTCGATGTAAGCTGCACAGGATGCAAACCGTGGAGCAACTGGGAAGACGGCCGGGTGGGAGCCTACTGTTTTATCCAGTCCCATGAATCTTAGATTATAAGGTGTATACTTTCAAGACAAGTGAATATGAAATTTCCAGGCAAACTACAAAGTGACCTTGGCTACTCTGAAGCTGAAAGTTTGGCAACAGTTCAGCCATTCCAGGAACTTCAGTGGTAGAAAAATAGGTCTGCATCAAGGGCATCTATGCCCTCCTAACAGTTGGGCCATATGATCAGAAAGCCAATGAATGCTGGCCATGTGAATTTTTCATCAAAGGCACCAGTAAGTAGAGAGGACTCATGCTGGGCACTCGAGTGTGAAACCCGACCGAGTGTGAGTAACTCGATGAAGAGGCTTCCATTCATAAGCACTAGGCTTTCATCAATATCATCTCAGCAATGCCTTGCTTCCCAAGAAGTTTTCATAGCATCAGATGGTACAAAGGCAGAGAGATAGTCCTATGTTCATGCTAAGAGGCCATCAGACAATGGCAAATGCTTTTTGTTATGTATCCTGGCAAAAGAAGGGTCAGATGCTTGGAGGGTTTCTCCAGACAACCCTTCAGACTCCATGTGTGCAGCCAGGCAGGGGCATCAGGCCCTCGAGCTTCACGTTTGCTGCTCAGAGGACAGAAGGACGTAAAGATGTGAGGACACCACGTCTGCTGAAGGAGCACAGGCACAGGAGGACCTGCAGCAGAGACTAGGGTGTTTTGGTTTTGCTTGCTCGTTGTTTGGCCATGCAGATGCATGCAGAATCGAACCCTCATTCCCTGCAGCAGAAGCACAGGATCTTAATCACTGGACCGCCCAGGAAGTCCCCTTAATTTTTAAAATGTGTTACTGCCTCTTACTTCTCAATCCTGCCGGAAATGGGGCAGAGAGGGGAAATTAAAATGAAAAAAAAAAAAGCCAACAAACAAACACACTTCTGTGAAAGGTACTGTTCAACTTAAAAAAAATTTTTTTTTAAATCAAAAACAGAATCGTTATTTCTTTTTCTCAATTGCAAACCTTTGTGGAGGGAGAGCACAGGGAAAGGGGAAGAGAAATGAACACTCTAAAAGTGAAATAAAGAATGTACCCTAGAATTCCTGACATGGAAAAGCTAAGAGAAGACATAGTATTAGGGAGGGGATACAAGCTAGGAAGTAACGCGCCTTTGAGGACTGCTTTCATCATTCTCAAAACAATAAAAAAGATGCAACTGTGGTCTAGTAAGAGATACCATCATGTTTATTACATGACTGCACCTAATAAGAAAAAAAAAAAAA
>SJYF01000416.1:814024-838245 GCA_006410515.1 Procapra przewalskii
TAGGTCTTCTAAAAATCCAACTTACCATTCCACCTCCAATTTAAATTTGGCACATTCATGTTCAATAAAATATTCTTAAATTAATTAAAGGGATCACTCGTTTAGATAATGGAGAGATTTGGGACCATGAATAGTAACAGTCTAGTAGACAAAAGCACAAATGGTAATGAATCTGGCCAAAGAAAAATTCATAGAAGGTTCTGAGCAATTGGCTCTCGATTCAAAAGGGAACAAAGGAACCTGGGACTGGGAGGAACATGTGAAATTACAGAGTCAAAAAAAGTATATCTAAATCCTTGCAATAATTGGACCACTTTAAGCCTTTACAAACATGAAAATTATTGAAGAGAAAACATATTTCTGGCTATGCACACCATGCCAACACTCTTTCCAGACTGGGGTCAATTTTTTTCATCTATCACAGTTTAATGCACATCTAATAGCAAACAAGCAAACTGACAATTAAAATAAAGTGAGATTTAAAGCAACTTAAAACAAATTATCCCAACAATCCACCTGGTTTATGTTTCCCAAAAACATCTCAAGGAACAGTGATTAAAGCTGGCAGTATGGAAATCAGAGTTTGTGTGTACATCACAGAATAAACGCAACAGGGACAAAGTGGGGCGGGTGTGGCGAGCAGGCTGGGTCTAACCATAACTTTATCAAGGAAGACACAGAGAAGGAGGCCACCAGTTAACGCATGTGTGCTCACTCTGTGGTAATTCATGAGCCTGTGCACGTGGACTTGAGCCCTTTCTTATATGTATATTCCAATAAAGATTTACTTAAAGAGGATCAACCAGTAAGTTTTTAGGTCCAGATTACTGTAAGCATAAGTCTAAAATGAAGGGGCTCTCAGAGCAACTGTAATCTGACTGGAGGAACTGACCAACGTACGTTAAGACAACACCTAACTGCACGGCCTCAGTTACGAGCCACGTTCGCTTTGCAGGAGAGAGACGCGCTGCTTCCTAGGTCACCACTCGGCCACGAACGCAGCTCCCATCATCCGTCCAGTGTCCCTTCTAACCTGTCCCGTGAGCTGCTGCCCCAGACCTGGCCATGCTGCTCCCGTGTCGTCACTGCAGAGATGCTGGATAAGACCCAGCCTCCCTCATCTGCAGCGCGGTGCGCACTGCGCTCTGCCCCAGCACCTCACAGAGCTACAGCGCCCACCTGCCCAGCAAAGCCGGACACAAGCACAGGCCACTCAACACGCCACCTCCATCCCTTCACACGGGCTGACTTCTCAGCACCCGCTCCCTTCTTGCCATCCGCCTCTTAAACTGAGCATCACAAATCACTGTAAACTTCCAAGGACCAGCCCTCCTCCCCATCCCAGTGAGGTCGAGAAGCTGTCCCTCTTTTCTGCTCCCATAGCCCTGGGTCCTTAGCGCTTTCAAGGCCACTAAATTACAACTATCTCTTTTTATTTTAGGAATGGGAGAAATGGCACGAAATTGTAAAACTGTATTCAGTTCAGTTCAGTCGCTCAGCCGTGTCCGACTCTTTGCGACCCCATGAATCGCAGTGCGCCAGGCCTCCCTGTCCATCACCAACTCCCAGAGTTCACTCAGACTCACGTTCATCAAGTCTGTGATGCCATCCAGCCATCTCATCCTTGGTCGTCCCCTTCTCCTCCTGCCCCTAATCCCTCCCAGCATCAGTCTTTTCCAATGAGTCAACTCTTCGCATGAGGTGGCCAAAATACTGAAGTTTCAGCTTTAGCATCATTCCTTCCAAAGAAATCCCAAGGTTGATCTCCTTCAGAATGGACTGGTTGGATCTCGCAGTCCAAGGGACTCTCAAGAGTCTTCTCCAACACCACAGTTCAAAAGCATCAATTCTTTGGAAGGTACAATGTGAAAAGTTGCCTTCTAGCTCATGTCCCTCATCTTCCCAGTAGCACGCCCACCACCATCACCCTCAATGTAACCTCTATTATTGGTTACTATGTCTTTTCAGGGCAGGGGTGGGTGTCACTTCTTGGCCAGGTGCTAGGAAATCCACGTGGCTGGCTGCTTCACCCAGCTCGATGCAGGGGACTCCGAGTTCTAAGGGACACCAGTGTCACAGCGTGGCAAGAGCTTGGCACATGGAGGGTGGGCAGGGTAGCCTCTTGCTCGCCCTGCACCACTGTAGATGAGAAATGCCCACAGATGGGTCTCTGTCGCAGACGCCGTGTCACCTGCTAACACGCCACAAAGGCAGGTGCAAAGACGAACTCTGACTTCCCTCCATACTGTCTCCATCAGACCTTTTTCCCATAACCCAAGACCTTGTGGATCTTTCTAGACAAGTCACGAAGAGCTACTAAGGCCACTCCCTGCAGCTGCATCATTCCATCAGATGGAATGCGGGAAGTCACGTAACTTGTTTCCTAATGGTGAACATTTGGGCTGCAGCAAAGAGTTTGCTTTTACAAAACTGCTGAAATAAATAACCTTCTCCGCACATCACGTCTCACGTGTTCAAGCCTATCTGTAGGATACATTCCTCAGAGTGAAATTCCTGAGCTAAAGATTATACAGATGCTTTGTTATTTTACCAATAATAGACTTGGCCAAATAAGCCCCATCGGATCAGTACCTGTTTGTACACATACTAGCAATGGATCAACTCCTGCTCTGAAACCCACAGCCATAGGGGGTGCGGGTTTCGATCCCTGGTTGGGGAACTAAAATTCTGCATGCTATGTGGTGCAGCCAAAAAACAGAAATAAGGGGAAAAAAAAGGAATCCTTTGGGCCCTCCACCTCTCGGGGACTGGCCCCGTCTGGTTCCTTGTTTGTTCCTGGCGTTCAGTGGCGGCCCTTCTAGCACCTCCTTAGACCTGACACCGGCCTTAGGAACAGACGGCAACATCGTGTTAAGAAAGGATGCTCTTCTGACATCACTGAGGAGCTGCTTGCTCGTGGGCTCTGGGAAGGAAGCGGCCTGCTCTTGTGTGGCTTTCTCTTTATCTTCGGCACAACGGATAGGACTTCATCTGCTCAATAAACATTTGATGTACTAAGGGCCGATCAATATGGCTCACACTAACGTCACAGATGGTTTCAGGATGAAGTGAAGTACAGACTGGGTGGGGAGAGATTAATGGGTGACGGAGTTCAAGTGGTCGGAGGCAGGAAATTTCCATGGTATAAGGAAGGAGGGGGACTTAAAATCTGGATGCAGCATGTTCCCACGAGGAAGAGGTGGGGGGACGGTCTACCCCAGTCCTGAAGTCTGAACAGGCAGGGAGGGCTGGGAGACTGGGGGATCCTTCTAGAAGAACCTCAGTGTTAGGCACTTCTCCCTTACACATGCTCTGTGAGTGCTGAGAGCTCTGAATGCCAATGAGCCTGCTGGGGAAGAGTTTTTACTATAAGTGGGCAGTTGTTTCAGAAAAAATTAAACTCGGCTCTCAAACTGGGAGCGGAGGATTTTAGAGCCGGGCCTCTTTCTTTACACGGCAAAGTTGGATCCTTCTTCCCTCCTCTTCCTCAGGACACTCATCCACCACCGTGTCTGTTCCCAGGTGACCCTTTTATCCACATCCCATCCCCTAGGCTGACCTGTAACCGCTAACAAGTACTGACCTCTATGACTGTAACAGTGCCTGCCTCCCGCCTCCCCTGGATATTTTCACTAGAATTCAAAGATGTTAGCAAACGCCTTTGAGGCTCAAAAAAGTAGAACCTTAACAGCGGATGCCAGGTGGCGAGGCTGCCGCTGCCAACCCTCTGTGGCATGGAGGCCCACACCCGGCTGCTGCGGCCCCTCCAGGCATGCGTGTGTGGCTGGAGCTGCTTCTCAGATCTGGGTGCAAAATTTAATGAACATGAAATGATTTCTTACTAGGGCAATGAGACGGTTTCTACAATTTTCAATCCAAATTCACTTTAACTTATAGCCAGCTGACTCTAGTAATTTCTGAAATGATCGAGGTATTTAATTTTAAAAGTTAGACAGTTCCTTTAACTGTTGTGATTTTTTTTCGCTTGGGGCCTTATACCTTCTCCCGGGAGTGGGATGTAGCTGTGAGAAGCTCTGTCCCCTCTCTGCAAGGCAGGGACAATCACCCTGCTGCTCTCCCGTGACCGTCTACTCAACACAGTGGCCCCACTGGGGCCTCAATGTCTGTGGACACTCATCCCAATGCTGGTCCCAGCAGGGCCCAGGCGCCCACGAGGGTCACGTGGAAGTGATGGACGAGACCCTGGCGGCATCGCTGCTGGGCCGTTCACCCCTGGAAAGCTGTCATCATGCTGAGGAAACAGTCACAGTGTACAGACATACTCCGGCTCCTTACACAAAATGCCACCAGTGAGAGTTTTGCAGTAATAGCAGCTGAAATGAATTCAGGCTAAAACAAAAAAGACAATCCCCTTCCCTCAAAAAGGGTCCATTCCCCTGATGTGTAAAATACTGCACTAGCTGCTTTCGAGGCACCGAGAGGAAACAGCATCAGAGATTATCTTTGTTCTCCAATTTGGACTCCAGTCAGGGAAACAGCATGGAAGGGTTAGGGTTAGACTAGACCATTTACACGGATCTAGCTGGATCCTGTTTCTCCTCCTCTTTTGGATTGAGGACATTCCAAACACACTGAGCGCCGTCATCATCACTGGCTTATTAGCTCTGCGGCTCTTCATTTCACGTGTTTACTGGAGTTTCCAGGCTCCTGCCTTCCCTGGGGTCCTGGAGCCCTTGCCTTGGCAGGACCACCATGTGGGCACATTTTACAAAGTAACTCCAGGCCAAAAGTGGACCCAGCCTAGTTTATTTCCCCTTCTTTCAAAGACTATGGCCCTTTCTGTGTCTGAAAGCAGTTACTTTATATATTTTGTCCAGTTTTCTAGTTGTTATGGTAGAAGGCCAAGTCTGGCTCTGGACACTGTATTATGTCCTGAAGGGCAACTTTATTTTTAAAATTAAGCATTTAGCTCTTCGCAGGAGAATGGGTTAAATGCACGAAACTGGGACTACCTGTAAAACCCTAGACACATAACACCGTCCGTGAAACTTCACACAATGATGCAAAGACGGTGATGACCAACTTCCGGCTTACCACAGCAGCCCAAGTAAACCTCAGAAGCAGAAGCTTTGAAAAGGCCTGAATGACAACAGCCGATAATCAAGCCCTTAGGAGCTCAGTGTCCTATACACAGATCTCACTCAGTCTTCAGAATCACCCCACGCCGAGACAGACCTAGTCTCACTCTCGGGTGAGAGGACCAGCACTCAGAGGTGAAGCCCCACCTGCCCAGCATCTAGTAAACAGTGATGGCTGAGCTGGAATTGACTTTACAGAGTTGGGATCTGCCGCCCTCCAGAGCGCAGGCTCTCTGTCACTGTTGTGAGCTAACGACGTACATCTGTCTTAGGAGACGGCAGTAGAACTCAGCTTGACTAGTGCCGGAGCTTCCATGCATGGTTAGTTTCTTCCTGAAATAACTATATGCTGCTGGGACAAAGCAGTACGAGTAATTTCCCATAAGAAGCGGTTCCGTAAAAACCCTCACTCTCTCTTCACCGTTTCTTCCTCCTTTGGCGCCTCCCATCTTTCTTCCTCTGTGCATATGTACTCAGTCATGCCCAACTCTTTGCGACCCCATGGACTGTAGTCCACCAGGCTCCTCTGTCCATGGGATTTTCCAGGCAAGAACACTGGAGTGGGTTGCCATTTCCTTCTCCAGGCAATCTTCCTGACCCAGGATCAAACCCCAGTCTCCTGCATTGGCAGGTAGATTCTTTGCCACTGCATCACCTGGGAAAGCCCTTTCTTCCTCTTTCTTTTTTTAATCTCTTTTTCCCATCTCCATCTGTCAAAACAGCAGGAAGGGCAACAGCAAAAAAGAATGAAAGAAAATCAACTCAAATTTAATTTGTGAAGCCATGGAGTGTTAGGCTTAAATGAAACATTAAATTTTATCTATTCCAGTCCCTTTGTTTTGCTGATCAGGAAACTAAGGAGTATTAAAAGCGTTGATGAAAACACCCAGCTTGTTGACTACCACGGGAGCCAGAGTCTAGGTCCCACTGCTAGCAGAGTGTGAGCAGAATCAGGACCAAGCTCTGGGCTTTAAGGCTGACCTAAAAGCATCAGGTAGAATGCAACAATGTGACAATATTCTTCAGCAGATGGCCCACAAAGCAAGCAAGTTAATTCCAAGATGCATGAGCACAATCATTTCCTAGTCCTGACTTGGATTAGAAATAGGGCTACTAAGAAAAGATCAAAGATAAGGTATAGAACCCTCAGAAAAGGTATTTCCAAAAGAGCTAACGCAAGGGGACGTTACGACAGTGTACTGCCACCTGGGATTCTACAGGCAGTGGGGGCTCCTAAAGTCCAAACACTGCCCAACCACCTCTCCAGCGCCAGTTCAAAGAGCCGATCGACAACTGTTCCCGTAGAGGCGATGCTTCCTAGGCCCCAGGAACCGGCTGGGAGCATACACTAAGACGCCAGCTTCACTAACGTTGCGAGAGCATGCAGTATTTTCCCTGAATTATGTGGACCCTGGCAGCAAGAGAGCTACAAAGCTGATCAGCTGCAGATGTTGGCTGATTGGCTACACTTGCTTTTTGGCTAAGAGTGGTTTCCCCATACCTGCCTGGGGTCTAAACTCATGGCTCAGAAACATCACCAGTAGCCACTCCAGGAAGTCCAGAACTCCTGGGCAGTGATCAGCACTCCTTACAGCTGCCCGATACCAACACACGAGAGGTCCACGGGTTTCACACCCTCCGTTCGTAGGGTGAGCTAGTGGCAGATGGAAAGTCCCCTGAGGCCTGTGGTCTTAGTCTCCTCCATCTGCCTTTTTGTTTAATGAGACGTTTCCAACGAAGCACTTACAACACACTTGATTCTCCATGTCTCATTTGGCAAAAGCACGTAAAGCAGAACTGCCACAGAAAGATCTTTGTGCATTCTCCCCAAATTCTAGATGTCAGAATCATGAGCCATTAAATTGGAACTGTACAGCTGATAGTTTAAAACTCCACTACTATTTCAAGAGACAGGCCAAGCAACCTAAATGCCCATCAATAGGCGAACAGCTAAAGAGGATGTGGTACATATATATAACAGAATATCAGTCATGAAATAGAATGAAATAACGCCATTTATAGCAACATGGACGAACCTAGAGATGATTATGCTTATAAAGTAGATCAGACAGAGAAAGACAAATATCATAGGATATCACTTACATGTGGAATCTAAGAAAAAAGATGCAGATGAACTTATTTCCAAAACAGAAACAAATTTATGGCTACCAAAGGGGAAAGTAGGAGGTGGGATGAATTAGGAGTTTGAGCTTGACAGATACACACTGCTGCTGCTGCTGCTAAGTCGCTTCAGTCGCGTCCGACTCTGTGCGACCCCATAGACGGCCTCCCACCAGGCTCCCCCGTCCCTGGGATTCTCCAGGCAAGAACACTGGAGTGGGTTGCCATTTCCTTCTCCAATGCATGAAAGTGAAAGTGAAGTCGCTCAGTCGTGTCTGACTNNATGGACTGCAGCCTACCAGGCTCCTCCGTCCATGGGATTTTCCAGGCAAGAGTACTGGAGTGGGGTGCCATTGCCTTCTCCAGATACTATGTGTAAATCAGACAGACAACAAGGGCCTACTGTATGAGACAGGAAACCATATTCAATATCTTGTAATAATCTATAATGGAAAAGAATCTGAAAAGTATATATATATATGTGTGTGTGACAATCACTTTGCTATACACCTGAAGCTAACACAACATTGTACATCAACTATACTTCAATTAAGAAAAAAAAACTCCATATGCATACTACTTTCTAAACTAACGTTTCCTGGTAACAGGTAGAAAACAGCAGCTATTGAAGAAGCCAAGTTCAGCTCAGGCTCT
Organism: Procapra przewalskii; assembly: GCA_006410515.1. NCBI lineage: Eukaryota > Metazoa > Chordata > Mammalia > Artiodactyla > Bovidae > Procapra > Procapra przewalskii. The sequence goes on from SJYF01000416.1 coordinate 821,899, forward strand.
GCTTTTTGGGGGTCAGGTGAGCTTGGTCACATTACTTTGCCTAAGCATAGAAAACACTCAGGCCGTGTTAATTAACAGTGAGCAGGTGGCCATCACTGTCTTAAACCAGTAGTTCATTCCAATCAACCATGGGCTCAGAAGAGCTCAAGAAAAATTAAACAGCAACCATCTAAAAGGTACATAGGTTTCCCAGGTGGCACAGCGGTAAAGAACCGGCCTGCCAGTGAAGGAGACTCAACAGACACAAGTTTGATCCCTGGGTCGGGAAGATCCCCTGGAGTAGGAAATGGCAACCCATTCCAGGATTCTTTCCTGGAAAAGTCCATGGACAGAGGAGCCTGGTGGGCTACAGTCCATAGGGTCCAAAGAGTGACTGAGTACACACCCAGCATAAATGTAGACAGAGTTGCCAGCCTGCAGATCAGGGGGCTGGTGGTCACACGCTGGCGTTCCTATAGTTTTAGTGACGAGATGTTAAAGGATTACGTCTTTCAAGTAAACACTGTAGCTCTTCGAGCTTTTCTGCGAATAGATAATCATGGCTGATCTTAGAATCTGAACGATGGCTTTCAAAAGGAAAACCAGCCCAAGTAAACTAGTTTAAAATGAACAAGAGAAAAAAAGACAACCTAATTTCTCATAGGACGGGGTTAATTTTAAGCCTTTTTACCCTCTTTGAAAGCTGCTGCAAATCTCTCAGGTCCCCAATTTTCAGAGCCATTCAGACTGACTCCAACACAAGACGCCAATCCCCAGGCTTGTTGGAGCCAAAAAAGATAAGGAGTCGGCCGAAAGGACTGCCTGCCAGTGGGGTTTTAAGTAACAGCCTTTCCCTCTTCTTCAGCATCTTTCCTCGGGGCGGCATTTCTGTTAAGAGACGCAGGCAGGAAAGGGTGCAGGAGCTCTGCCCACCGTTCGGCGGGCTCCCTCACCACCTGTGCTCTGTGCCTGCCTGGTCTCTCCAACTGCAAATCCAATTAGCTGGGCTTAGTCAAGTGTTTACCTCGGCTACTGGAAAGTTTAAATAGATGTTTAACTCTTTCCCTCACTAAAAGTCTCCACAAAGACATGGATAATTGAAGCGGAATTGAACAGGGCCCCGGGGTTTTCTTCTCTGTCTGGGCAAGCGGCTGTCAGCCCAAGGAAGCTTTACAGATGAGCTGGGGGGACTGTGGCCGTCTGTGACTGTCAGTCAGGGAAAATATTTGTCTGGGGAAGGCCCTGCACTGGGACATAAACAAACCCTTCCAAAGAAGGGTGGAAACAAAGGAGAAAACAAAGCCTGAAGCAGGTTCCCGGGTTAAGACTTCCCGCTCTACAAACACATGCAAAAGGGCTCGACCTGCTATCATTTAACTCTGGTCAGAAGTCGCACGGTTTTAAGTACTTGCAGATTTTAGCCATCTAACATGTTTTGAAGCACAAAGCACCAAGAAATGATTTTATAGTTATAAAATAGATTGTTAACTTTGTTTTCTGAAACTGACAAAAAAGTAACCCTAAAATGTTTTCTTTTGTTGCATATATTTTTTTTCAGTATTTCTGTGGTTTTGTGTAATTACTAAATTAAAAAAATAGGTCTCCATGACATGTGTGTCCAGTTTTCTTTCTATAGCCCTGCTCAGAAAATCCTTTTTAAAAAATTTGTCTTTCCAAAATATTCTTTTTTATAACAAAACATAATTTTTTCAAAGTCCATGGCAAGTATATTTCTTATGCCTTAACCCCAAATGCCAAATATAATTTATGCATTCTTTTACACAAATGTTCTTTGAAATTTTCAACAAAGGTGCAGAGACAATCCAATGGGGAGGAGGGGGAAAGCTGTCTTCTTCAAATAAGAAAACTTTTCTCAAATAACTAGATATTCACACACCAAAAAAAAAAGATGAATTTAGATCCTTACCTCATATTACACATGACAATTAACTAAAAAATCAACCAAAGACCTAAGATCTAAAATGATGAAACTTCTAGAGGACAAAAAAAGCTTTGTGGAATTCAGTTAGGCAAGAAATTCTTAGATACTACACCAAAATTTACTTTAAAAATTTGTAAACTGGACTTTAAAATTAAAACCTTCTGTACTTCACAAGTCACCAAGAAGAAAATGAAAAGGAAGCCACTGATGGTGAAGAAGTATTTGTAAATTAGACACACTATAAATAACAAATAAAGACAATAATTTTTTTAAGGGCAAAAGCTTTAAATAGACATTTCACCAAGAAGATTTAAAAGAATGGCTAATCAGCACAAACATGTACAATATCACTGACTGTTAGGGAAATGCAAACCAAGACCCCATTGGAGCGCCACTTCACATCCACTAGGATGGCCAGAATCAAAAAGGCCACAGCATGCTGATGAGGCTACGGCAGACCCGGAACTTCCATAAGACGACGGCAGCAGTGTGAAAATGACACAATCCAGGAAACAACCAGTGACACCTTCATAAGTTAGGCTTGAACATACCATACAGCCCAGCGACTCCATTCCTAGTAACATGCCCAGGAGAAATGAAAACATACATCCACACTTTTACGTGAATATTCACAGCAAAGGCTTTTGTAACAGACCAAAAGTGGGAATAACTCAAATGTCTATCAACTGGTGATATGCAGAATGTGGTCTATCCATATAATGAGGTATCACTCAGCAACAGAGGGAAAGAAGGATTGATAAACACAGTGTGGATGAACCTCCAAAACCTGATGTGAAATGAAAGAAACCAGATACAAGAGACTAACAGTCTGCAGCCTGCAGGATTCCACTCGCATGAGATGTTCCGAAAGGCAAACTGCTACTGAGACAGAGAGATTAGTGGTTGCCCGGGGCTGTGGCTGGGAGCAGGAAATGACTACAAGCGGGTACAGGGGGTCTCTGAGACGTGGTTTACTAAAACTCATCGAATTATACTGACTTATAATGAGTGAATGATACGACATGTAATATCATGCCTCAGTAAAGCGGTTTTTAAAGAGCAAAAGTTGCAAAATTTTATTCTTGACCAAAACCATGCTTCAGACACCAACGTTATCTCACACAAACGCTGAAAGATTAATATGCAAATTTGGGATTAGGTTCTCAAGTCAGTGTGAGAAAAGGAAATGTCTTCCATGGCAATAATGATATGATGTCATATTATATTAACCATGATGCTCTTTATACATGAGAGCAATATTTGCATACTTTATGAATTAACCGTCTATTCTGGAGTCTCCTTATGATGAGAAACATCCTTCTCTAATAGGAGAGGGGATGCAGTCAGAGGAGCTGAGCAGTCTGTCAGTAGACAGATGGAATTCATCAAAACTGTGGGAAATTCTTAAAGAGATGGGAATACCAGACCACCTGACCTGCCTCCCAAGAAATCTGTATGCAGGTCTGGAAGCAACAGTTAGAACTGGACATGGAACAACAGACTGGTTCCAAATAGGAAAAGGAGTACGTCAAGGCTGTATATTGTCACCTGCTTATATAACTTATGTGCAGAGTACATCATGAGAAACGCTGGGCTGGAAGAAGCACAAGGTGAAATCAAGATTGCTGTGAGAAATATCAATAAACCTAAGATATGCAGATGACACCACCCTTATGGCAGAAAGTGAAGAAGAACTAAAGAGCCTCTTGATGAAAGTGAAAGAGGAGAGTGAAAAAGTTGGCTTCAACTCAACACTTTGAAAACAAAGATCATGGTATCTGGTCCCATCACTTCATGGCAAATAGATGAAGAAACAGTGGAAACAGTGGCAGACTTTACTTTTTTGGGTTCCAAAATCACTGCAGATGGTGACTGCAGCTATGAAATTAGGAGACGCTTACTCCTTGGAAGGAAAGTTATGACCAACCTAGACAGCATATTGAAAAGCAGAGACATTACTTTGCCAACAAAGGTCCATCTAGTCAAAGCTATGGTTTTTCCAGTAGTCATGTATGGATGCAAGAGTTGGACTATAAAGAAAGCTGAGTGCCAAAGAATTGATGTTTTTGAACTGTGGTATTGCAGAAGACTCTTGAGAGTCTCTTGGACTGCAAGGAGATACAACCAGTCCACCCTAAAGGAAATCAGTCCTAAAGATTCACGGGAAGGACTGATGCTGAAGCTGAAACTCCAATACTTTGGCTACCTGATGAGAAGAACTGACTCTTTTGAAAGGACCCTGATGCTGGGAAAGATTGAAGGCAGGAGGAGAAGGGAACGACAGAGGATGAGATGATTGGATGGCATCACCAACTCAATGGACATGAGTTTGAATAAACTCCAGGAGTTGGTGATGGACAGGAAGGCCTGGTGTGCTGCAGTCCACGGGGTTGCAAAGAGCAGGACACGATGAGCGACTGAACTGAACTGAACTGAATGTGTTGCACTTGCATATGATGAAATTATTATTCTAGTTGATCACAGAAGAAAATGATAGCAAAATCATCTTAACCATATCTACTAGATAACCAGTATCCCTTTAAAATCATTCTTTCAATGAGCCAAACCAAGGGCACTTGTCAATATCTAAGTTTCACTGACAGCAAATTAGAAATCAATTTAATTGAGTCCATTAAGATGGTTGATTGCTATGTAACCGTTAGAAAAATAAAGACAACTGTCACTTAACAGTTTTTATTTGGGAAACTGGCAATTAAAAACAGAACTAAGCATTTATCCTGCTCTACTAGTTTTTTTTTAAGGTTACTGCTTTATTTATTTGTTTTATTTTTTGTAATTTTGGCCAAGCAGCATGTGGAATCTTAGTTCCCTGACCAGGAATCAAACCTGCACCCCCTGGGGTGGAAGCATGGAGCCTAAAACTAGATCATCAGGGAAGTCCTCCTGCGCTATTATTTTCTACTGCTGTGTAACAAACATCCACAAACTCAGTGGCTTAAAAATGCCACTAACAAACAGCTCCTGGTTCTGCAGATGAGAAGTCCTGGCTGGCTCCTCTGGCTTTTCTACTTACGAAAGCACTAAGTCACTTCAGTCATGTCCAACTCATTGTGACCCAATGGACTGCAGCCCGCCTGACTCCTCTGTCGATGGGATTCGCCAGGCAAGAATACTGGAGTGGGCTTGCCCTGCCCTCCTTCAGGGGATCTTCCCCACCCAGGGACCAAACGCACGTCTTTTACATCGCCTGCCCTGGCAGGCAGATTCCTCGCCATTAGCTCTGCCTTTCTGCTTAGGGGCTCAAAGGCCAGAGTCGAGGTGCTGACACCCTGGGTTCTTATCTCGAAGCTCTGGGAAGGCAGCTGCTTCCAAACTCATTCAGGTTGTTGGCAGAATGCAGTTCCGATGGCTGTAGGACTGTTTCCCTGATGTCTGTCATAGACAACACTTACAGTCCTTTTCATGGGGTCCCTCAACCTGCAAAGTCGGCAAGGGAGTGTCCAGTGTTCATGTCAGTCTCTCTGGCTTCCTCTTCTGCTGCCAGCCTGAGGACATTCTCTGCTTTTAAAAGGCTGGCGTGAGTGGATTCAGCCCACCTCGAGCATAGCCTTAAATGTATTTGCAAAACCTCTTTCAGCAGGGTTATCCTTGGGAATAACGCCTGGAGGCAGAAGTCATGGGAGACATCTTAGAAATCTGCCAACCATACCCGACTATCTCTACAGGCAAATAAACAGCTTGAGTTGATGAATTAAAGCAGTAAACACGGAAGGAATGGCACGATTAGCAAGCTCTCCGCTTCGTTACTTCCTGATATAGTAATCAGTTTAGGCAGAGATCATCAATGAAAACGAGACGAACGGCGGATGACAGCCAAATGAGGAACCCGCGAGCTGGCCGCACCTCAGCCACTTTGGAGAAGTGACGGCAGAGCGACACCTACGCGACACACGCCTCCCGCTACAAAGTCCGAACCTGACACACTCGTGCAGCTGTTGGGGCTGGCTTTCAGTTCACAGGAAACTTAGGAAGCAGAAGTGCAATTCGTTGAAACGACACCATGAAAAAGCAAGCAGAAAAATCCAGAATGTTGTACTCTACAGTACAACCGGCCTGGTTTCCTTAAAATGTCAATTACCTGTGGGCGGGGGGGCCACTCTAGATTAGCAGGATGTCATCACCAATTACATTACAAGAACAGTATATGGATCCTGATTCAAAAAAACCAAGAGTAAAAAGACATTTTAAAGTCAACCAGAAAAACCTGAATATAGACTCAGTATTACAGTAAGAATCATCATTTTCATTGGTTAGAATAAAGGTATTAAAGTTGTATAAGAAAATACTCAGATATTCTAGAGATGCACATAGGGCTGAAACGCTATGAGGGGTTTGGTAAATGCCTTAAAATATTCCGGCAACCAAAAAAAGAGGAGATGGGCAAAACAGGTACACAGAATGTCAAAAACATCTTGAGTTTCGGTGGTGTGTAAGAATGTGCCGTGCCTAGTGGCTCAGTCGTGTCCGACTCTTTGTGGCCCAGTGGACTGCAGCCTGCCAGGCTCCTCTGTCCATGGGGATTTTCCAGGCCAGAATGCTGGAGTGGGTTGTCATATCCTCCTCCAGGGAATCTTCCCAACCCAGGGACCAAACCCAGGTCTCCCGCGTTGCAGGTAGATTCTTTACCATCTGAGCCACCAGGGAAGCTCGGTATATAAGCATGGGGGATCATTATTCTGGTCCAGTTTTGCCCTAGACTAAAACTTTTCATAATGAGATATTTCATTCACGAGCACCTGTGAAGAACAATCACCATGTTCAGGGCTTTGCATCCATTTTCTGCTGGATCTTCGCAAGGGCCAATGAAGTGGGTGCCATCCATATGCCCACTTTCATAGCTAGGGAAACGGCTGAAATGACAACCAGTCCGGGTATAGCCAACAGGCCTGCCAATCACTTGCCACCCAGCAAAGCCTCAGAAGCCAAGTAAACGGAAGATTTCTACATATATTTTTTGTTTCACAAAGCATTTTGACATGTCGGCTACAGCCCACTTTGGAGGTTGGTCCCCCAAACCGTGTGTCAACTGCCAGGCAACATGGGGGATGCTGGAAGGCTTGGAAAGAGAGACAAGGAAGAGAGTAGAGGGGGATCGTGGGTGAAAGGGAAACAAGGGGAGCACAGAAAAGCAACAAGGCAGAAACACACGGAGAGAGTCATGGAGAGGGGCAGCGAGACGAGATGGGGAAGGCAGAAGAGGACGTCAAGAGACCAGGAGACTCAAGGTGACTACAGTCTCGGTCCCCCTTCCCCTCGCCCCATCCCTCACACCAGCCAGAAAACGAGAGCAGCATGGAGACGGGAAGAACCAGACACGTTAAATACAGAGCTCTGTCCACACGTGATTACAGATCTGTGTCTGCACGTTTACTTGTCCTCTTTCCCCATCCCCGCCCCCACTGAGCTTAAACCTGGCTTCTCCCTGACTGGCTCATCAGCTCCAGGCTCAGGAGTCAGGAGGAAGGGAAGGAGTTCTTTATCTGAACCATGTTTCGTTTTTTTAATAACTTAATTGAGATAAAAGCCACAGACCACCAGTGCCTGGCGAAGCTACTCGGGAGGAGAATCTGTGAGGCTGGAGTTAATGCCATTAGGGGCTCAGATCAAAGGCTCCAGGAGCCAGCTGCAGGTAAGGGTTTAACCACAACCACGGAGAAGGCAGCTCTGGGCCTCGCACACTTGATGAGCAGGCTGGTGGATGAGAGACGCAAAAGCAGTTACAGGAGGGAGAGAGGGGGCCAGAAACTGACGAAGGAAGAAAGAGGCCTTGACGCATTTCAGAGACTGGAAACTGGAGCTGCAGGGGAGGGCAAGCCTGCCACAATCCCCAGGGCATCTTAGTAACCCGAAACCACTTGCTCAAATTACACGCAGAAAAACACCCTCTTCTCTCTGCCTTAGGGCCATCTTTTGAGAAATCTCCGTGCCAGAGAGTGATGCGGAGGGAGAAGAGAATGCGCAGATTGCAGAGCAGAAGAAGAAAGATGAGGCAGAGGCCCAAGGAAACTGGCCCACCATGCAGGCCACAGAAGGAGAAACAGGGAAGCCGGAGGCCAGGGACGCTGGCACAAAGTGCTGAGCTGCAGGCCTCCCATCTCAAACTTGTCTCCGTGGGTCTGTGGCCATTCTGATCACCTCCACCACCTCTGAGAGACCCATCCTGCTCGTTATCGAGGCGGTCCCTCTTTTGCTCCTTTGCCCTGAACCCACATGATATTCTAGCCTAGCTCTCTTCTCAGGTGTGGCTGAATGTAACAAGTTACAATGAATCGTCTCTTTTGCTGTCTTAGGGCTTCCCTGGTGGCTCAGATGGTAAAACGTCTGCCTGCAATGCGGGAGACCCAGGTTCGATCCCTGGGTCGGGAAGGTCCCATGGAGACTGCAACCCACTCCAGTACTCTTGCCTGGAAAATCCCATGGACAGAGGAGCCTTGTAGGCTGCAGTCCATGGGGCTGCAAAGAGTCAGACGCGACTGAGCGACTTCACTTCTACTCTTCTAATTTGCTGTCTTAGCTGAAGACAAAAATTAAAAAAAAAAAAGCTTCCTCTCCTAGCGGTGTTATTCCTAAGAGCCCAAACTGGAAACAATGGGCAGAGGAGTGGGTGAAGGAAACGTGGCTTGATGGAGCAGGGGCCTCTCACGGGGAAGAAGAAGGGGAGGCAGCGCCGATACGCACGCGACAGCATGGATGAGCCTGGGAACATCACGCTGAGAGACGCCAGATGCAAAAGGCCACGCCACGTGAGGCTGCCTATGTGGCGAGTGGAACACGGCCAATCCACAGAGGCAGAAATTAGATGCGCGGCACCCAGGGGTTAGGGGCACGCTGAGCGTGGAGTGCTCATGGGTGCAGCTTCTTCCCCCTCCGCCTTTGGCTGGGGGGCGGGGGGAAGGGAGGTGTTTTATTTTATTTATTTATTGATCTTTCGGCCACGCCTCGCAGCATGTGGGACCTTGGTCCCCCGACCAGGGATCAAACCCTTGCACCCTGCAGTGGCGGCACTGGAAGCAGGGACTCTTAAGCCCTGGAGCACCAGGGGCGTTTCTTTTTGGGGTACTGAAGATGTTCCCCGATGAGACTGTGCTGATGGTCACACAACTCTGTGAATACACCAAAACCCACTGAACTGGACAGGGGAAATATGCTGTATCAAATGTACCTCAACAGAGCTATAAAACATTTGAAAAATTTTAGTCACCATTAAATAATTTCTTTTTTTCCCTTTCCTCCCAAAGATACGGAGTTTCTCTCTCTGGTCATCAGGACAGTCTAATTTTCTGCTTTTTGGTATAAAATCAGAAGCAAAGGAGAGGATCTGTACAGATGGCAGTTAACCAAACACTGTGAAAGCGTCAAGAAGAGGCAGTGGAGGACGAGACGAAAGCTGAATCTGTCCCCTCACCAAACCCCTACGCTCAGGGTGAAACCTTCCGTGTGGCTAAGGGCTCCCCCGAGTCGTCCTCAGAGCAGACAGGCCACTCCTGGTCGGCTCCCCCAGAGCCCGCCACCTGCCTTTTGACACTGCACTCAGTGGGTCATTACAGAAGGCAATCCACAGCCTTCACGCTGTTCAGTCGCCAAGTCGTGTCCAGCTCTGTGAGACCCCATGGACTGCAGCACGCCAGGCTTCCCTGTCCTTCACCATCTCCCAGAGTTTGCTCAAACCCATGCCCACTCAGGCAGTGATGCCATCCAGCCATCTAATCCTCTGTCGTCCCCTTCTCCTCCTGCCCTCAATCTTTCCCAGCATCAGGGGCTTTTCCAATGAGCTGGCTCTTCACATCAGGTAGCCAAAGTACTGGAATTTCAGCTTCAGCATCAGTCCTTCCAGTGAATATTCAGGGTTGATTTCCTTTAGGACTGACTGGTTGGATCTCCTTCCAGTCCAAAGAACTCTCAAGAGCCTTCTCCAGCACCACAGTTCGAAAGCATCAATTCTTTGGTGCCCAGCCTTCTTTTAAGTCCAACTCTCACATCCACACATGACTACTGGAGAAACCATAGCTTTGATTCTACAGACTTTTGATGGCAAAGTGATGTCTCTGCTTTTCAATACACTGTCTAGGTTTGTCATAGCTATTCTTCCAAGGAGCAAGTGTCTTTTAACTTTGTGGCTGCAGTCGCTGTCTGCAGTGATTTTGGAGCCCAAGAAAATGAAATCTGACACTTTCCACATTTTCCCCATCTATTTGCCATAAAGTGATAGGACGCCATGATTTTCGTTTTTTGAATGTTGAGTTTGAAGCCAGCTTTTTCACTCTCCTCCTTCACCCTCATCAAGAGGCTTTTTAGTTCCTCTTCACTGGTGGTCACTTTGTGACAGACAGTGGTTCAGAAAACTCCAGACTTTCCATACCAGTTTCTGCTTTACTTGAATAAAGGAGATCACTGTAACTCTTTCTAAAAAAAAAAAAAAGCAAATCTATCCAATTCTTACCGGGTGACCTTCTACAGTACATGTTATAGTAATGGAACCTTTAGAGAATTCTCAGAATGTAAGATCAGAACAAGTCACTTCATCAACCTGAGTCTCGCCTCTTGACCTACACACAGAAGGATGACCCAGGACTATCAGAATATTCCGTCTCAGAGGGACCAGTCAGCCTGCATCTGCACATCATGGGAGCAGAAACACTTGAAGAAGCAGAGTTCCAGGAAACATCAGAAAGACTATAATTTCTTGGAGTTTTAATAATTTCCTCTAGTATTACATTAATTTCAAAACTAAGACACAGTTTCCCTGCAAAGCTCCTCCTCCCTGAACAGCTGTGGGAGGCAAACAAGACGCAAAAAGAGGAAGACAGATTCCTGGTCTCTTAGGTTCAGCTACACTGATTTTTTTGTAAAAACTCGCGCATAATCTGTTTATTACGTCACTGTAAGTTAACCACAGAGCCAGCTGACAGGCCAAAGATGAATTCTATCATTGAGAACAAAAGATTGTTCAGGAAATTTCTGGACGGGGGTGGGGAACTGATTTGGGAGAATGTAGACTACATAGCTGACAGCACTCCTCTAACCCAGCCGACAGGCACCTCTAAACAAGCTGCCAGTCTTTCAGAAGGCAGGTGGAATAAAGGATCTCATTTCTTCATGGGCCTTGAAATTCCCACTAAACCAATTGCTGTCTGGTCCCAACTTCTCCAGGGCACTAACTGCTGGGGACCACAGAGCACCCCTACAGAACCACACGTCTGCACGGGCCGAGGGCATCAGCCAGTGGGCAGTGGGTCCGTGAACTCTGCGTACACAGCAGGAGCAGTCCTGGTGACCTGCTAAGTGGAGGTTCCAAGTAGAGCCATAGGAATAAGGGAGACTGAGGCGGAACTGACAAGAGTGAGCGGCAAACAAAACCCACGAACCCTTGAGAACTGATCCAGTAAGCCGACCCCACACTTGGGAAACAGAGAGCCAACCACACAGTGGGGTGAGGGTGATGAAGACACATGCCAACACCTGTGATCGTGGAAAGTACAAGGTCAGTGAGCGAAGATGAGGACCTTAGGCACAGATCTGAACAGAAGATTTCTCCCTGGGTATCAAGAACCCAATCCCTGGACCAGGGGAATCTTCCACACTGCCTGAAAACCTCCACCCAAACTCATCTGTTTCCCAGTAGCTTATTTACAGGAGACATTGCTAGGGACATAAGTAATCACTTAGGATCTTATTAATTACATGCCATCTCCTTCATCCCCAGCTTGAGCTATAACACAGAGGACAGCATCAAGGGCTGCATTTACACTTTAGCACCACGACTAGAATTAACTGTCTGCCAAGTGAACAGCCAGACTTACCAATTCTCTGATTAAAAATCTTGTCAAAGGTGATTTCGTGTCTCTCCTCAAGATACTTCTGCATCACGCTCCGGATACTAGAAGAGAAGAGGGACATGTTTTTAACAATGCCAGCCTCCATCCTTAGAATGGAAAATACATGGATGTCTTCATTCGAAGGTACTGGCTTGACTAACTCTCTTCTAGTATTCATTGTACACTTTAAACATATATAATTTTGTCAGTTATACCTCAATTAAAAAAATATGCTCCCCTCAAAAGGATATTGGCTTGATAAAAGATGCCCGTTACCGACACCCACACCCGCATGAACAGCTGACTAAGCGTAAAGCTCGCACCTCTGGCTAGTACCCTCTCCTGCAGCCCAGGGCCAACCTTACATGTAAGCTTTGTTGCTGTCTAGGTCATTAAATCGTGTCTGACTCCTTTATCACCGCATGGACTACAGCCTACCAGGCTCCTCTGTCCATGGGATTTCCCAGGCAAGGTGACTGGAGCGGGTTGCCATTTCTTTCTCCAGGAGATCGTCCCTACTTAGTTAAAAAAAATAAGGAAATTGGGGAAGTTCTCCCTCAACACCACCACTTTCCAAAAATAGTAAAGATGTGTACGCACACACACCACAAATTCTGCCAACCTATCGATGAGATTCTTTCTAAAGAAAAAGCCAGTGTTCCCTGGATATATTAATATTTAAAAAATCACACTACTACACAGCAAGTATAAACCACTAGAAAATATAATTAGAAAGAAGATTTCACTTACACCAGAGTAGGAAACATCGAATGTCCTGAAATAAATCTTTCAAAATATGTGCAGGAATGTTACAGGCAAAATTACAAAATTGTATTGAGAGACAGTAAAGAAGTTTTTAATAAGAAAGATACAGCATGGTAAGGAACAGAAAGATTTAATATTGCAAAAACTCTAATCAGATTCATCTACAAAATCAATATAACTCCCGTCAATATTCCAACAGCATTTTCCATAGAACATGGAAACAGATAAGCTTTTCATAAAATGCATGCAAAAATAGCCAGGACATTTCTGAAGAAAGAGAATGATGATTAAAAGGCCCATTATGAAGCTAAAATAGTCAAGACAGGATAAACAAACTGATCAATGAAATGGAACAGAAATCACACAAACTGACCCGCGCATGCGTGGAACTTTGATATGCAACTAAAGTGGCAAGGCAGAAAAATGGAGAAAGGAGCAATTATTCAATAAGCGAACCTCCAAAGCTATTATCCAAATAGAAAAAGCAGAAATTAAACCTCTATCATCTGCTGATGGGCAATAGTTTGGCATCATTTCCCCCCGTCACCTTTTCTTTTGCTTTTTGAAACAAACTGAGGTAATTAAGTGCATGCCTAAGTGTACTGTTAAATGAGTTTTTCACTGTCCTAATCAAGATATCAAATATTTATATTTTTCAAAAAGTGCTCTTTTGCCATCTATCTCCCCGAATTCTAGGATCTGAGCACCTACTGATCTCCTCCTTCCTGTTTAATAAAGGCAACTTGCTGCAGTTCTGGAATTCTACACAGATAAAACAATGCACTTTGTTGTCTTTTGGTTTCTCTCCCTCAGCATAAACAAGCTTCATCTGTACTGCTATGTGCACAAGTTTTTAGTTCCTTCTTGTTTCCAAGAAGTATGTTATTGGACGAATATTCTACCATTTGTTTATCTGTCCATCTGTTGATAGACGTTTGGGCTGTTTCCAGTTTGGGGCTTATTATAAATGAAACTGCTTTAAACATTTGTGTCCAACTTGTCTCATGGGCGTGTGTTTTCAGTTTTCATGGGTAAATATCTAGAAGTGAAACTGTTGGTCATATGGTGAATTATAGTGAACATCATGAGACATTATGAGAGACACTATGGAACCATATTCCGAACGAGGGGTAGGATTAATTCCTCGGTAGATGGTCTGTGCTAAGAAATCTCTCACATCCAAAGGCCAGGAAGCATTTCATCAGTCCTCCCTTAGAAATTTTAAAGTTTAGATTTTACGTTTAGTTATAATATCCATTTCATGTTATTTCTGTGTACAATGCAAGGTAAGAACCAAGGTTCTTCTCCTTCTAATACGTAATTGTTCTGATATCATTTGTTGAAAAACCTATCCTTTCTCTACTGAGTTTTCTTGGCATCTTTGTTGATTCAGCACTGACTATGTATTGGTTTATCTTTGGATTACTGTGTTACATTGATCTATATGTCTGTTCTTCACAAAAATGCCACCTTATCTTGACTGCTTTAGGTTTAAAAGCTCAGTCAATATCAGGGGGTTTAGTTATCTAAGTGTTCTAACTTTGTCTTTACTGCCTTTGGTTTTATTTTTGTTTGTTTTTGGCTATCCTGGGTTCACTGCATTTAAGTTTTATAAGTCAACATGGAAATTTCTTCCCAGAAAAAGCCTACTGAGACTCTGATGGGGATTTTGTTCAATTTATAGATCAATTTTAGAGAAATTAATCTCAAGAACATTAAGTGTACTATACATAAATATATTTTTCCATTTATGTAAACTTCTTTAATTTCTCTTAGCACTATTTCATACCTTTCAGTGTAGAAGTCTTATTCTTTTAATACTTTCTTTGGTTTTTGGTATCAAAATAGTATGATTCATAAAATGAGATGGGGATTATTCCTTTTTATTTAATTGTTCTGAAAAAGCTGGCATAAGACAGTATTAATTCCTCAAATGTTCGACAGAACTCATCAGTGAAGCCATCTGAGCTTGGAATTTTCTTTTTGGAAGGTTTAAATTACAGATTTCGTTTCTTTCACAGATATAAGGCCATACCTATTTTCTATTTATTCTTGTGTTGCTAACTTTCATCTTTTAAAGAACTTGTCCCATTCACCCAAAGGGTCAAATCACTGAGCCGTGACCTCATTTCGTTGTCGTTCCTCTCTGGTTTTGGTTCCGCTGCTGCAGGCGGGACCACCAGATGAGGCATGTGAGCTGCTAGCTGCAGCACGTGGGATCCAGTTCTCCGACCAGGGATTGAACCTGGGCCCCTGCACCGGCACTCAGAGTCTTAGCCACTGAACCACCAGGAAAGCCCTCATTTTTTTTTTCTAAGTGTCCTTTTAATATCTGTAGAAGCTCTTCAGTCATTCTTTATACTGTTAAACTGTATGTTCTTTCTGTTTTCCTTTGGTCATGCTGACTAGACATGTATCGTTCACAATGATCTTAGTTTTTGTTTCCTTCATTGTCTTCTATTATTTGCGCTTTTTATATTTACTGACTTCCACTCTGTCATTTAAATGCTTATAATTTACTATGGGATTAAATTGATATTTTTCCAATTTCTTAAAAAGTCAGATCACTGAATTTAAACATTTCTAATATAACCATTTAAATTATAAAATTTTCTCTATGCACTGACTTGACTTAATTGTATCTCACAGATACTAATATAGTCTGTTTTCATTTTCATTCAATTCAAATTATTGTCTAATTTCTCTTGGTATTTCTTCCTTGAACTATGAGTTATTTATAACTGAGTTGACTCATTTCCAGATATTTGGAGATTTCCGGATATCTTTCTGTTACTGATTTTTGCTTCAAAAACAGAAATTTTAATTCTGCTCTTCAAAAGACACTGGAGAAAATTAAAAGACAAAGCATAGACAGAGAAAATGCTGGCAAATCATATTCTGATTGAGGAATTGTATTCAGTATATATAAAGGCTTTTCAAACTCAAGAAAAACAAAACAAACAACCTAATTTTTAAAAATGGGTAAATGATGTATACAGACACTTCACCAAAGAAGATGAGCGGATGGCAAGTAAGCATATGGAGAGATTCTCAACAGTGTTAGTCATTAGGAAAAGACAAACTAAAGTCAGAGATGTCACTACACGCCTATTAGACCAGCTAGAATTAGAAAAGACTGACCATACCATGTGTTGGCAAAGATGTGGAACAACTGCAATTCTCATACACAGCTAGTGGGAAGGGAAAAAGAAGATAACTGGGCAGTTTCTTCAGAAGTTAAAACACAACGACTATATAGCCAACCGATCAATTCCACTCCTAGATATTTATCCCAGAGAAATGAAAGCATACATCCATCACCAGACTTGTACGTGAACGTTCTTAGCAGATGATCAAAAGCTGGAAACCCAAATGCCACCAACAGATGAATAAGTATGAGTGGATATGCATATTATGAAAGAATATTCAACAATAGAAAGGAATAAATTATTGATATAACATACATGGATCTCAAAATAATTATTCTGAGTGTAAGGAGCCAGGGGCCACAACCTAAAAGAATAAAAAGAGTACATATTGTTTGATCACAAAGCGGCAGGAGCAAACTTCTAGAGATGATATACATGGCCCCCCAGCCCCCCAAAAAATGTATCTGGGCTTCCCTGGTGGCTCAGTGGTCAAGAATCCACTGGCCAGTGCAGGAGATATGGGTTTGATCCCTGATCCAGGAAGATTCCACATGCTGCTGAGCAAAAGCCCACGCGCCACAACCATCGAGCCCGTGCTCTAGGGCCAGGGAGCCGCAGCTACTGAGTCCACATGCCGCGGGGCCTGTGCTCTGCAACAGGAGAGGCCTCCGCAGTG